>WWNC01000073.1:0-465000 GCA_011125475.1 Melanerpes aurifrons | reverse complement strand
CTCTCTTCTCTTCTCTTCTCTTCTCTTCTCTTCTCTTCTCTTCTCTTCTCTTCTCTTCTCTTCTCTTCTCTTCTCTTCTCTTCTCTTCTCTTCTCTTCTCTTCTCTTCTCTTCTCTTCTCTTCTCTTCTCTTCTCTTCTCTTCTCTTCTCTTCTCTTCTCTTCTCTTCTCTTCTCTTCTCTTCTCTTCTCTTCTCTTCTCTTCTCTTCTCTTCTCTTCTCTTCTCTTCTCTTCTCTTCTCTTCCCTCTTCCCAAACCTTCCCTTCCCGAACCTTCCCTTCCCTCTTCCCAAACCTTCCCTTCCCAAACCTTCCCTTCCCAAACCTTCCCTTCCCTAACCTTCCCTAACCTTCCCTAACCTTCCCTAACCTTCCCTTCCCAAACCTTCCCAAACCTTCCCAAACCTTCCCAATCCTTCCCTTCCTTCCCAAACCTTCCTTCCCAAACCTTCCCTTCCCAAACCTTCCCTTCCCAAACCTTCCCTTCCCTTCCCAAACCTTCCCTTCCCTTCCCTTCCCTTCCCTTCCCTTCCCTTCCCTTCCCTTCCCTTCCCTTCCCTTCCCTTCCCTTCCCTTCCCTTCCCAAACCTTCCCTTCCTTCCCAAACCTTCCCTTCCCAAACCTTCCCAAACCTTCCCTTCCCAAACCTTCCCAAACCTTCCCTTCCCTTCCCTCTTCCCTTCCCAAACCTTCCCAAACCTTCCCAAACCTTCCCAAACCTTCCCTTCCCTTCCCAAACCTTCCCAAACCTTCCCAAACCTTCCTTTGCCACACTTTTCCTTCTCTTCTCAAAAAGCTATGTCAGCTGGTAGACCTAACATTTTTTTGTGTTAATACTTGTTCGCCATCCCTGAGGTGTTCAAGTGTGGATTGGACATGGCACTTGGCACCATGTTCAGTAGTCTTGAGGTATTGGGTGACACGTTGGACTTGATGATCTTTGAAGTCTTTTCCAGCCTTATTGATTCTATGATTCTGCGATTCTGTACTTTGGAAATTAAATTACGTTGCAGATAGCTGTAGCTTTTGCCAAAATAAATATATTTATGATACTAATCAGTTGCATGAGTTCTCAATGATTTTATGTTTATTTACAGCTCTGCCCAATTCTTTCTGCCTGTCTTCATAAGAGGGATGATGCAGTTCTCTGATCATATTTGTGGTCTGCCTCTGGATGCGCTCTGGCAGGTCCATATCTCTTTTGTGTTGTGGGCACCAGAATCTTGTACTCTGCCTTAGTAAGCCTACTGAGGTTCACCTGAGGCAACTTCTTCAGCCTGTTCAGGTCACTCTGGATGGCATTCTGCCCCTCAGCCATGTCAACTGCACAGGTTAGCTTGGTGTCACCAGAAAACTTGATGAGGGTACACTTAGTCTCCCTATCTATAACATTGATAAAGATACCAAACAGTATGTGTTCCAGTACAGACTGCTGAAGGGCACCACTTATCACCTGTCTTCATCTGAACAATGAAGAATTGACCACTACCTTCTGGGTGTAACCATAAAGCCAGTTCCTTATCAACAAAACAGTTCATCCACCAAATCTCCAGTTCAGAAAGAAGGATGCTGTTGTGGACTCTTGTGGTATGTTGAGAGACCAATTCTCCCACCATGAGCAAAAGAAAGGACTCAGACAAATGGATTGTAAAAATGTTGGAAAGTTTAAATGGAAAAACAATGAAAGTTTTACACAGAACAACAAACATCATGATAAAAGAGAGAGAGATCCCAAAACATACCCAAGAGAGGTGGCTCACCCCATTACTCAGGCAATGGTGAGGAAAGAAAAAGGAAGTGAGGACCCCCTGCTGATGTTTTATAGGGGAACAGGGCATTAAGGGATGAAATACCTGGCTTCCTGTGACCACTCACAGGGCTGGACCCCTTTTGGGACATCCCAGGTGTGGCTTGTGTGGTGGCATCAGGGGCAGGCCTCCCAAGCCTGAACCGTCACAACTCTGTCAAAAGCTTTACACAAGTCCAGATAAATGACATCCATTTGTCAGGAGATACCATAAGACTGACCATCCTCCCAGTCATCCATCCATATCTTCCCAGACATACACATTTTTCATAACATGGGAAACATTCCCCTTTGACCTCAAACATAAGAAGTATCACTGATATTCAAGTACCTCAGAAAACAGCATTTTATATCCTCTCAGAGATGCTGCTCACTCCATTTAACATAAGGTGTCCTACAACTGCAGAATTATGACTGAGAAAAATAAAGATTAAAAATCCAAACAACCTACAATATTGTAAGATTGTGGTGCTACAAATTACCACTTGAAGTTTGATAGTAATGGTTATTTATTATTAATCAGGAGGAGGGGCAGGCGGCTTGGATTGCCTACGTGCCTGAGGGCAGTGACGTAGCTGGGGGAGGGGTTGCCGCGGAGACCGCGTGCAAACCAAACAGAACCCAGCGCGTGGCTGAAGAGAGAGGAGGCAGCTTGAGGAGAGCAGCTCAGCATTCTTACTGACAGGGGAAAAAAAAAAAAAAAAAGCCGTGTGGAGAGGGTGGTTACTGCAAGATGGTCACCACTAGAGCAAAGGCTAACAGAAGGACAGTGGGCACCCAAACAGAGACCACACACAAGCATGCCGATGTTCAGGTAGGTGGCTGCAGTGAGTGCTGGAGCCTGGCACTCGATATAGAGGATGGAGGGAGCAGCTCCTGTGTCAGGTGTGAGCAGGTCAGTGATCTGATGAGCATGGTGGTCAAACTAAAAGAAGAGGTGGAAAGGCTAAGAGCTAGAAGAGATGGCGAGCAGAAAATTGACGATTCCCATAATGTAATCTCTTCTAAACCAGAACAGGGGGTAACACTTAGGGGAACAGGGAGTTTGATACCTCCCCAGAAGCAAGATTCTCAACCTCCCTGTAGTAAGCCACATGAGCAGGGCCAATGGGAACAGGTCTCTGCCCGACGGTAAAAATGCAAACAAAGGAAGTCTGCTCCTGTGAGCAGCACGCTGCCTCCAGTGCAGTTACAGAACAGGTATGAGGCTCTGCAGGAGGAACAGGTCATTGGTAAGGCTGAGGACTCAAGAAGGTCAGAAGCTGCACCAATGACAGGTTGCCTCAGGCCAGCCATCAAAACTTACCCAGAAAAGAAACCTCGCAGGGTCATCGTCATAGGAGACTCCCTACTGAGGGGAACAGAGGGCCCAATATGCAGACCAGACCCATTTCATAGAGCGGTCAGCTGCCTCCCTGGTGCCCAAGTAAAAGACATTGTAGATAGAATTCCCAACCTCGTGAGTCCTTCAGATTACTACCCACTGCTGGTCTTTCAGGTGGGCAGTGACGATGTAACAATGAGAGGCTCACAATCTATTAAAAAATACTTCCGAACCTTAGGACAAATGCTAAAGGGATCAGGGGCTCAAGTTGTGTTCTCTGCCATCCCTCTAACATCAGCAATGGATAAGGATACACTGAGGAAGGGCCGACAGATCAATTCATGGCTCAGGGGCTGGTGCCATCGACAGGGCTTTGGGTTCCACAATCATGGATTGGTTTTCAAGGCACCAGAGCTGAAAACAACTTATGGGACGCACTTGTCCCAGAGGAGGATAAGAATCCTGGGGCAGGAATTGGCAGGGCTCATTGATAGGGCTTTAAACTAGATTTGAATGGGGAAGGGGTTAATAGTCTCCTGCTGGCTGGTGACAAACAGAGGGGCAGCTCACCAGCAGTAGAGAGAAGGAGAGCTGGTAAGGGCTCTCAACTTGCTGCGTTGAGGCAAGCCACGAATGATCCAACAGGACATTCTGTGAAAATTGAGGGGATTTGGCACAAGAGGAGGACAGGGCCAGCCCAGCTGAAGTGCTTCTATGCGAATGTGCGCATCTTGGGCAACAAACAGGATGAGTTAAGGGCCACTGTGCTGCTGGGATGCCACGACATAGTGGCTGTTACTGAAACTTGGTGGGATGAATCCCATGACTGGAATGTAGGGATAGATGGGTATAAACTCTTTAGGAAGGATAGGCAGGGAAGAAGAGGAGGAGGTGTTGCCCTCTATGTCAATAGCCAGTTGGAATCAGTGGAGCTCCACCTGGGGAGGGATGATGAGCTAGTTGAGAGTGTATGGGTTAAAATTAAAGGCAAGACACGGGAAGGAGATATTACTGTGGGGGTCTCCTACAGGCCACCTGACCAGCAGATCCAAGCAGATGAGGCCCTCCATAGGCAAATAGAAGCGGCTTCCAGGTCACAAGCCCTGGTCCTCATGGGTGATTTCAACCACCCGGACATCTGCTGGAGGGACAACACAGCAAGGCACCAGCAATCCAGGATGTTCCTGGACTGCAGAGAAGACAACTTCCTCCTCCAAATGGTAGAAGAACCAACAAGAAATGGTGCTGTGCTGGACCTTGTTCTCACCAACAGGGAAGGGCTGGTAAGCAATGTGGGGCTCATAGATGGCCTTGGCTGCAGTGACCATGAAGCAGTTGAACTTAATATCCTCAGGGCAATCAGGAGGAAGTATTCCAAGCTCACGACCCTAGACTTTAGGCGTGCAGATTTTGATCGCTTCAGGGATCTGCTAGCCAAAGTGTCGTGGGACAAAGCCCTGGAGGGAAGAGGGACCCAGGACAGCTGGTCAGTATTCAAGGACCACCTTCTCTGTGTCCAGGAGCTCTGTGTACCAACAAAGAGAAAAGCAGGTAAGAATGCTAGGAGGCCTGCCTGGATGGGCAAGGAGCTACTGGACACACTATTACTTAAAAGGAAACTCTACAGGAAGTGGAGAGAAGGACAGGTAGAACAGGGGGAATATAAGGAAGCTGCCTGAGCGGCAAGAGTCCTGGTTAGGAAAGCCAAAGCAGAGTTTGAATTGAATCTAGCCAGGGAGATTAAAGGGAACACTAAGAACTTTTACAGGTATATTAATGGGAAGAAGAAGACTAGGGAAGGTGTGGGCCCCTTCAGAAAGGAAAATGGTGAAATGGTCACAAGTGATGAGGAAAAGGCTGAGGTACTTAATAACTTCTTTACCTCAGTCTTCACTGCAAGGGCCTCTAGCCACACTCCTGATGTTATAGAAGACAATGCCAGGGAGGGGGAGGAAGAACTGCCCATTGTGAGTGAAGATCAGGTTCGTGATCACCTGAAGAACCTGAAAGTGTTCAAGTCCATGGGACCCGACGAGATACACCCACGGGTACTGAGAGAACTGGCAGAGGAGGTTGCTAAACCCCTCTCTATTATATTTCAAAAGTCATGGCAATCTGCTGAAGTCCCCACAGACTGGAAAAGGGGAAACATTGCCCCCATCTTCAAAAAGGGTAAGAAGGAGGAACCAGGGAACTACAGGCCAGTCAGTCTCACCTCTGTGCCTGGAAAGATCATGGAGCAGATCCTCCTGGAGTCACTACTGCTCAAAAGAATAGTGAAGAGGTGATTGGCAACAGTCAGCATGGCTTTGCCAAGGGCAAATCCTGCCTGACCAACCTGGTGGCCTTCTATGAGCAGGTGACAAAATTAATAGATGAGGGGCGAGCAACTGATGTCATTTACCTGGACCTGAGCAAAGCCTTCGACACTGTCCCGCACCACATCCTGGTCTCCAAACTGGTGACACATGGGTTTGATGGGTGGACCACTAGATGGATAAGGAACTGGCTTGATGGCCGCACCCAAAGAGTGGCTGTCAATGGCTCCATGTCCCAGTGGAGGCCAGTGACAAGCGGAGTCCCTCAGGGATCAGTCCTGGGACCTGTCTTGTTCAACATCTTTGTGGGTGACATGGACAGTGGCATTGAGTGCACCCTCAGCAAGTTTGCTGATGACAGCAAGCTGTGTGGTGCAGCAGACACGCTGGAGGGAAGGGAGGCCATCCAGAGGGACCTTGACAGGCTGGAGAGGTGGGCACAAGCCAACCTCATGAAGTTCAATAAGAGCAAGTGCAGGGTCCTGCATCTGGGTGGAGGCAATCCCAGGCACAAATCCAGGCTGGGCAGTGACTGGCTGGAAAGTAGCCCTGAGGAGAGAGATTTGGGGGTGGTGGTGGACAAAAAGCTCAACTTGAGCTCTCAATGTGCACTTGCAGCCCACAAAGCCAATCAGTTCCTGGGCTGCATCAGGAGAAGTGTGGCTAGCAGGTCGAGGGAGGTGATCCTCCCCCTCTACTCAGCCCTGGTGAGACCCCACCTGGAGTACTGTGTCCAGTTCTGGAGCCCCTATTACAAGAGGGATGTGGAGGTGCTGGAACGTGTCCAGAGAAGGGCCACAAGGATGATCAGAGGGCTGGAGCACCTCTCCTATGAGGACAGACTGAAGGAGTTGGGGCTGTTCAGTCAGGAGAAGAGAAGGGTCCAAGGTGACCTAATTGTGGCCTTCTAGTATCTGAAGGGGGCCTACAGGAAGGCTGGGGAAGGACTTCTCAGGATGTCAGGTAGTGACAGGACTAGGGGGAATGGAATGAAGCTGGAGGTGGGGAGATTCAGGCTAGATGTGAGGAGGAGGTTCTTCACCATGAGAGTGGTGAAACCCTGGAATGGGTTGTCCAGGGAGGTGGTCGAGGCCCCGTCCCTGGGGGTGTTTAAGAGCAGGCTGGACGAGGCTCTGGGCAGCCTGATCTAGTGTAGGGTGTCCCTGCCCATGGCAGGGGGGTTGGAACTCGTTGATCCTTGTGGTCCCTTCCAACCCTGAATGAAACTATGAAACTATGAAACTGTGAATCAGTAGCTCTGATCACTAAATATTGTAGCATTGGCTTTCCCTGTAGATTATTTCTAAAGATTGAACAGAGAAACAAGGAGAGTTTTTCTAGGTCATATATAGAATAGAATAGAATAGAATAGAATAGAATAGAATAGAATAGAATAGAATAGAATAGAATAGGTTGGAAAAGACCTTTGAGATCATTGAGTCCAACCTATCATCCAACACCATCTAATCAAATAAACCATGGCACCAAGCACCTCATCCAGTCCCCTCCTAAACACCTCCAGTGATGGTGACTCCACCACCTCCCTGGGCAGCACATTCCAATGGGCAATCACTCTCTCTATGAAGAACCTCTTCCGAACATCCAGCCTAAACCTCCCTTGATGCAGCTTGAGACTGAAGAGGATGGAGCCAGGCTCTTCTTGGTGATGCCCAATGACAGGACAAGAGGCAATGGGTGGAAGTTGAGGCACAGGAAGTTCCATGGAAACGTGAGGAAATTTGTTTTGACTGTGAGGGTGATGGAACAGTGGAACAGGCTGCCATGCAACAGCTTATCAATGTGGTTTGCTCTTTCACTGGGAAACTATTATCAATCCAGGACTTTAAACAAATGGAAATTGCTTACATTAAATTAAATGCCCCTTTACTCTGCTCTGGTGAGGCTGTATCTACAATATTATGTCCAGTTCTGGGCCACACAGTTCAAGAAGGACAGGGAACTGCTTGAAAGAGTCCAGAGCTGAGCCTTAAAGATGATTAATGGATTGGAACATCTCTCTGATGAAGAAAGGTTGAAGGACCTGGGTCTTTATTGATTGGAGGAGACCGAGGGATAGTCTCAGAGTGTTTATAAATATGTGAAATGCTGGTGTCAGCAGAATGAAGCCATACTCTTGTCAGTGTTGTCCAGTGACAAGACAGGGGACAACAGATGAAAGCTGCAGTGTAGGAGGTTCCATGTAAAAATATAGAAAAAACTTTTTCACTGTGTGGGTGACAGAGCGCCGGTTAATCACTCCTGAGCGAAGCAAGCAGATAAGAGATCAGAAAAGAGGAAGAATTGTTTTTGTACAGCCTATCTTATAGCAGATATTTCTTCAATTAATTTATTTAGAATAATCTTTAATTTTCCTTTTTACACCCAATAGTGATTTGTTTATGTTTTTCTACATTTCTCCTCAAAATCTACAATTAAATCTTAAAGGCATGGCCTAAAACCACTGCAATCCACCTCTTCTAAACAATTTCATTGGCTGCTAATACTATCCATCTATTCTAAAATAATATCTACAATAATGAGTAAATAAAGTTCATAGTCCATTCTGTCTGTCTCAGATGTAGGTGATTCAAAAGTAAAAAAAACCCAGAAAACAAAAAAAATAGAAAACAGTTTGATTCACTGCAGATGAAGTGAAGAAAAGTGAGAAAATCTGAAGGCAGATCCTCCCTTGTCTCCCACTGGGCAGAAAAATGATGAGACTCACACAAACAAATTGCAGGAGTGATGGAAAGTTTAAATGGAAAAGCAGCAAGTGTTTTACAGAAGCTACAAGCACAGTGACAAAAGAGATCCCAAAGCATGCAGAGTCCCTTACAGCATACCCAGAAACCTCCCAGCACTCCCCTTCTCCCTACCTGAGGGTATACCCGAAACCTCCAGGGCTCTTTCTTCCCACCCTCCACTGTTAGGCTAATCTCAGTTGGACAGATCTGAGATTGCCCTTCCCCCTTCTCCTCTTGGCATTAGGCCTAGCCACACCTAAGAGGCCTTGAAATAACTCCCCTTCCATTACCAGATAGGGAACATCTCCCATGCGAGAAGCAAGGGAAGAAAGAGGAAGTGTGAGACCTTGCAGTTGGATTTATAGACAGCAGGACATTATTTGTATGAAATACGCTATTTTCTGTGTCCACCCACTGGGCTGGACACTTGGGGCACCAGAGGTGCATCCTTGTGATGAATATACTGGTGATTTGTGGTAAAATTATAAGACTTAGTGTGCACTGGGATTAAGGGTCAGGATCTTGTGAGGCCTGTTTAGAGGGTAAAGGGAAAGAAACCTATCTTGCAGACTTGCAAGGATACTGTCTGGTTAATTGGAGACATCACGGCTGAGAAGGAGCTGTCTTAAAGATAAACATTCAGCACTAGGAATTTGTTTTCTTCAGATAAGAAGCCTGCACAATTGGGCATGCGTGAAAGTGGATGCTTTGACCCTTACCACACCGAATGTAGGGAGAAGGGATTTGACCACCTATTCTAAGACTCATTATCATATGCCTGCCTTCTATTTAGCTTAAGTTTGCTTATGTAGATGATGTAACTATATAAGATGAAGAAAACTATTGTAAGGTTGCTTTTTGGGGTGAAGTTTTGTACCCTCACATGCCCAACCGGTTGCTTTGCTTGCTTTTATTGCTTTTATTGCCTTTTTATGATCTTTTAGTGCCAATAAATCTGTTACCAAAAACTTTTATCTGGAGTCATCTATAACATCCTGTACGGTAGCAGCAGGAAGCCCAGCTCAAAATACCACAAAAAGGAACAGGGACTCTCAGGTGACTCGGGGCTTTAAGGGTTCTTAGGGTTCATGTACTGCAGATTCCTCATAGATTCTCCTTTTTGGGCACAATGTTGTACAAAACTCTAAATTTAAACTCAGTTAAAGTTAAATTTCTTTGTGGAATACACTGAATTTCACCATTATCTTACATCACCCAGTGTGACCAGGAACTTCAGCAGAAACAGGACAGGTTTAGCCTCTCCTGAAGGAGAAAATACCCAAACAGTTTTGCCCAACAAATTCTTTTCTCTGACAACAGGAACTCTATCACCTTCTACCTTTTGTAGTAAATCCCAGTTTGAGGGTTCAGCTGGATTTACTGAGCCTCTACTATTTACCAGCCAGGCTGCTTGTGCTAGATGCTTCTCCTAGTTTTTCAAAGATCCACCCCCCCAAGGCTTTGAGGGTGTTCTTCAGCACACCATTGTAGCATTCAATCATCTCTGCAGCTGGTGCATAGTAGGGAATGTGGAATATCCACTCAATACTGTGCTTTTTGGCCCAGTTTTTCACAAGATTGTTTTTGAAATTTTTTCCGTTGTCCAACTCAATCCTCTCCAGAGTTCTGTATCTCCACAGGATTTGTCTTTCCAGACCAAGAGTGGTGTTGTGTACAGTTGCATGTGGAACTGGATAAGTTTCCAATCATCCAGTGTTTGCATCTACCATAGACCATAGCCCCGAGGCTCTGCTGCGGCTCGGGGGGCTCTTTCAGTCGGGCAGCTCCCTCGGGACAGCACCCAGACCAGCAACCGCCGGGGACCAGCCGCTGCTCTCGTTTTCGGGCTGCGGGAATCGCCATCGCTGCCGAGTTTTGCCGCGGGGAAGGAGCAGCCGCTCTTTCACGTGGTCAGACTCGTGATCCCAGCGGCGGGAGCGGCTGAATTTAAAAGGCTCTGCTGCGGCTCGGGGGCTCTTTCAGTCGGGCAGCTCCCTCGGACAGCACCCAGACCAGCAACCGCCGGGGACCAGCCGCTGCTCTCGTTTTCGGCTGCGGGAATCGCCATCGCTGCCGAGTTTTGCCGCGGGGAAGGAGCAGCCGCTCTTTCACGTGGTCAGACTCGTGATCCCAGCGGCGGGAGCGGCTGAATTTAAAAGGCTCTGCTGCGGCTCGGGGGGCTCTTTTCGTCGGGCAGCCCGTATTCCCTTGTACTCTCACGCGCTACCTTTTTTTTTTTTTTTTTTTTTTTTAAATTGGTAGTAGGTGCTGTGGCCAGGGACAGCCATGGTTGTAACTCGCAGCAAAATCTCCCTAAAAAAATCAGTGTCCACCCAGACCGAGGTAGAACAGAAGCAGGTAGCTGTCCAGGTATCTAGCTGTAGAGAATGCTGGAGCCTGGCACTTGAGATGCAGGGTAGTGGGGGCAACTCTTGTATAAGGTGTGAGCAGGTTGACTATCTGCTTAATATGGTGGCCAGACTGAAGGATAAGTTTGCTAGCCTTAGAAGTGTAAGGAAATGTAGGAAAGAGATGAATCAGAGGAGGAAGGAGAGGGGTCAAAGGAGGAAAGAGGTGAATCAGAAGAGGAAAGAGGTAAATCAGAGCAAGCAGGCTCTGCAGGCTCCCCCAGCAGAGGCTGGTTATTCAGAAAGCAGAGGGGAATGGACACAGGTTCCTCTCAAAAGACACAAAGTTAAACCTCCTTGCCTCCCCTCACCTTCCCCACTGCTCTTGGAAAACAGATATGGAGCACTGGAGATTGAGGGTGAGGTGGTCCTGATGCCGGAGGACACACCTTCTGGGGTTCTCCCTAAGGCTAAGCAGCATAAGGTTAAACAGCCTAAGGCAAAGCAGACGAAGGTAAAACAGCCTTCTGCTGGCATCAGGACTTGTTCCCTTACAAAAAAGAGGAGGGTAATTGTTATTGGTGATTCCCTTCTGAGGGGAATGGAGGGCCCTATATGTCGCCCTGACCCATCTCATAGGGAACTCTGTTGTCTGCCAGGAGCCCAAATTAATGATGTTACCAGTAGGCTGCCTAAACTGGTGCAGCCCTCTGACTACTACCCTTTACTAGTTATGCAGTTAGGCAATGATGATGTTGCAACCAGAACTCCCAGGGCTATCAAAGATGACTTCAGGGCCCTGGGAGACCTGGTTGAGGGGTCAGGGGCACAAATAATTTTTTCATCAATACCCTTAACTGCAGGAGGGAATACCATAAGGAACAGGTCAGCAGCTGAAGTCAACAAGTGGCTTAGAGGCTGGTGCAGTCAAAAGAATTTTGGTTTTTTTTGATATTGGGAAACTTTCTACTGCACCAGACCAGCTGGCAACAGATGGAGTACATCTGTCCCAGAGAAGGGAAAGGTCACTGTATATGAGAACGGACTGTCCCCCAAAGGTAAAAAGATCCTGGGTAGGGCATTGGCGGGTCTCATCGACAGGGCTTTAAACTAGTTTCAAAGGGGAAGGGGCTGAAAATAGTCCTCTCAGACAAGAGTCTGGGGGCGACAAGCTAGAGGTGAAACCAGCAGCCCAGCTGAAGTGCATGTACACTAATGCACGAAGCATGGGTAACAAACAGGAGGAGCTGGAAGCCTTGATGCAGCAGGAAAATTATGATGTAGTTGCCATCACAGAGACGTGGTGGGATGACTCACATGACTGGAGCGCTGCAATTGACGGTTACAAGCTCTTCAGGAGAGACAGGCAAGGAAGAAGGGGTGGAGGAGTGGCCCTGTACATCAGGAAGGCACTAGATGCCATTGAGATGGAGATTAGGGACGATCGGGTTGAATGCTTGTGGATAAGAATTAGAGGGAAGACCAGCAGGGCAGACACCCTGATTGGAGTCTGTTATAGACCACCCAACCAGGAGGAGGATGTTGATGAAGCATTCTATAGGCAGCTTAAGGCTGTCTCAAGATCTCCGGACCTTGTTCTCATGGGCGACTTCAACCTGCCTGACATCTGCTGGGAACTCAACACAGCAGAGAGGAGACAGTCAAGAAGGTTCTTAGAATGCATGGAGGACAGCTTCTTATCCCAGGTGCTGCGAGAGCCTACCAGGGCAAAGCTATGTTGACCTCCTCTTCACCAACAGGGAAGGACTGGTGGGCAATGTGGTGGTCGGAGGGTGTTTGGGGTCCAGTGACCACGAGATAATTGAATTCTCGGTTTTTGGTCAAGCCAAGAGGGGCAGCAAGAAGACCTCCACTCTGGACTTCCGGAGGGCAGACTTCAGGTTACTCAAGGAACTAATTCAGAGGGTTCCTTGGGATAAAGCCCTTAAAAACAAAGGGGGTCCAGGAGAGCTGGACCTACTTCAATGAAGAATTGCTGAAGGCTCAGGGACAGGCTGTGCCAATGTGCCGGAAGATGAGTCGCCGGGGTAGACGGCCAGCCTGGATGGTTCATGAACTTTTAATGGAACTGAGGGAAAAAGAGGGTGTATCACCAATGGAAGAGAGGGGAGGCAACCCACAGAATGTTTAAGGATGTTGCTAGGTCTTGTAGGAAGAAAATTAGGGAGGCAAAAGCACACTTGGAGCTTAAACTGGCCTCTACTGTGAAGGACAACACAAAGTCCTTCTATAAATACATTAATAGTAAGAGGAAGGAAAGGACAACCTCCACTCCTTGGTGGACACGGAGGGGAACACTGTAACAAAGGATGAGGAAAAGGCAGAGATACTTAACACCTTCTTTGCCTCAATTTTTACTAGAAGGATAGAACGTCTTCCTGACAGCTGGCCTGCAGAGCTGGCAGAAGGAGCCAGGGAGCTGCACAGTTTCCTATGTTCCATGAGGAGGTGGTTGGAACTCTCCTTAGCAGCTTGGATCCCCACAAGTCCATGGGACCAGATGGGATACATCCTAGGGTGCTGAGAGAGCTGGCAGACGAGCTGGCCAAGCCACTCTCCATAATTTTCCAGCAGTCCTGGCTCACTGGCGAGGTCCCAGAGGACTGGAAGCTGGCCAACGTGGTGCCCATCCATAAGAAGGGCCGGTTGGATGAGCCAGGGAATTACAGGCCTGTCAGCCTGACCTCAGTGCCAGGCAAGATCATGGAACAGGTCATCCTGAGTGCAATAACACAGCACTTAGAGGATGGCCAAGGGATCAGGCCTAGCCAGCATGGATTTAGGAAGGGCAGGTCCTGCCTGACCAACCTGATCTCCTTCTATGATCAGGTGACCCGCCTGGTAGATGTGGGGAGGCCTGTGGATGTAGTCTACCTGGACCTCAGCAAGGCCTTTGACACTGTACCCCATAGCAAACTGCTGGCCAAGCTGTCAGCCCATGGCTTGGACGGGAGCACACTGCGATGGGTTAGGAACTGGCTGGATGGCCGAGCCCAGAGAGTGGTGGTGAATGGTGCCACATCCAGCTGGCGGCCAGTCACTAGTGGTGTGCCCCAAGGATCAGTGTTGGGCCCTGTGCTCTTTAACATCTTTATTGATGATCTGGATGAGGGCATTGAGTCCATCATCAGTAAATTTGCTGACGACACCAAGCTGGGGGCAAGAGTTGATCTGCTAGAGGGTAGAGAGGCTCTGCAGAGGGACCTCGACAGGCTGGAGAGATGGGCAGAGTCCAACGGCATGAGATTTAACACATCCAAGTGCCGGGTTCTGCACATTGGCCACAACAACCCCATGCAGTGCTACAGGCTGGGGTCAGAGTGGCTGGAGAGCAGCCAGGCAGAGAGGGACCTGGGGGTACTGGTGGATGGTAGGCTGAACATGAGCCTGCAGTGTGCCCAGGCAGCCAAGAGGGCCAATGGCATCCTGGCCTGCATCAGGAACAGTGTGGCCAGCAGGAGCAGGGAGGTCATTCTGCCCCTCTATACTGCACTGGTTAGGCCACACCTCGAGTACTGTGTCCAGTTCTGGGCCCCTCAGTTTAGGAAGGATGTTGACTTGCTGGAACGAGTCCAGAGAAGAGCAACAAAGCTGGTGAGGGGTTTGGAACACAAGCCCTATGAGGAGAGGCTGAGGGAGCTGGGGTTGCTCAGCCTGGAGAAGAGGAGACTCAGGGGTGACCTTATCACTCTCTACAACTACCTGAAGGGAGGTTGTAGACAGGTGGATGATGGTCTCTTCTCCCAGGCACCCAGTACCAGAACAAGGGGACACAGTCTCAGGCTGCGCCAGGGGAGGTTCAGGTTGGATGTTAGGAAGAAGTTCTATACAGAAAGAGTGATTGCGCTATGGAATGGGCTGCCCGGGGAGGTGGTGGAGTCGCCGTCATTGAAGGTGTTCAGGAGGAGACTTGATGGGTTGCTTAGTGCCAAGGGTTAGCTGTTTGGGTGGGTTGGATTGGTTGATGGGTTGGACACGATGATCTTGAAGGTCTCTTCCAACCTGGTTTGGTTTATTCTAATTCTAATAAAGGTTTATTCTAATACTGTTAACCAGATCGAGAACGAGGTCAATGTGCCAAGCTTCACCATACTTGTACTTGGACCATCTGTCACCATACTTCAAGGGCTTAATTTGCTTTACCTGCTTAATAGCAGCACGAATGTCACAGTCATGGATGACTTGTGTGATAGCATCCATGGAAATGTCTTTGGATCTGTCACGAGCCTGTTGGTAGGTTACATCTCTGCCTTGATATCCTGATGAATTGTGAGCCCACTGAGCTAAGAACCTCTCATCTTGCTGTTTCCAGTCAAGATCAAAATCAGAGTCTGTGTCTGCTTGAGAAACTCTTGCAGCTAGATCTGCCTGATGGTTGTGATGGTAGCATACCATTTGGCCTCTTTGGATTCCAACTCATACCAGAGCTCCATCATGTCTGGTACTGCTGCACTCATAGGTGGAGTTACTTCATTCAGGACACAGAAGTTGACTGTCATATGCCAGTCTCCATTTTGCTTTCACACAGGCCACACTGGACTGTTGAAAGGTGAATGAGTTTTGCTGATGACATTCTGACTTTCCAATTGACAAATCAGATTTTGTTTGAGCACCAAAGAGTTATGGTTGGTTCTATATTTTCTGTGATGCACAGTCTGAGAAAGAACCGGCAACTTCACACCCTCTATTTCATGTTGTTCCACAACTGTAGATTCATCTGAAAGCTCAGGTCAAATAGAAAACTTCAATTTTCCTCCATCAGTTTCTACAGATGTTATTCCAAAAGCCTGTTTGTAACCCACAGGATCTTTGTATTGCACTTCTCTCAGATAATCAATCCCCAAAATACAAGGTGCATCTGGTCCTGTCACAACAGTACACTTCTTCCACTCTTTACCAGTTAAACGTTTGTCAGCCTTTATCATAGTTAACTCTTGAGATCCACCAGTGACTCACAGAATACTTATAGGCTCTGATCCCTAATAACTTGATGGTATTATGGTGCACTGATCTCCTGTGTCAACCAAGGCCCTGTACTTCTGAAATTTTGAAGTGCCAGACCACTGGATGTACACATCCCAATAGATTCTATTATCTCTATTATCCCTCTCCTCCCCCTGGTGGGAGGCAGTGCACCCCTAATTATGAGGAAGACTTCCATATGTGCAGTTAGCACAGCGACTAGTGTCGTAGCTGGAATCACTGTTGGAGCTATTAGAATTGTTTTGGGAAACTGAGGAAGTGACAGCTACCCTTCTGGTATTGCTTCCTTGGGCTCTGCCATTCTGCAGTTACCTTAATCTCCTGAGAAGATCAGAAGTTGGTTGACCATCCCATCTATTCTTGTTCTCACTGAACTGATTATGCAGAGTTATCCAAATAGTCCCATGTGATTGCCTCTATTTGTCTGCTCTGGTTTGATCTCTTTTGGAATGGCCTCCTTGGAGGATGTCTTTTTCTAACAGCTGAAACTTGTATCCATCTGGAAGAAGAAGAATTGGATTTATCTCCCTGTGCCAATTTGGATATAGAGGATTTAAATTCTTTATCTCACCAGATAGTTTCAATGGCTGAAACCAATGAAACATGTGTGAGGGTATCCTCCAATTGTCTCCTTTAGTCAGTGAAATGGCCAACAGTAGGAGTTGTTCCCCCATAATTTCTTGCCACAATTCTTCTTGCCAGAATAGTAACATAATTAGGAGGAGCAAGTTTGATGAACTTTTTGGCAAGTCCTCTTCCCACAGGAACATATGTCACTTCTCTTACAGCAAACACTCTCAAACTTTAAATTCCCTCATCCATGGTGTTCCAAGGCTTAGGGTTCCATAGAAGGTCATCTCTGCATGGGTACCTCATCAGAGCTGCCAGTTGAAGATGTGTCCACAGAGAAACTTTACCAAGATATCTGCCTAGATGTCTATCTATTGCACTACCTTTTGAGAGGGTTCCAAAGCTGAGATGAAGATTTGTCTGCTACCACTAAAGCAGGGGCTCCCCTATCATAACACCTTCCTAACCAGGTCAGACTTGTCTCATTCTCTCCTCTAATGTAATCCTTTCTTACATGCCTAATTTCCTGCCTGGGTGCATTAGCTGAATATATGTCATCCTCTTCCTCATCATCTTCATCGCCTTGAAGCTGCTGTCCCCATGATCCTTCTGCTACCCTCTGTAGGACCTCTTTAAGTTCAGAAAGCATCTCCATTAACTCCTGACATACCAGAAGCTATGTCCTGTCCTGCTTCTCCACTATCCACTGAGGGCCTCAGCAATTCAGCTGTATCTCTAAGGCAGACTTTCTCTCCATCATCAGAAGGATCCTTTTTAACAGAAAGTCCCTGATCAGCAGTTTTTCTTCTACATCTGCCTTGCACCTGCCCTTCTTATCCAAAGCCATGATTTGTTTAACTGGAGCTACATTTAAATTTACAGCAGACTTTGCAGAAGTAGAAGGACTTTGCACACAAACAGCATTAGCAGGTGGGCTTTGGGATCCTGCTGCTGCTGCGGGACTTACTTCTGCTCCAAATGTTGAGGGAGGAAGAGACTTTGCCTCTCTAATGGCTGCTGGTGAAGCCGTGGCTGCCGTGTTAAACATGAGCATAGCTCATGCTGCTGCTGTGAGCTGCATCTGTCCCTCAACTGGCTCCAAGCCAGAGCTGTTTCTCTCACTCAGACCAGATTTCTCATTAACTCCTGCCTGCCTGCTTCTGCCTGTTTGCCCTATTTCTGTATTTTCCTCACAATTGGAAATTTCTGCATTTGAATTGGAACTACATCTCTGATGTCTCCTTCTACTCCGTCTAAAAATAGAACACCTATTTGCTGCACACCTCTCTCGATAGAGTCCTATCAGCAGGCATACGACTGTTACTACCAATGGCAGATTTACACATAGCAAATAAAACATTTTGAGGTCCCAGCTGCTCACATAAGTCTCTGAACCTGGAATACTAAATTCATATATCCCTGCAGGAACAGTTACAGTCACATTATCATATTTTTTTAGCCAAAGAGATCCCAAGCAGTGATTATACATCATTTTTAGCTTGTATTTAAACCAATGAAATATCTTATATGCCAAAATTGGGCACACTGGGGTGGCTCAGCTTGGTAGTGCATCAGACCCTTAATGGGAAGGTCGTGAGTTCAAGCCTGCAGTGGGCAGTAGTGTCTTCCCTACTCTGGTCATGTGGTCTGTGGTGACAGGTTGGACTCGATGATCTTTGAGGTCTCTTCCAACCTTAGGAATACTGAAAATATCTACCTAGCTTGTCGTCATAGACATGCACCATCTGTACAGTATCACAGTCAGAGCAGAATATACCAAATGCCACAAACCCCAAAACAGCTTAATTTTGCTTCCTTAATCTGAGCAGGAATCAAGCAAGCAAGCAATTGCCCCATGCTGAGCACCAATTATTTTTTGTAATGTGGTGGGTTGAAGTTTCCCCCCAGGCGTTATATTTGTCAGACCAACTCAGTTGGAAGCTATGCTGTGGGGGGAGGGTTGTGAGAGCCTTGCTTCCCCCAGGGGACAAAAGAAACCTGATCCAGGAGGACACGGTTTTTCTTTCCCAGGAGGAGGGGTCTCTCAGGTCTGAGTTGGTCTGTTCCTCTCCCCAGTCCTACCCAGCAAGACTATAAAGGGGGAGGAGGGGCCTGGGGGAGGGAGGTGGTCGTGGTGGCCCTCTTTCTCTTTGCTCCTGTGTCACCTGTTTGAAAGGTCCCACAGCTTCTGCTGGCCCCCTGCTTCTGCCGTGTGGTCAGGTCTGATCTTCTCCCTGTTGCGTCCATGCTTCTCTAAGGGATTGAAATCCACATACACCGAGGGAGATACAAGGATATCCAAATTTGTTTTTGTATATTTTCCTATTCATCCTTCTTCCTTACCCTTGTAAACCCTCCCTTTTATTGCTATATATATATAATTTGTTAAAAAATTTACTTCTTCTATATCCAAACTGACTCCAGATTTTTTTTTTTTGATAGATTAAACTCCATTTAAGGCTTAAACCACCAGAGAAGCAAATGAGAATCTGTATTTACAAGCAAAACTACACTCTAAAATGCAATACAATGAATACGTACAAAATATACAGTATTAACAATATTATACAGATATTTACAATTAGCAAACAACACAAAATATCCCCCTGGTCAGAGACCAGGGAAGCTGTTCCACTGCCCCCCTCTCCCCCAGTCCCAAGAGAGAAAGGAGCAGAGAGAAAGCAGGGGTTAGACTTAACTAAACAATGCAGCCAAGGTTAGCCAAAAAGCAGGTTAATCTCTCCCAAGTGAAGCAAGCATAGAAGATATCATAAAAGAGAATGAACTGTTTTGATACAGCCAATCTTATAGCAGATGAATTTGTTTAGAATAATCTTTAGTTTTCCTTTTCACACCCAATAGTGATTTGTTTATGTTTTTCTACATTTCTGCTCAAAATCTCTAATTAAATTTTAAAGGCATAGCCTAAAACCTCCACAATTCTGAAACACAGTGATCATGACACTTCTCAGTCTGTATACTGAGAGCTGAATAAATTAAGATCTTCTAAGTCTCACTTCATAACACTTGTCTTTCTTTCATCATTCTTCAAACTTCACAGAATCACAGAATCACACTTCCTATTATTTTGTCTATCTATCATGTAAACAGTAAAAGAAGACAGAAAAATAGGCCATCTATGGATCTTGGGCCCAAAGATGCAACTACTGTCATATTGTTAACATTATGTGTTAATAAAGTACTCTTCTGAACAGCAAGGTGATGGTATATGCCAAGAAAAGGCAAAAGAGTGGTACAGCTGAATTTGTTGATGAACTTGCAGCAGGATGGTGTAAAGGACCAAAATATGTATGTCACTCAACATTGTCAGGAAGTCATTGGGGATGACATTTTGGCACGGGGCAGCTTGGCACTTGGCCCCCCTAGGTCAAGTGTGGCATCTTTTAACACGCAAGACTCCCCAGTGGGATTCAGGGCTCTGGCACTCCCTGGTGGTGAAGGTGGCAGAAACACCTGGGGTAGGTTTTGAAGCCCTGGAAACAGGCAGGTTTGAAGGCTATGGAGATAGTTTAGGTGCACACTCTGCCAATGAATTAGGACAGGTGGTAACTGTTTGGCAGCAAAATGTGGGAGGATGAAAGAGAGTGCCTGGAAATTGTTGTGGCTAGCTGCTTGGAAGACATCTTATTGATGCTCATGTACCTAAAATTCATGCTAAATGAAGAACATCAAAACAATGAGCATGCAGACAAGGCTACCAGGATTGTTATAGCTCAAGTGGATCTAGACTGGGAGCGTAAAGGTGAACTGTTTGTAGGTCGATGGGCCCATGAAACATCAGAACATCTAGGGAGAGATGATACGTATGATACGTACAGGTGAGCTCATGACCAAGGGGTGGACTTGACCATGGAAGCCATCACACAGATCACACATGACTGTGAAACCTGTGCTGTAATCAAGACGGCCACCAGAGCCATGTCTCCCTGGAACAGAGGGCAGTGGATGGGTTTTTGCTATGGTGAGGCCTGGCACATTGACTATATTGGACCACTGCCACGAACATGCCAAGGCAAGCACTACATCCTCACCATGGTAGAAGCAACTACAGGCTGGTTAGAAACATATTCTGTAAATCATACTACTGCCCGGAACACCATCATAGGCCTTGAGAGGCAAATCCTGTGGTGACACGGTCCCCCTGAACAGATCGAGTCTGGCAATGGGACTCACTTCAGGAACAATGCTATCAGCTCCTGGGCCAAGAAACATGGCATCGAATGGGTGTGTGTAATGGGTTGGGGCAGACTGCCCTCCCCACCATGCGCAGAAATGACGACTCAGACAAACGGATTGCAAAAGTGAATGAAAGTTTAAATAGAACAGTGAGTGCGTGCAGAGAACTAGAAACACAGCGACAAAAAAGAACCCCAAAACAGACCCAGAGAGATCACATCCCCACCTGAGGGTGCACCCAAACCCCCAGAGCTCCCCCACCCCCCACTGCTAGGCTAGTCTCAGATGGCCAGATCTGAGACTGCCCATCCCCCCGTGGTCTTGGGCCTAACCAGGCCCATGGCTGGGAGATCTCTCCCCCAGTTACCAGGTGGCAGAGAGGAAGGAAAGAGGAAGTGCCCAACCCCGCCTTGAAACATATAGTGGTGCAAGGGATCATGGTAGGAAATAACCTAATTTCCTGTGTCCACCCACTGGGCTGGACTTCTGGACACAGAAAACACCCCTGTAGCAGAGGGCACCCAGCCCAAACTATGACAGTGTGTCGCATTCCCTATCACCCACAAGCCTCTGGGAAGGTTGAAAGATATAATGGACTGTTAAAGACTATGCTGAAAGCACCAGGTAATGGGGCATGGAGGCACTGGGATGCAAATTTAGCAGAAGCCACTTGGCTGGTTAATTCTCAAGGATCTGCTAACCGTCCTGGTCCTGCCCAAACAGACCCCTTGCACACTGTGGGGGGAGATAAAGTGCCTGTAGTACACATGAGAAAGTGGCGAGGAAAGGCAGTGTGGGTTGCTCCTCCCATGGGGAAAGGCAAACCCATTTGTGGGATTGTCTTTGCTCAGGGGCCTGGATGTACTTGGTGGGTAATGAAAAGAAATGGGGAGACTCAGTGTGTACCTCAAAGGGATCTAACACTGGGGGAAAGGTAATCTGGAAGGTGAGTAATGTGAGTTGCATGTTGCAGAAAGTAATGAAGTAAGAAGAATCCAGACTGATGAAGGTTTGCAAGGAACAAAAGCGACACAATGGTTGAGACCAGCTGGAGTTGGTGTCTAAGAACAGAACATCCTGCTTCTCCTGTCTTGAATATTCCCAAGTAACATCTGGAGGAGCAGAAAAAAACTTCTTTTTAATAGAGGACTGAGACATTGATATGAGTCTCTATGTGTTGGAGTATTGAGAGAGTTTAAGTATGTAGATTAGGTTGTGAATGTAAGCAAGAATTTTTTCTTTTGCTGTTGTACTGTAAGAATCAAATAAGATGGTTAAATGTATTGAAATGTGTAGAACCTGAGCATGATGCAAATAGTATGGAATAAGGGGTGGAGATTGTATTGGGTTGAGCTGAGCTAGAGTTAATTCTCCTCACAGCATCTTTCTAGTGCTATGGTTTTTTGCAGCAGTAGTTGATAACACAGCAGTGTTTTGGCTACTGCTGAATCCAGTATCCAGGCTGTGTCCTTTCAACATTTCCCTGCCCCAAGAGTACATTGAGGGGTGGGCAAAATCTTGGGAGGGGACATGGCTGAGCCATCTGACTCAGACTGGCCAAAGAGGTATTCCATACCATATGACACCAGCTCAGGCATAAGAAGGAAGTGAAAGAAGGAAGTACAGGGATTCATTCATGGTGTTTATCCTCATAAGGAACCACCAAGATTAGAGAGCCCTGCTTCCCGAGACTGACCATCATCCTGTTGACGGGAAGTAGACACTAACGGCTCTCTCTCTGCTTTTTGATTCTGTGCGGTCTATAGATGTTTGCTTATTAGTGTTATAAAAATTGCTCCCATCTTATACCTGGCTTCTGTTATATTTTCTTTCCCTTCTTCCCCTGTTCACATAAGAGGGGGAGTGATAGAACGTCTTTGGTGGACACCTGGCCTCCAGGCCAGAGCCAAACCACCACAATCAGGAGCAGTGTGGTCAGCAGGAGCAGGGAAGCCATTCTGTCCCTGTACAGTGCACTGGTTAGGCTACACCTTGAGTCTTGTGTTCAGTTCAGGGGCCCGCAGTTTAGGAAAGATGTTGACTTGCTGGAACATGTCCAGAGAAGGGCAACAAAGCTGGGGAGGTGTTGGAGCATAATTTCTATGAGGATAGGCTAAGGCAGCTGGGTTTGGTTAGCCTGGAGAAGAGGAGGCTCAGGGGAGACCTTCTTGCTCTCTACAGCTACCTGAAGGGAGGTTATAGACAGGTGGGGATTCTATTCTATGCTATGCTATGCTATGCTATGCTATGCTATGCTATGCTATGCTATGCTATGCTATTCTATTCTATTCTATTCTACTCTACTCTACTCTACTCTACTCTACTCTACTCTACTCTATTCTATTCTATTCTAACAATCTGCCAAATCACCCATAATAGATCGTATCCATCTGATTTATTCATAATCCTTTTGCAACTTAATTTTGCCCTAGAAATCAATCATCTGATCTTTGAATCAGGACTCAACTTCCCTAAAGAGTTTTTCTCATTTTTATAGGGTAGATCACACTTGGAGAAGCAACAGAAATTTTCAGTTTCATATATATGGAACCTGGTGGAGGGAAAAATGCCAAAAACCAGTAATGAATGTTACCTAAGCCAGATATTAGAGAAGACAGAACTCTTTGGATCCATGGCATGTGATCTAACTTTCTACCTTTCAGATACAAGAGGTAATGATTATTTAGTTAGTGCTGAGATTGAGTGGTGGCATCTCATTTTTTCTCCATTACTCAACAGTGGGTTTAGTCCCGTGGAGAACTGTTTCTGTTAGGAGAAAGGACATATGGAGGGTGACTGTTTAAACTGTGGCATGACCTTCGGTGTCTTACGTAATGATAGAAAACCATTTGATTGAAGGAAGCGTAACAGTTTAAGGCTGCATTGGTGGTTGCCATTCATGAATGTGGGAGATTTCAACCTGCCAGATAACTGCTGGAAACTTAATTCAGCAGAGAGGAGGCAATCCAGAAGATTCCTGTAGCAAATGGAGGACTGCTTCCTGATGCAGCTGTTAAGTGAGCCTACCAGAGGTTAGGCTCTGCTTGACCTGCTGTTCTCCAATAGAGAATGGCTGGTGGAAGATGTGATCATGGGAAGCTGTCTAGGGTGCAGTGACCACGAGATAGTGGAGTTTTCAATATGCAGGGAGATAGGGAGGACCACCAACAGAACCTTCACCCTGGACTTCAGCCTGTTTAAGAAACTTATTTGTAAAATTCCCTGAGTAGCAGCCCTCAAGAAGCGAGGGGTCCAGGATGGTTGGACCTACTTCAAACAGGAGCTCTTGAAGGCACAGGAACTGGCAGTTCCCATGTGCCGAAAGTTGAGCTGGTGGGGAAGGCCACCAGCCTGGATGAGCAAGCAGCTCCTGGAGGATTTAAGGAAAAAAGAGGCTGTATGACCTTTGGAAGGAGGGGAAGGCTTCTTGAGGTATGTTTAAGGAAGTTGTTAGATTATGTAGGAATAAAATTAGAGGGACAAAGACCCAGTTGGAACCAGCAGCGTCCCCCAGAGATCAGAGATGGGTCCCATCCTCTTTAACGTCTTCATTGATGATCTGGATGAGGGGATTGAGACAGTCATCAGCAAATTTGCAGATGACACCAAGTTAGGAGCAGATGTTAGTTAGAGGGTAGAAGGGGTCTGCAGAGGGACCTCGACTGACTGGACAGATGAGTGGAGTCCAATGGGATGTCATTTAACAAGCCTAAGTGCTGGGTGCTGCACTTTGGCCACGGCAACCCCATGCAGATCTACAGGCTGGGGTCAGAGTGGTTGGAGAGCTCCCAAACAGAGAGGGACTTGGGGATGTTGATCGACAACCACCTAAACACGAGCCAGCAGTGTGGCCAGGTGGCCAAGAAGGCCAATGGCATCCTGGCCTGCATTAGGAATAGTGTGGCCAGCAGGAGCAGGGAACTCATTGTGCCTCTGTACTCTGCTTTGGTTAGGCCGCACCTTGAGTACTGTGTCCAGTTCTGGGCTCCTCAGTTTAAGAAGGACATTGTGACCTTTGAACGTGTCCAGAGAAGAGCAACAAGGCTGGTGAGAGGCCTTGAACACAAGCCCTATGAGGAGAGGCTGAGGGAGCTGGGATTGTTTAGCCTGGAGAAGAGGAGGCTCAGGGGTAACCTCATTGCCCTCTACAGCTACCTGAAAGGTGGGTGTAACCAGGAAGGGGTTGGCCTCTTCTCCCAGGCAACCAGCACCAGAACAAAGGCACACAGTCTCAAGCTGCAGCAGGGGAAGTTTAGACTCGAGGTGAGGAGGAAGTTCTTCACCGAGAGAGTAATTTGTCATTGTAATGGGCTGCCCAGGGAGGTGGTGGAGTCACCATCCCTGGAGGTGTTCCAGAGGAGATTGGACATGGCACTTGGTGCCATGGTGTAGTCATGAGTTCTGTGTTGATAGCTTGGACACGATGATCCTCGAGGTCTCTTCCAACCTTAGCAATACTGTGATACTGTGATACTGTGAATGTTGGAAATTAAGAGGCTGTTGGTATTGCAGTGCTGAGTTGAGTAGATTGATGCTGTAATGATGGAGAGTACAAGGGAGCCTTTTCAAGCAAGAATCAATTTCCAGATGTCTAAATGTGGGGTTGGTATTTCATATGCCCAAAGCTTTGCAGTCTTCCTTTGCCATACATACTTTCTCAGTCAGAAATGCTGTTACAAATAAATGAAATGTTGAATGTTGAGGCTATTAAAGGTTAAACAAGTTGGTCTGTACATTGTACCTTGGTATGTCTTTGTACACATAACACATTACAAAACATCTTGTGTGCACAAAACAGGTAATATATATAGAAAGAACATTTTTAATGTCCTTTATTAGAATAAACCTTTATTAGAATAAACCAAACCAGGTTGGAAGAGATCTTCAAGATCATCGTGTCCAACCCATCAACCAATCCAACCCACCCAAACAGCTAACCCTTGGCACTAAGCAACCCATCATATCTCCTCTTGAACACCTTCAATGACGGCGACTCCACCACCTCCCTGGGCAGCCCATTCCATAGCGCAATCACTCTTTCTGTATAGAACTTCTTCCTACCATCCAACCTGAACCTCCCCTGGCGCAGCCTGAGACTGTGTCCTCTTGTTCTGGTACTGGGTGCCTGGGAGAAGAGACCATCATCCACCTGTCTACAACCTCCCTTCAGGTAGTTGTAGAGAGTGATAAGGTCACCCCTGAGTCTCCTCTTCTCCAGGCTGAGCAACCCCAGCTCCCTCAGTCTTTCCTCACAGGGCTTGTGTTCCAAACCCCTCACCAACTTTGTTGCTCTTTTCTGGACTCGTTCCAGCAAGTCAACATCCTTCCTAAACTGAGGGACCCAGAACTGGACACAGTACTCGAGGTGTGGCCTAACCAGTGCAGTATAGAGGGGCAGAATGACCTCCCTGTTCCTGCTGGCCACACTGTTCCTGATGCAGGCCAGGATGCCATTGGCCCTCTTGGCTGCCTGGGCACACTGCAGGCTCATGTTCAGCCTACCATCCACCAGTACCCCCAGGTCCCTCTCTGCCTGGCTGCTCTCCAGCCACTCTGACCCCAGCCTGTAGCACTGCATGGGGTTGTTGTAGCCAATGTGCAGAACCCTGCACTTGGATGTGTTAAATCTCATGCCGTTGAATTCTGCCCATCTGTCCAGCCCGTCGAGGTCCCTCTGCAGAGCCTCTCTACCCTCTAGCAGATCAACTCTTGCCCCCAGCTTGGTGTCATCAGCAAATTTACTGATGATAGACTCAATGCCCTCATCCAGGTCATCAATAAAGATGTTAAAGAGCACAGGGTCCAACACTGATCCTTGGGGCACACCACTAGTGACTGGCTGCCAGCTGGATGTGGCACCATTCACCACCATTCTCTGGGCTCGGCCATCCAGCCAGTTCCTAACCCATCGCAGTGTGCTCCCGTCCAAGCCATGGGCTGACAGCTTGGCCAGGAGTTTGCTATGGGGGACGGTGTCAAAGGCCTTGCTGAGGTCCAGGTAGACTACATCCACAGGCCTCCCCACATCTACCAGGCGGGTCACCTGATCATAGAAGGAGATCAGGTTGGTCAGGCAGGACCTGCCCTTCCTAAATCCATGCTGGCTAGGCCTGATCCCTTGGCCATCCTCTAAGTGTTGTGTTATTGCACTCAGGATGACCTGTTCCATGATCTTGCCTGGCACTGAGGTCAGGCTGACAGGCCTGTAATTCCCTGGCTCATCCAACGGGCCCTTCTTGTGGATGGGCACCACGTTGGCCAGCTTCCAGTCCTCTGGGACCTCGCCAGTGAGCCAGGACTGCTGAAAAATGATGGATAGTGGCTTGGCCAGCTCCTCTGCCAGCTCTCTCAGCACCCTAGGATGAATCCCATCTGGTCCCATGGACTTGTGGACACCCAAGCGGCTGAGGAGAGTTCCAACCACCTCCTCATGGAACATAGGGAAACTGTGCAGCTCCCTGGCTCCTTCTGCCAGCTCTGCAGGCCAGCTGTCAGGAAGACGTTCTGTCCTGCTAGTAAAAATTGAGGCAAAGAAGGTGTTAAGTATCTCTGCCTTTTCCTCATCCTTTGTTACAATGTTCCCTTCTGTATCCACCGAGGAGTGGAGGTTGTCCTTTCCCTTCCTCTTACTATTAATGTATTTATAGAAGGACTTTTTGTTGTCCTTCACAGTAGAGGCCAGTTTAAGGTCCAAGTGTGCTTTTGCCTCCCTAATTCTCTTCCTACAAGACCTAGCAACATCCTTAAACATTCTGTGGGTTGCCTCCCCTCTCTTCCAAAGGTGATACACCCTCTTTTTTTCCCTTAGTTCCATTAAAAGTTCATGAACCATCCAGGCTGGCCGTCTGCCCCGGTGGCTCATCTTCCGGCACATTGGCACAGCCTGTCCCTGAGCCTTCAACAATTCTTCATTGAAGTAGGTCCAGCTCTCCTGGCCCCCTTTGTTTTTAAGGGCTTTATCCCAAGGAACCTTCTGAATTAGTTCCTTGAGTAACCTGAAGTCTGCCCTCCGGAAGTCCAGAGCGGAGGTCTTCTTGCTACCCCTCTTGGCTTGACCAAAAACCAAGAATTCAATTATTTCGTGGTCACTGGACCCCAAACACCCTCCAACCACCACATTGCCCACCAGTCCTTCCCTGTTGGTGAAGAGGAGGTCAAGCATAGCTTTGCCCCTGGTAGGCTCTCGCAGCACCTGGGATAAGAAGCTGTCCTCCATGCATTCTAAGAACCTTCTTGACTGTCTCCTCTCTGCTGTGTTGAGTTCCCAGCAGATGTCAGGCAGGTTGAAGTCGCCCATGAGAACAAGGTCCGGAGATCTTGAGACAGCCTTAAGCTGCCTATAGAATGCTTCATCAACATCTTCCTCTTGGTTGGGTGGTCTATAACAGACTCCAACCAGGGTGTCTGCCCTGCTGGTCTTCCCTCTAATTCTTATCCACAAGCATTCAACCCGATCGTCCCTAATCTCCATCTCAATGGCATCTAGTGCCTTCCTGATGTACAAGGCCACCCCTCCACCCCTTCTTCCTTGCCTGTCTCTCCTGAAGAGCTTGTAACCGTCAATTGCAGCGCTCCAGTCATGTGAGTCATCCCACCACGTCTCTGTGATGGCAACTACATCATAATTTTCCTGCTGCATCAAGGCTTCCAGCTCCTCCTGTTTGTTACCCATACTTCGTGCATTAGTGCACATGCACTTCAGCCGGGCTGCTGGTTTCACCTCCGACTCTAGCTTGTCGCCCCCAGACTCTTGTCTGAGAGGACTATTTTCAGCCCCTTCCCCCTTTGAAACTAGTTTAAAGCCCTGTCGATGAGACCCGCCAATTCCCTACCCAGGATCTTTTTACCTTTGGGGGACAGGCTGTTCTCATATACAGTGATCTTTCCCCTTCTCTGGGACAGATGTACTCTATCTGTTGCCAGCTGGCCTGGTGCAGTAGAAAGTTTCCCAATATCAAAAAACCCAAAATTCTTTTGACTGCACCAGCCTCTAAGCCACTTGTTGACTTCAGCTGCTGACCTGTTCCTTATGGTATTCCCTCCTGCAGTTAAGGGTATTGATGAAAAAATGTCCTTAACTGTTTACTCAATACTGATAAATGTCTTGCACCATGATCACCACTATAGTATTTCTTATTATGTCAGTATATCATAATCTAAATTGATGTTTTTCTGTCTGGGTTAGTGAACAATAAAAGCAGAAATTACCTACAAATTGAATATATATTAAACAGGTTTGAGCAGATTTTATAGCTGTAAACTTATAAGCATTTTAAAATAAGAATTCTATGTGTAAATTATTTTTAACTCCATTATTTTTCTGTGAAAACACCCACATTAAAAAAAGAAAAAAATTATTGTATGACACTTCTTTTTTTTCTTGTCTATTAAAAATTAAGAATATAAATGGCCTTACATGCAGGCATATTTTATGTTACTTTATATGTAAAATCCTTAATGTGTTGGAGGAAAATCGAAAATATTAGAAAGTATTAGAGGCCAGTATTATTTAACCTACTTAAAATTAGTTTGATCCTGTGGAGAAATGTTGGTGACAAGCATCAAATCAACTTATACATTTCTTTTGATGTTGAAGTCACCTTATGAGGTTTTAGTATAAAGGCAAATTCACTGGTTTCCTACTTCAGTGTAATTTTGAGCTAGTCATACTTGAACTTGTGTGCTACAAGAAAATGTTAACATGAATTTAAAGCAAGAGCCTTACTCTGATATTAGCAAGTATTGAAGTCAAGTACACTGAATGAATATTTCATTATTGCAGTGCAAGCCATATTGCACTAAGACTAGAAACTCACTCCTCAGTGTTGTGGATGAGCAGTAGGGAAATTACGATTTACTTAAATGCACTGACCAGTTTAACTGCACAATCTTTCTATGAAATATGGTTCAAGATTAATTTAGGCCATAGGAACTGGTTTATCCTTAAGGAATTGTAGCTGATAGAACAGGAATTATTTAGGCTATACAAATGTTGGAGGGTTTTGTCCTCAATATATTGCTATCAATAGAAATTCAATCATAGAAATAGTTATTGAGGCATGGAAGTGCTGTTGCTAGTTTATTTTTTCTAGTTTAATTTTTCTAGTTTCCATTGTCTCTCTTATGCTTATCTACACTGTGTTAAATTTAACAACAAAGTAGACCTGGGTGTATTTTGTGTAAAGTAAGCCTTAATGACATGCTCTGTTGCACAATCTTGATAGATTTTTCCCATTCTTAAATCTGTCTCTTTAAACAATTTCACTATGATTAAAATTAAGTGTAAGGAAAGGAAGGAGTAATCGTAAAAGGTAAAATCTGAACTCATGTTGAGACCCAACCTAGACGTTCTACTACCTACTTGTGTTACCTTTAGCATAAAGGACTGAGAGTAATGGGAAGTATTTTGCAATCACAGCTGTTTCAGAAAGTCCTAGAATAGGAGCTGGCTGTAGCCAGACATACCAAAATTTCGGTGGATGGACCCTAAATATGAAAGACAGTTGGCTAAAAAATAATTCTGCAGTGCATTAGTAGCTACTGCTTCTATTCTTGCACTGTTCAGATATGATGGGTTTCTTTTGCTTCAGTGTCTCATTGTCTCTGTCTTTGATTCCTAAACTTTGGATACTGTATCTGGGAAATCACTGGAGAAACATGACTATAAAATACTAAGATCACTTGATAATACACATGATATTAAGAGATAATATTTAATTTTTTTTCTTGATCAACAGATATTATATTAATTATACTAAGACATTCTTTTTCAAAGAGAATGTGACATTATGCCAAGTTACTAATCTATTGAATTGAGACAAATTTCTTGCAGTTTTCTTTGCTTTCCTGTAAGCACATTTATGAGTCCAGTCTACCCAGTTTCTAACTGGGTCCCACTATATCTGGAGCTGCAAATATGTATCTACATGTTGGGTACAGCACTGAACCTTTTAAAAAAGGGATACCATGAACTTGTACCTTTTCAAAATGCAGGAGACTGGGGGTGATAAACTAGAGTCAGGGGTGAACACAGCAGCCCAGCTGAAGTGCATGTACACTAATACACAAAGTATGGGCAACAAACAAGAGCTGGAAGCCTTGTTGCAGCAGGAAACTTATGATGTAGTTGCCATCACAGAGACATGGTGGGATGACTCACATGACTAGAGCACTGCAATTGATGGCTACAGGCTCTTCAGGAGAGACAGGCAAGGAAGAAGGGGTGGCCCTGTACATCAGGGAGGCACTAGATGCCATTGAGCTAGGAGATCAGAGATGAATCGGTTTGAGTGCTTGTGGGTGAAAATTAGAGGGAAGACCAGCAGAGCAGACATCCTGGTTGGAATTGAAGCCCCAGAACAGAGAGCTTTCGAAAGCACAAAGCAGATAAAGCAGTAAATTAGCTAAGGCATGGGTCACTGTGACAGGAAAAGAAGATAAGGAATAGAGACTGACAAGAACTGTTAGGATAAGCATGATTCAGAGTCAACAAGGCCAAACTAACACTTAGAACAACATCAGCAGAAGACTCATCAGGAAACCCCTGCCCATGATGAAGGCCACCGGAATGACCACCAAGAAGATCGTCAAAAGAGATGCCCCTGCCCACGCTCAGCCTACACCAACATGAATATGTATGCAAAGATATGATTATGTATAAGATCTGATGCAATACTACATCCAAAACTGTATAAAAGGCATGCTTTTGTTACGGGAAAGGCAGAAATCCATTTAGTGATTTCTCCAACGCGTTGCCAATAAAATACCTCCTGTCTATCTGACTTAAACTGAGTCTCTTAGGCAGTTATTCTCGCCTTTTGGGGCAAAATTCGGCATCAGAATCTGCTATAGATCACCCAACCAGGAGGAAGATGTTGATGAATCATTCTACAGGCAGCTAAAGGCTGTCTCAAGATCACCTGATCTTGTTCTCATGGGCAACTTCAACTTGCCTGATATCTGCTGGGATCTCAACAAAGCATAGAGGAGGCAGTCTAGGAGGTTCTTAGAGCGTGTGGAGGACAGCTTCTTATTCCAGGTGCTGCATGAGCCTACCAGGGGTAAGGTTATGCTTGACCTCCTCTTCAGAAATACAGAAGGGCTGGTGGGTGATGTGGTGGTCGGAGGGTGTTTAGAGTCGAGTGACCATGAAAAAATTGAATTTTCAGTACTAGGTCAATCTAAGAGGGGCAGCAAGAAAACTTCCACTCTGGATTTCTGGAGGGTAGACTTCAGGTTACTCAAGGAACTATCTCAGAAGGTTCCTTGGCAAACAGCCCTTAAAAACAAAGGGGTCCAGGAGAGCTGGACCTACATCAAGAAAGAACTCTTGAAGGCGCAGGAACAGGCTGTGCCAATGTGCCAGAAGATGAGCTGCTGGGGTGGAAGGCCAGCCTGGATGGGCAACAAACTTCTAAAAGAGCTAAGGGAAAAAAAAGAGGGTGTACCATCTTTGGAAGAAAGGTGAGGCAACCCATGGAATGTTTAAGGATGTTGCTAGGTCATGTAGGAAGAAAATTAGGGAGGCATTTAGAGTGCATTTAGAGCTTAGACTGGCCTCTACTGTGAAGGACAATAAACAATCCTTCTATAAATATATTAATAGCAAGAGGAGGGGCAAGGACAACCTCCACTCCTTGGTAGACATGGAGGGGAATGTTGTAACAAAAGATGAGGAAAAGGCAGAGGTGCTTAACTCCTTCTTTGCCTCAATTATTAATAGCAGGACAGAATGTCTTCCAGACAGCTGGCCTGCAGAGCTGTTATTTGGAGCCAGGGTTGTGGTGGTGAGAGAAAGTTCAGTTCTCCCCCGACAAAGAAACCACAGGTAACTCAGTCAGAGAAGCAGAAATGTATATAAGCTATATTTACAAGCAGGATGAGATGCAGTGAATATATACATAATATACAGTATTTACAATATACGCATAAAAAAATCTTTCCCTCCTCCAGCCAGGAGGGTCTGCCCCCTGTACCCCCTCCTTCCCCTACCTCCCTTTTTTCCCAAAAATGGTTAGAGAGAGAAAAAAGCATATGCAAGAATTAGTCTCTTATCTGTTAGTTCAGTTAATTCAAGGTCATCTCCATCCAGCACAGCTGTTACTCAGAGAGAGAGACACTGAAACAGACAGACTGAAAAAGACAGACTGAACTGACTGAGAATCAAACTGAACTAAAGCTTAATGTTGCATTCCAACTGTCTACCAATTAAATTAGTTTAGAATATCTTGTTTTCATTATTTCATCAAAACATTGAGCCAGAGTGTTCCAGCAACTGTCCCTTTCTTAAAGGCACAGCCTAAAACGGTCACACAGGGGGCAGCATGGTTTTCCTGTGTTCCCGGAGGGGATAGTTAGAGATCTCCTCAGCCACTTGGATCCTCACAAGTCCATGGGACCGGATGGGATCCATCCTAGAGTGCTGAGAGAGCTGGCAGATGAGCTGGCCAAGCCACTCTACATCACTTTTCAGCAGTCCTGGCTCACTGGAGGCGTCCCGGAAGACTGGAAGTTGGCGAATGTGGTGCCCATCCATAAGAAGGGCTGGTTGGAAGAGCCAGGGAATTACAGGCCTGTCAGCCTGACCTCAGTGCCAGGCAAGGTTGTGGAACAGGCCATCTTGAATGCAATCACACAGCACCTGGAGGATGGCCAAGGGATCAGGCCCAGCCAACCTGGATTTAGGAAGGGCAGGTAATGTCTGACCAACCTGATCTCCTTCTATCAGGATCAGTGCTGGGCCCCATGCTCTTTAATATCTTCATCGATGATCTGGATGAGGGCATTGAATCCATCATCAGTAAATTTGCGTATGACACCAAGCTGGAGGCAGGTGTTGATCTGCTAGAGGGTAGAGGGGTTTTGCAGAGTGACCTCAACAGGCTGGACAGATGGGCAGAATCCAGCGGCATGAGATTTAACACATCCAAGTGCCGGGTTCTGTATATTGGCCACAACAACCCCATGCAGTGCTACAGGCTGGGGTCAGAGTGGCTGGAGAGCAGCCAGGCAGAGAGGGACCTGGGGGTACTGGTGGATGGTAGGCTGAACATGAGCCTGCAGTGTGCCCAGGAAGCCAGGAGGGCCAGTGGCTTCCGAGCCTGCATCAGGAACAGTGTGGCCAGCAGGAACAGGGAGGTCATTCTGCCCCTCTACACTGCACTGATTAGGCCACACCTTGAGTACTGTGTCCAGTTCTGGGCCCTTCAGTTTAGGAAAGATGTTGACTTGCTGGAGCGTGTTCAGAGAAGGGCAACGTAGTTGGTGAGGGTTTTGGAACACAAGCCCTATGAGGAGAGGCTGAGGGAGCTGGGGTTGCTTAGCCTGGAGAGGAGGAGACTCAGGGGTGACCTTATTGCTCTCTACAGCTGCCTTAAGGGAGGTTGTAGACAGGCAGAGGTTGGTCTCTTCTCCTAGGCATCCAGCACCAGAACAAGAGGACACGGTCTCATGCTGCACCAGGGGAGGTTTAGGCTGGAGGTTAGGAAAAAGTTCTTTACATAGAGAGAGTGATTGCCCATTGGAGTGGTCTGCCCGGGGAGGTAGTGGAGTCACCATCATTGGAGATGTTCAGGAGGAGACTTGATGGGGTGCTTGGTTGCATAGTGTAGTTGATTAGGTGGGTTGGATCATAGGTTGGACGTGACAATCTTGAAGGTCTCTTCCAACCTGCTCTATTCTATTCTATTCCTTCCTTCCTTCCTTCCTTCCTTCCTTCCTTCCTTCCTTCCTTCCTTCCTTCCTTCCTTCCTTCCTTCCTTCCTTCCTTCCTTCCTTCCTTCCTTCCTTCCTTCCTTCCTTCCTTCCTTCGTCATGGGTGAATGAGCTCCCAAATTCCCATTACTTTTCCACTCAGGTCTGTTTTTGCTAGCTGGGATCCTTGCCCTCTGAGCAGCCTCCAGCCCAGTGGTGGCAGTGCAGCCCTGAGCTCCTCTCCTCTCCTCCCTCTCCCTCCTCTCCCTCTCCTCTCCTCTCCCTCCCTCCTCCCTCTCCTCTCCTCTCCTCCCTCTCCCTCTCCTCTCCTCTCCCTCTCTCTCCCTCTCCCTCTCCCTCTCCCTCCCTCCTCTCCCTCTCCTCTCCTCCCTCTCCCTCTCCCTCTCCTCTCCTCTCCTCTCCTCCCTCCTCTCTCCTCTCCTCTCCTCTCCTCTCCTCCCTCTCCTCCCTCCCCTCTCCTCCTCCTCCCTCCTCCTCTCCTCTCCTCTCCTCTCCTCTCCTCCCTCTCCCTCTCCTCTCCTCTCCTCTCCCTCCTCTCCCTCTCCCTCTCCCTCTCCCTCTCCTCTCCCTCCTCCTCTCCTCTCCTCTCCTCTCCCTCTCCTCTCCCTCTCCCTCCCTCCTCTCCTCTCCTCTCCTCTCCCTCTCCCTCCTCTCTCCTCCCTCTCCTCTCCTCCTCCTCTCCTCTCCTCTCCTCTCCTCTCCTCTCCCTCTCCCCTCTCCTCACTCTCTCCTCACCTCTCCTCACCTCTCCTCTGAACCTCTCCTCTCCGAACCTCTCCTCTCCTTTCTTTTTCAGGATCAGCAGAACAAATAAGAAAAAGGAAGAAAAAAGCTTATGAGGCTATATAACAACGTAGTCTGAAAGTTTCAGAAATTACTTCCTATGAAACTTCCTATGAAAGTAAACTTGTAGAAACAAATCTAAATACATAGTTCTTCTTTTTGGAAAACTCTCCAGGGTAGCACATTGGATGTGACAATAGGAGTAATTAGAGACTCAAAAACATTGTCAGCGTGGCGAAGGAATGTGTTGCATGATCAGGCAGAGGAAAACTTAAAAGGATAACAATTCCCTTCAAATTCCCTACCTGAAGGGTGGTTGTAGCCAGAAGGGTGTTGGTCTCTTCTTCCAGGCAACCAGCACCAGAACAAGAGAACACAGTCTCAAGCTGCACCAGGGGAAGTTTAGGCTCAAGCTGAAGAGAAAGTCCTTTTCAGAGAGAGTTGTTAGCCATTGGAATGGGCTGTCCAGTGAGGTGGTGGAATCACCATTCCTGGAAGTGTTCAAGAGGGGATTGGACGTGGCACTTGGTGCCATGGTCTAGTAGTCAAGAGGTCTTGCGTGACAGGTTGGACTTGATCTTTGAGGTCTTTTCCAACCTTGTTGATTCTATGATTCTATGATTCTATGATTCTATGAACTTCACTACTGGATCTTATATCTGTGGAGTCATTGGTTCTCCTTATTGTATTAGAATGGTCTTAGTTGGTTTAAACACTTAAAATATTTGTGGTTTTAATATCAGGGTCATTTTGACAGAGGCAGTTTAAGGAGAAATTTTCGTTTGTAGTTTTCCAATAGATCTCAGGAAGCAATATCCTTCACACGTGGTTATGGGCAGTTGCTGGCAACCCAGCTTAGCTGCAATGAAAACATTTGTTTTATAGCTTGCCTTTTAGCATTTTTAGTATTTTGCCAGAAAGTGGCATGCCTAGTGTAGAATAGTTTCAAAATATACTCCCACATATTTTTCAAAATAGCTGAAATCTGGTGCTTTGGAGCAATGCATACATACAGCAGACATGCAACATAGTGCACTTGCTTAAAATGCATGTACCTATCTTGAGCTTCTTCATGATTTTGTTACATTAGAAAGAGACAGGAAGATTACAATCTTCAGCAGGCATCTGTCGAGGTCATTTGGCATACTGTCCTAGATATGCTAAATATTATCAAAGTGGGAGCTGTCTCGGTCCAGAGAGGGAAAGAGACTCAGTTCTTTGGAATATTCCTGTGTTGTGAAAATAGAGGCACAATCGAGGCCAAAATATCAACAGCTAGACTATTTATTACATAAATAAAGTAGATGGATCAGAAGGGGAGAGAGATAAAATAGAGAGTGATAGAGAGAAGAGGAAAGGAATTATATTACCACACTCCTCATCACCCCCAAGACAGTTTGAGTCTGTGGAGGAAAGGTGCTGCAGGAGATGTTGGGTCTGTAGAGAAAGGGTGCTGAGGCTTTGGCCGTAGAAGAGATGTAATCCTCTGGGCAGCCTCTTCAGCTCCATGAGTTGCAGCAGGTGGAACTTAGGACATGGAGAGAGGGTTTGGTCTGCTTCTTCCAGGCTCCATGGTGATGTCTCTGTCATTTTTCCTCTTTTCTTTTGAGCAACATTGTCCTGGGCTTTTCCTTCCCTCATGCTTTCCTTCTCAGTGGCATTGTCCTCCTGTGTTTTTCTTAATTTGTTTTCCTTCTGTGTTTTTCTTCTCCTGTGTTTTTGGTTCTGTGTTTTTCTTCTACTGAGCCAGTAGTTGCTCAAGTCTTTTATATAGTTTTTTGGTCCTTACGTATGTGTCCAAGTATTGTCCCTCAGGAAATCAGGGGCCAGGTGGTAAATCCATTGTCTCACCATCTTCCCTTTCCAGAGTGCTTGATGGGTGGAGATTATCTTGTCTTATGCATATTCCTGAAGGTGGCCTCAGTCATTGATTTTATCTTTGTTGAGTCATATCAGGAGAGACAAGCTTTAGTCTCTCACAGGAGCTCACCTCATACTGTATATAATATAATCTTTCTAATAATATATAATCTTTTTATGAAGACTCACCTAATGTCAGTGGACTGGGACATTAGGACACCTTTTACCTTGGGTACACTTTGTTGATACTTTAGTGTCTGTACATTGCTCCCACTTTCTTATTTTCTAAAGAATACTCAGTTAAATGCCTCTCACAGTCTCTCCTTACTACAGAAACATATCACAGGGAATTCCCTTTAAGATATTTCTTACTCAGTTGGTAACACTGTTAAATGAGCATGCTATTTTTACTTACATGAGAGAAAAATGCATTTATTTTTCTCAACATTTTATGCACATTACATGAATCTGTGATTCAAGCCTCATGTATAACTTGAGTGTTGGCATGCAGGCATGAAAAAAGGATCAAAAAGTGATAGGCTGTATAATATGGCTGACTTAATTTAAAAATATGCTGTTAAAGGAGAGTTCATAGCAGAACTTTTGAAACCTCATTCTAATTAGGAGGAATTACAGGTTCATTTATTTTTCTCAATGAGTTCCTCTTCCTCTGCACTGCTGACTGAAAATACTTCCAGCCTATATAATGTTTAAAATATTAATATTTTGTACACTATCTAGCATCTTGACAACACTGAATTTCTTTGGATCAAGGTGATAGATGCAAATGTGCTTATATGTGACCAGTAAATTATATTATATATAAGTGTGGATATATATATGTATATAATTTCATATGCTATTGTAGTGCAAATATTTGCACAAAGTATGGATTCCGTATTCTGTTGTTTCTCAGATTCTTGGCATTTTGTAAATCTATAAATTTGTTCTAAAAAAAATAAAAGTAAGCATGCTGAACAGTGGCAAGCCAATGCAGTAAGAGAAGGCAGGCAGCATGATGAAATTTGCTTTCCTTTTAAAACATACAAATAGTGATTTAAAGCACTAGGAATGTCTCTAGACAGCTATGTTTTTGGACTGATTTCTTTATCCCACAACTGCCACTCCTGAACCAAAGGGCCAAGTTATAAGAGTGGCAAATGCTATCTCTAATCCATGTATTTGTGTGTCCACATAGCAGCAGCCTTGTGTAAATCATATCTGGCAAACATCATTGCATGGAAATAGCTCAAATAATTCAAAAGACATGCTGAAATGCCAAAAATACTAAACAAACAAACAAAAAATCTCATGACACAACTATCCTTTATCTCATTTCAATGAAAACAATGCTTCATTACATTTTAGACCAACATATCCGATATCAAAATGTGATCTGCAAATGAAAGAAATCACTTTGCAACAGCGAGATGAACTTTTTGACATAAGAAATACATGTCAGGTTTTCCTTTGGAATACGAGGCATCAAATAGCTTACCATGAGGGTATTCAGTTTTGTCTCGCTGATTTAAAGTCAGTTGCGGAATTATACCATTATAACTTTTCATGTAGACATTCAGGTTCTTTATGCCACTGTTTTAGTCCATGGAGCCAAATAATAAATTTTTATTGCTGTACTTTTAGACATTGGATACATCTGGAAATATATTCAAGCAGATAATTAGATTGCATTAGTAATGTGTCTATTGTGGTTTCCCTGATCCCAAAGATCTTATGAAGCACTTGGCCTCAGCCTCCACAAAATCGGCTGTGTAAATTGGCCCACACTAAAGCATGTGGAAAACTTATTTTGGCTGCAACTTGAAACCATTCCTGTGGCTCTGAGAAAGGGAAACACAGCCTGCCATCATCAATAGAACTTTGCACTATAAACCAAAATGGTCATTTAGGCATGTGTACTTTCATGCTCATAAATGCACTGAGTTCAAATATTTTTTAATCTTGAGAATTTCTCCTCTTTATACAGCCTCCTGTTCCATGTAGGAATTGAGGCTGAGTACAACAAACACAAATCATTGAGACTGACAGGGCATACTGCGTTCAAAACCCAAGCTTTGGCTCTAATTGCTCTCCAAAGGCCTCTAGCTCAAGGTAACTGTTGATTTAGTTCAGCTGTTTCAAATCAGCACTGTAAGGTCTTGCTAAGAGAAACCAGTTAGGCCACATTACATTTGTACTATTGGATCCGTTGGGTACAAGTAGAACAGCATTTTAAATGATTGCATTTTTCTATACACTGCAGATGGTAATTATGAGCAGGCAAATCTTTTGTGAAAGTAGGTGTGACCTTTTTTTTGGTGAAAGAGTGATGATGTCTTCTTGTGGAGGAAAAAATAGTGTTTCTATTCAAGGTTCAGATGATCTTGTTTCATATGCAAGCAGGCCTTGTCAAAATTTGTTACTTTTGTTTCTGTTTTGATTTGACAATGCCTACTTAGCTAGATCATAGAATCATAAAATCAATAAGGTTGGAAAAGACCTCAGAGATCATCAAGTCCAACCTATTACCTAACACCTCATGACAAACTAAACTATGGCTTCAAGTGCCACATCCAATCTTTTTTTGAACACCTCCAGAGATGGGAACTCCACCACCTCCCTGGGCAGCCCATTCCAATGGCAAATTACCCTTTCTATGAAGAACTTTCTCTGCACCTCAAGCCTAAACTTCCCCTGGTGCAGCATGAGACTGTGTTCTCTTGTTCTGGTGCTGGTTACTTGCGAGAAGAGACCAACCCCCACATGGCTACAGCCTCCTTTCAGGTAGTTGTAGAGAGCAATAATATCTCCCCTGAGCTTCCTCTTCTCCAAGCTAAACAACCCAATGTGTAGACAATGTGCATGTCTAAAATGTAACATTTCTGTTACTCCCCGATACAAAAATATTGCAACACGTTCTCAGAGGGAAGAGGTTGCTAAAAAAAAAATCCTACCTCCCCTTATGTGAATAAAGCAGTTCACACTCAATTCTGTGAATTTATTTCTTGACTGTTTGTGTCATAAACTGGATCTCACTTTTCAGCAAAGGCAAGCCTGGAGGATTACCAAACAGAATATCAATCTGCTTGTTGTATTATATTCTTTTACTGTTCTTAACAAGGTAAGTGCTAAAATGTGATTTATACCAATATATACATCTACCTGCCTACAGTCAGAATTTGCATGGTAAAGACCTAATCCCCTAGAAGGGAACTTATGCCAGGTTTCATTCACAAAGTGCTCTTTTAGGGGGTAACTCTCTCTAGCCTGGAGTAATTCCAAGGTGTAAGAGAGGGGTTTAAAAATCAAAAACCAGATCAACTGGCCATATCAGACTTCTTATAACATTGTAACAAACTGCAGATGTAGTAGGGCTCTAAACCACTTTCTGCCACGCTGAGTAATCAGCCCTCACTGCAAATTCCCTGGCAGAAATGTTGATCAAGGATTGCAGTTCATAGGTGATATGGGAATGGGTGACACAGTCCTCACTTTAGTGGCTTTCTGCCATCAGGACAGCTCAGATGGATAGGTGATCTGGGACCAGGCTGATTAATTTAGATGATACTAAGTATCCAGTATACATATGTGTGTAGGTAGCAGGATTCATAGTAATCATTGCTAGAGCATATGTTTTATGTTTAAGACAATTTTAGAATAGAATAGAATAGAATAGAATAGAATAGAATAGAATAGAATAGAATAGAATAGAATAGAATAGAATAGAATAGAATAGAATAGAATAGATCAGGTTGGAAGAGACCTTCAAGATCATTGTGTCCAACCTATCAACGAATCCAACCCACCTAATCAACTAAACCATGCAACCAAGCACCATATCAAGTCTCCTTCTAAACACCTCCAATGACGGTGACTCCACCACCTCCCCAGGCAGACCACTCCAATAGGCAAACACTCTCTGTATAGAATTTCTTCCTAACATCCAGCCTAAACCTCCCCTGGTGCAGCATGAGTCTGTGTCCTCTTGTTCTGGTGCTGGATGCCTAGGAGAAGAGACCAACCTCCGCCTGTCTACAATCTCCCTTATGGTAGTTGTAGAGAGCAATAAGGTCACCCCTGAGTCTCCTCCTCTCCAAGCTAAGCAACCCCAGCTCCCTCAGCCTCTCCTCATAGGGCTTGTGTTCCAAAACCCTCACCAACTTTGTTGTCCTTCTCTGGATGCGTTCCAGCAAGGCAACATCTTTCCTAAACTGAGGGACCCAGAACTGGACACAGTACTCGAGGTGTGGCCTAACCAGTGCAGTGTACAGGGGCAGAATGACCTCCCTGCTCCTGCTGGCCACACTGTTCTTAATGCAGGCCAGGATGCCATTGGCCCTCTTGGCTGCCTGGGCACACTGCAGGCTCATGTTCAGTCTACCATCGACCAGTACCCCCAGGTCATTCTGTACCTGGCCGCTCCCCAGCCACTCTGACGACAGCCTGTAGCACTGCATAGGGTTGCTGTGGCCAATGTGCAGAACCAGGCACTTGGATGTGTAAAAACTCGTGCTATTGGATTCTGCCCTGCTGGTCTTCCCTCTAATTTTCACCCACAAGCACTCAAACCAATTGTCCCTGATCTCCTAGCTCAATGGCATCTAGTGCCTCCCTGATGTACAGCGCCACCCCTCTGTCTTGGTCCAGAGAGGGAAAGAGACTCAGTTCTTTTGAGTATTCCCGTGTTGTGAAATTAGAGGCAAAAACGAGGCCATAATATCAACAGCTGGACTATTTATTACATAAATAAAGTGGACATAAGAAGGGGAAAGGGGGAAAATAGAGAGGGAGAGAGAGAAGAGAGAGAGAAGAAGAAAGGAATTCTATTACCACATCCCTCACCCCCCCCTCAAGACAGTTTGAGTCTGTGGAGGAAAGGTGCTGCAGGAGATGTTGGGTTTGTATAGAAACGGTGCTGAGGCTTTGGCTGGAGAAGCGATGTGGTCCTCTGGGCAGCCTCTTCAGCTCCATGAGTTGCACCAGGTGGAACTTAGGACACGGAGAGAGGGTTCAGTCTGCTTCTTCCAGGCTCCATGGCCTCTTTTCTCTGGAGCAGCATTGTCCCGGGCTTTTCCTTCTCAGCGGCATGGTCCCTCTCCTGTGTTTTCCTTCATCTCTGTTTTTCTTCTGCGTTTTTCTTCCTCCAAGCCAATAGTGGCTCAAGTCTTTTATACACTTTTTAGTCCTTAGGTATGTGTCCAAGTATTGTCCCTCAGGAAATCAGGGGCCAGGAAATCATCCTTAGGTAAATATCCAGGTATTGTTCCCCAGGAAATCTTTCTGTGTATTCCTGTGTGTTTAGGCAGAGGTCTGCATGGGGGGGGGGGCCTCCGCCTCCTCCCTCCCCACCTACATGCTCCCACACTTCTTATGCATCAGGAAACAGGTGGTGAATCCATTGTCTACCCTTTCCAGGGTACTTGATGGGTAGAGATTATCTTGTCCTGAAGGTGTGATGGCTGGGTCCTTGGGCCATTGTTGTAGGCCAGCTGCAGTTCAGTGTTATCATGATGCAATCACAAGGTGATTTGCACCAGGACTGGTAGACAGGATTCCTACATGATCTTCGCACCTTCTTTCCAGTGGTTCTGCCCAACACATATCAGCCATTGTCTGGGCAAGCAGCAAGTGATTTTATCTTTGTTGAGTCACATCAGAAGAGACAAATTTTTAGTCTCTCACACCCTCAACCCCTTCTTCCTTGCCTGTCTCTCCTGAAGAGCCTGTAGCCATCAATTGCAGTGCTCCAGTCATGTGAGTCATCCCATCATGTCCCTGTGATGGCAACTACATCATAAGTTTCCTGCTGCAACAAGGCTTCCAGCTCCTCTTGTTTGTTGCCCATACTTTGTGTATTAGTGTATGTGCACTTCAGCTGGGCTGCTGGTTTCACCCCTGGCTCTAGCTTATCACCCCAAGACTCCTGCTTGGGGGGCTGGTTTCAGCCCCTTCCCCCTTCAAAACTAGTTTACAGCCCTCTCAATGAGACCTGCTAATTCCCTTCCCAGAATCTTTTTACCTTTGGGGGACAGGCCATTCTTGTACACAGTGACCTTTTCACTCCTCTGGGACAGATGTGCTTCATCTGTTGCCAGCTGACCTGGTGTCATAGAAAATTTTCCAAGATCAAAAACCCCAAAATTCTTTTGACTACACCAGCCTCTAAGCCACTTGTTGATTATAGCTGCTGACCTGTTCCTTCTGGTATTCCCTCCTGCAACTAAGGGTATTGATGAAAATATTATTTGTGCACCTGACCCTTCAACCAGATCTCCCAGGGCCTTGAAGTAATTGTTTATAGCCCTGGGAGTTGCAACATCATCATTCCCTAACTGCATAACTAGTAAGGGATAATAGTCAGAGGGCTGCACCAGACTGGGCAGCCTTCTGGTAACAGCTCTAACTTGAACTCCTGGGAGGCAGCAAAATTCCCTGTGAGAAGGGTCTGGCTGACATATGGGGCCCCCTGTTCCCCTCAGGAGGGAATCACCAATAACAATCACCCTCCTCTTTTTTTTGAAGGGGCAAGTCCTGATGCTGGGGGAAGGCTGTTTAACCTTAGGGTGTTTTGCCTTAGGCTGTTTAATCTTAGGCTGTTTAGCCTCAGGGAAAACCACAAATGGTGTGTCCTCCGGTATCAGAATCATCTCACCCTCGACCTCCAGTGCCCCATACCTGTTTTCCAAGAGCAGTGGGAAGGTGAGGGGAGACAAGGAAGTTTTACTTTGCGTCTTTTGAGAGGAACTTGCGTCCATTCCCCTCTGCTTTTTGGATAACCAGCCTCTGCTGGGGGAGCCTGCAGATCCTTGTTACTCTGGTTCATCTCTTTCCTCCTCTGGTTCATCTCTTTTCTACATTCCCTTACAGCTCTAAGTCTAGCAACCTCATCCTCCAGTCTGGCCATCAGATTAAGCAGATAGTCAATCTGCTCACACTTAACACTCCTGAAGCTCATTTTCATCTTTACCCCCCCCATTACATATATTGCCCTAATCTTGTGTTTAATGGCAAGAACTCTAATTTATATCATCTTTATGCTTTCTAGTTTCCCTCCCAAGGGCAGAGAGGTTTAGCAAGGGGATGGTAGGTATAGATGGTCTCTCTCTGATTAACTATAATCCCATACCTGGACATGTTGAGCAGGCAGAATGATATCTGAGGAAACAGAATTGTTTAATTTTTTGAAGGATGTGTATTTAATACAGATAATGTAATAGTCATTGTAATCCAGACCACCTTCTCTAAGCCCAGCAGCTATGTGGAACAAAAAAGAGGAAGGCACATAAAAATGTCAGGTGGTCTACATGGATGGAAAGGGTGCTTCTGGATACTCTTTGACATAAAAATGAAGCCTACAGTGGGTGGGAGCAAGGATGGGTATCCTAGGAGCAGTAAAGTTGCCTGAGTATCCAGAGATAAGGTCAGAAAAGCAAGAGCCTGGGTAGAATTAAATCTTCCCAAGGACATTAAGTGCGACAAGAAAATTTTCTACAGTTATGGCTATTACAAAAGAAAGACTAGAGATGCGGGCTTTCTCCAGAAGGAAGCATGGAGCATAGTTGCCTGGAATAAGAAGACTGAAATACTCAATGTCTTTTTTTCCTCAATCTTCACCAGAAAGAACTGTAACCACACCATCCAAGTTACAAGAGATAAAATCAGAAACTAGGAAAATGAATACCCACCCACTGAAAGTGAAGAACAGGTTTGAAACCACCTGAAAAATCTGAAGGTGCCCAAATTCATGAGACTTGACAGGATCCATCTGCAGATCCTTAGGGAACTGGTAGATGAATTTGCTGTTTTGCTTTCTATCACTTTTGAAAAATATTGGAAATCTGGTGAAGCTCCCACTGACTGGAGGAGGGGAAACATAACTCCCATTTTCAAGAGGGCAAAAAAGGAAGACCTGGGAAATTACAAGCCAGTCAGTCTCACCTCTGTACCCTCCAAGTTTGTGAAGCAGAATCTCCTGGAAACTCTGCTAAGGCGTGTGAAAAGAGAGCAAGTGAATTGTGGCAGCCAACATGATGTTACCAAGGGCAAATCATGACTGACAAATTTGATGACTTTCTATAATGGGGTAACAACATTGCTGCACAACAGAAGAGCAACTGATGTCATTTGCCTGTTCTTGTGCAAAGTGTTTGGTACATTTCTCCATGAACTTGGTCTTTAAACTGGAAAGACATGAATATGATTGGTGGACTGGGATTAGAAAGCTAACACATGTCCCTGTCCAAACCTGGGAAGGATGAGATATGAGCTGGCTCTCCTGGCACCCCTGCTAGCTGCTGTCCTAGCTGCATCTCCAACCTGTGTTGATCTCAATAACTCAGCTATATCTTGAAAACAAACTTTCTCTTCCTCCTCAGCAGGATCTTTTCTGGAAGAAGTTCCCTCACCTGCACCAGCATCTTGCTCCTCTCCCCCATCAGCTCCTGGATCAGCTTTGGCATTTCCTCTTCTTGCTCTCAAAACTGCTACTTGTTTAATAGGAGCTGTATTTGAATTTACAACAGCCTTAACAGAAGCTGACAGGTTTTGAGACAGATCAGCTGCTTTGGAGGGCGCTTCCTGTCCTGTTGTAGGAGAAAGAGGAAATGACTTTGCCTCGTTAATGGTGGCTGAAGACGGGGGAGCCGCCATGTTGGAAGCTGCCTCCGCCCCTGGCTGCTTGCCAGAATCAGCCACAGTACCATTCAAAGCAGCCTTTCCAATAGACTTTTTAGCTTTTTATGCCATTGAGATGGAGATTAGGGACGATCGGGTTGAATGCTTGTGGATAAGAATTAGAGGGAAGACCAGCAGGGCAGACACCCTGGTTGGAGTCTGTTATAGACCACCCAACCAGGAGGAAGATGTTGATGAAGCATTCTATAGGCAGCTTAAGGCTGTCTCAAGATCTCCGGACTTTGTTCTCATGGGCGACTTCAACCTGCCTGACATCTGCTGGGATCTCAACACAGCAGAGAGGAGACAGTCAAGAAGGTTCTTAGAATGCATGGAGGACAGCTTCTTATCCCAGGTGCTGCGAGAGCCTACCAGGGGCAAGGCTATGCTTGACCTCCTCTTCATCAATAGGGAAGGGGTGGTGGGTGATGTGGTGGTCGGAGGGTGTTTGGGGTCCAGTGACCACGAGATAATTGAATTCTTGGTTTTTGGTCAAGCCAAGAGGGGCAGCAAGAAGACCTCCACTCTGGACTTCCGGAGGGCGGACTTCAGGTTACTCAAGGAACTAATTCAGAAGGTTCCTTGGGATAAAGCCCTTAAAAACAAAGGGGGCCAGGAGAGCTGGACCTACTTCAATGAAGAATTGTTGAAGGCTCAGGGACAGGCTGTGCCAATGTGCCGGAAGATGAGCCACCGGGGCAGACGGCCAGCCTGGATGGTTCATGAATTTTTAATGGAACTGAGGGAAAAAAAGAGGGTGTATCACCAATGGAAGAGAGGGGAGGCAACCCACAGAATGTTTAAGGATGTTGCTAGGTCTTGTAGGAAGAGAATTAGGGAGGCAAAAGCACACTTGGACCTTAAACTGGCCTCTACTGTGAAGGACAACAAAAAGTCCTTCTATAAATACATTAATAGTAAGAGGAAGGGAAAGGACAACCTCCACTCCTTGGTGGACACGGAGGGGAACATTGTAACAAAGGATGAGGAAAAGGCAGAGATACTTAACACCTTCTTTGCCTCAATTTTTAATAGAAGGACAGAACGTCTTCCTGACAGCTGGCCTGCAGAGCTGGCAGAAGGAGCCAGGGAGCTGCACAGTTTCCCTATGTTCCATGAGGAGGTGGTTGGAACTCTCCTCAGCCGCTTGGGTGTCCACAAGTCCATGGGACCAGATGGGATTCATCCTAGGGTGCTGAGAGAGCTGGCAGAGGAGCTGGCCAAGCCACTCTCCATAATTTTACAGCAGTCCTGGCTCACTGGCGAGGTCCCAGAGGACTGGAAGCTGGCCAACGTGGTGCCCATCCACAAGAAGGGCCCGTTGGATGAGCCAGGGAATTACAGGCCTGTCAGCCTGACCTCAGTGCCAGGCAAGATCATGGAACAGGTCATCCTGAGTGCAATAACACAGCACTTAGAGGATGGCCAAGGGATCAGGCCTAGCCAGCATGGATTTAGGAAGGGCAGGTAATGTCTGACCAACCTGATCTCCTTCTATGATCAGGTGACCCGCCTGGTGGATGTGGGGAAGCCTGTTGATGTAGTCTACCTGGACCTCAGCAAGGCCTTTGACACCATCCCCCATAGCAAACTCCTGGCCAAGCTGTCAGCCTATGGCTTGGACGGGAGCACTCTGAGCTGGGTTAGGAACTGGCTGGATGGCTGAGCCCAGAGAGTGGTGGTGAATGGTGCCACATCCAGCTGGCAGCCAGTCACTAGTGGTGTGCCCCAAGGATCAGTGCTGGGCCCTGTGCTCTTTAACATCTTTATTGATGACCTGGATGAGGGTATTGAGTCTATCATCAGTAAATTTGCTGATGACACCAAGCTGGGGGCAAGAGTTGATCTGCTAGAGGGTAGAGAGGCTCTGCAGAGGGACCTCGACAGGCTGGACAGATGGGCAGAATCCAACGGCATGAGATTTAACACATCCAAGTGCAGGGTTCTGCACATTGGCCACAACAACCCCATGCAGTGCTACAGGCTGGGGTCAGAGTGGCTGGAGAGCAGCCAGGCAGAGAGGGACCTGGGGGTGCTGGTCAATGGTAGGCTGAACATGAGCCTGCAGTGTGCCCAGGCAGCCAAGAGGGCCAATGGCATCCTGGCCTGCCTCAGGAACAGTGTGGCCAGCAGGAGCAGGGAGGTCATTCTGCCCCTCTATACTGCACTGGTTAGGCCACACCTTGAGTACTGTGTCCAGTTCTGGGTCCCTCAGTTTAGGAAGGATGTTGACTTGCTGGAACGAGTCCAGAAAAGAGCAACAAAGCTGGTGAGGGGCTTGGAACACAAGCTCTATGAGGAGAGGCTGAGGGAGCTGGGGTTGCTCAGCCTGGAGAAGAGAAGACTCAGGGGTGACCTTATCACTCTCTACAACTACCTGAAGGGAGGTTGTAGACAGGCGGATGATGATCTCTTCTCCCAGGCACCCTGTGCCAGAACAAGAGGACACAGTCTCAGGGTGCGCCAGGGGAGGTTCAGGTTGGATGGTAGGAAGAAGTTCTATACAGAGAGAGTGACTGTGCTATGGAATGGGTTGCCTGGGGAGGTGGTGGAGTCACTGTCATTGAAGGTGTTCAGAAGGAGACTTGATGGGGTGCTTGGTGCCATGGGTTAGCTGTTTGGGTGGGTTGGATTGTTTGATGGGTTGGACACGATCTTGAAGGTCTCTTCCAACCTGGTTTGGTTTATACTAATAAAGTTTTATTCTAACTGATACAGATTCTCCACTCTTCTCATCACTAGAAGTCTCTGGGACAGAGTCAGAAGTATGCCTCCTTTTCTTTGATCTATGCTTAACAAGGAAGCAGGCCTTAGATACTTTTCTCTGCCGGTACAAAGAATATAACAAATATGCGTTCACTGTCATCATCAGCAGATTCACACACATCAAATAAATCAGCTTTGGATCCTAACTATCACTTAAAATTAGTCTTTCAACTACTGGAATCTTAAACTCCCTTATCTCAATTGGCAAAATGCTTGAAGTTATATTTCCGTATGTACTAAGCCGAAAAAAGCCTAGACAGCAGTCATACAGAAGCTGAATTTTATACCTGAACCATAAATATATTTTTTGTATTAAATATTTACCTATGTAATTGAGAAGTAAATCTAAACAATATTTGTCAATCAGAACCCCCAAAACTGAAAAGAACAGATGCTCTAAAATCCAAAACACCTTCATGTTTTTTAGTCCGACTCAAGCAAGCAATAAATCAAGCTATTCTTGGGCTGCATGTTGGGACCGCCAATTAAAAAAATGTAGCGGGTTGAGAGAGAAGACCTAGCTCTCCCTCCCCCACAAAGAGGAAAAAAAAGACCCACAGCTAACTCAGTTTGAGAAGCAAAAGGGGGGCTATATTTACAAGCAATGTGAAAATACAAGTTGGATATATACACAATATATACAGTATTTACAATATATATACAGCAATATACAGGAAAGGGAAAAAAAAATACAGGAATGAAATTCCCTCCTCTGGACAGAGGATGGTTCCCCCCCTGGACCCCACTCTCTCCCCCTACCTCCCTTTTTTCCCAAAAAGGGTTAGAGAGAGAAAAGGCAGTTATTAAAGAACAGGTCTTCAAGCACATGCACATTAATGCTTGTCTTATCCAAGGTCGCTCTGGCTAGGTGCCCAGAAGCAGACAAGCTGGAAAGGGAGAAGGAAAGGAACGAAGTGAGAAAAATTCCAACTGCACTAAAACTTAAAGCTGTGTTCTACCAATCTACCAATTAAATTCGTTTAGACCTGTCTTTGTTTACAAAATATTCAGCCAGAGTGTCCCAGCACTGTCCTTTTCTTAAAGGCACAGCCTCAAATGGTCACACATAGATGAGGGAATTAAGCGCCTCAGAGAATTTGCTGTTAGAGAGGTACTCTATGGTGAAAATGAAACTCTGAATCCTGATGAAATTCCTGTAGGAAATGGTCTTGCTAAAAAGCTTATCAAATTTCTTCCTTCTAATTATGCAACTATTCTGGCAAGAAGAATTGTGGCAAGAAACTATGGTGAAGCTCCTCCTATGGTTGGCCAATTCTCTGAACAAATGAGATAATTGGAGGATAACATGACATGTGTTTCTTTGGTTTCAGCCATTGAAACTCTGTCAGGAAAAATTGAGAATTGCATGAAAGAGCTGAAAGATCAATTTAAAAACACCATATCCCAATTGGCACAATTAAATAATTACAATTCTTCCTCCAGATGGGTACAAGTTTCATCTGTGAGGAACATACGTCCTTCAAGAAGGTAAATCCAAAGAAGACCCAATCAAAGCAGACCACCAAGGCAATCATGTGGAAGTATCTGACTAACTCTGTGTGATCAGTTTGGTGAGAACATGAACAGATGGGATAGTCAACCAACTTCTAATCTTTTCGGGAGACTGAGGGAACTGCAAAGTGGCAGAACCCGAGGTAGCAATACCAGAAGGGTAGCTGTTACTTCCACAGGTCTCTAGGACAACTCTCATAGCTCCAAGAGTGCCTCCAGTTCACACACTGGATAGTGTGCTCATTGCACATGTGGGCATGTTCCCCATAACTAGGGGTGCACTGCCTCCCGCCAGGGGGAGGAGAGGGATAATAGAGATAATAGAATCTATTGGGATGTGTACATCCAGTGGCCTGGCACTTCACAATTTTGGAAGTACAGGGACTTGGTTGACACAGGAGCTCAGTGCACCATAATACCATCAAATTATCAGGGATCAGAGCCTATAAGAATTCTGGGAGTCACTGGTGGATCTCAAGAGTTAAGTAAGGTGGAGGTTGATATAAGTTTAACTGGTAAACAGTGGAAGCATACTGTTGTGACCAAACCTGATGCACCTTGTATTTTGGGAATTGATTTTCTGAGAGAGGGACATTTCAAAGACCCTAGAGGTTACAAATGGGCTTTTGGAGTAGCATCTGTAGAAATTGATGGACAAAAATTGAAGCTGTCTGCTAGACCTGAGCGTTCTGATTAATCTGCAGTTGTGGGACAACATAAAATTGAGGACATTAAATTGCCGGTTGCTTCTCAGACTGTGCATCACAGACAATACAGAACCAACTGTGACTCTTTGTTGCCCATTCAGAATCTGATTCATCAGTTGGAGAGTCAGAAAGTTGTCAGCAAAACTCATTCACTTTTCAACAGTCCAGTGTGGCCTGTATGGATGCAGAATGGAGACTGGCATCTGACAGTCGACTACCGAGCCCTGAATGAAGTAACTCCACCTATGAGTGCAGCAGTACCAGATATGATGGAACTCCAGTATGAGCTGGAATGCAAAGAGGCCAAATGGTATGCTACCATAGACATTGCTAATGCATTTTTCTCTATTCCCATAGCAGAGGAATGCAGGCCTCAATTTGCTTTCACCAGGGGAGAAGAATCCAGTACACTTTCAACAGATTGCCAATGGGCTGGATCCACAGCTCTAGCATCTGTCAGGCAGTAATCCATGATACTCTGGAGAAAGGTGGTGCACCAGAACACATCCAGTTCATCTATGATATCATCGTCTGGGGTAAAACTGCTGAAGAAGTCTTCGAGAAAGGTAACAAAATCACTGACGTTCTTCTGAATGCAGGTTTTGCCATCAAACGAGACAAGGTGAAAGGACCTACCAGAGAGATTCAGTTTCTGGGAGTGCGGTGGCAGGATGGATGCCAACACATTCCAGTGGATGTGGTAGATAGAGTCTCTACCATGGCAAATCCCACAAACAAGCAAGAGACCCTACGTTTCTTGGGACTAGTGTGATTTTGGAGACTGCACATTCCTGGATACAGTCAGATTGTGAAACCTCTGTATGATGTGACTCGAAAGAGAAACAGTTTCCACTGAGGACCTGAACAACAAGCAGTCTTTGACCAGATAAAGCAAGAGGTAATTCAAGCAATGGGTCTGGGACCTCTCCGAGATGGTCCAGATGTTAAGAACATTTTGTACACGGCTGCAAGTGACAATGGTCCAACCTGGTGCTTGTGGCAAAGAGCTCCAGGTAAGACACGTGGATGACCTCTTGGTTTCTGGAGTCGAGGTTACAGAGGTTCAGAAGCAAATTATACTCCAACAGAGAAAGAGATTCTATCTGCTTATGAAGGAGTAAAAGCAGGCTCTGAAGAAATTGGAACTGAACCACAATTTCTCTTAATTCCCAGATACCAGTTTTGAATTGGATGTTCAAAGGCAAAGGCTCTACACCACATCATACCACAGATTCCACCTGGTCCAAGTGGATGGCTCTGATAACGCAAAGACCTCGAATGGGAAATCTTGAAAGACCTGGTCTAGTGGAGGTGATCTCAAGTTGGCCTGAAGGTACCAACTGTACTAAACCTCCAGAGGAGAGAGCAACTCGTGCTGAAGAAGCTCCCTCTTACAATGACCTTTCTGATGATGAAAAGAGATATGCTTTATTCACAGACGGTTCCTGTCATCTTGTTGGAAACAAGCAAAGGTGGAAGTCTGAAGTGTGGAGTCCAACACACTGAGTTGCAGAGGTGAAGGATGGAGAAGGAAAATCCAGTCATATTGCAGAGGTTAAAAGCTGTCCAGCTAGCTCTTGACGTAGCTGAATGTGAGAGATGGCCAAAGCTTTATCTTTACACTGACTCATGAATGGTAGCCAATGCTCTGTGAGGTTGGCTAAAGGACTGGAAAAAGAATGGTTGGTAGACAAAAGGAAAGCCTATTTGGGCCGCCGACCTGTGGCAGGATATTGCTGATCCAATCGAGAGAATTCTAGTGAAGGTGAGACACATTGATGCTCACATTCCTAAGAGCAAAGCTACTGAGGAACAGCAACATAGGCATTAGACAGATCTGGCTCAAGGGTTTCTCAAGTAGACATGGACTCTAATCTTGATCTCGACTGGAAACACCGAGGTGAGATATTCTTAGCTCGGTGGGCTCATGATTCGTCAGGACATCAAGGCAGAGACGCAACATACCAATGGGCTCGTGACAGATCCATAGACATTTCCATGGATGCTATCACACAAGTCATCCATGACTGTGACATTTGTGCTGCTATTAAGCAGGCAAAGCAAATTAAGCCCTTGTGGTATGGTGACAGATGGTCCAAATACAAGTATGGTGAAGCTTGGCAGATTGACTACATCACTCTACCACGTTCTCATTCTGGTAAGCAGTACGTGCTTACCATGGTAGAGGCAAACACTGGATGGTTGGAAACTTATCCAGTTCCACATGCAACTGAACGCAACACCATTCTTGGTCTGGAGAGACAAATCCTATGGAGACACGGAACTCCAGAGAGAATTGAATGAGACAACAGAAGTCATTTAAAAAACAACCTTGTAAAGAACTGGGCTGAAGAGCACAGTATTGAGTGGATTCCACATTCCCTACTATGCACCAGCTCCAGGGAAGATCGAACGATACAATGGGTTGCTGAAGACCACTCTTAAAGCCTTGGAGGGTTGATCTTTGAAAAACTGGGAAAAACATTTAGCACAAGCAACCTGGCTGGTAAATAGTAGAGGTTCAGTGAACTGAGCGGGACCTGCACATTCAGATCTGCTACAGAAAGTAGAAGGTGATAAAGTTCCTGTTATTCGAGAAAAGAATCTGTTAGGTAAAACTGTTTGGGTATTTCCTCCCTCAGGAGAGGATAAACCTGTCCAAGAAGTGGTTTCAGCTGCAGGTCTGAGTCACACTTATTGGGTAATGCAAGAGAATGGTGAAATTCAATGTATTCCACAAAGAAATTTAACTTTAGCTGAAAGTGTTTAATTTTGGAATGTTGTACAGATACATAGTGCCCAAAGGAAGAATCCATGAGGAGCCTACAGTGCATGAGCCCTGAGAACCCTGAGAGCCCTGTGTCAACTGAGAATTCCTGTTTCCTTGTTTTCCCTTTTCTTTGCTTCATCTGCAAAGAGACAAACTGTTTTCCATTTTTCTTGTTTCCTGATTTTCTTGGACTTTTGAATCATCTACATCTGAGGATAGCTGGAAAGGACTATGAACTTTACTTACAAACTGTAAATATTGTTTTAGATTGGCTGGACAGTATGAACAGCCAATGAAATTGTTTAGAAGGGGTGGACTGTGACCGTTTGAGGGTGTGCCTTTAACAAAGGGACAGGGCTGGGACATTCTGGCCGAATGTTTTGGTGAAGACAATGAAAACATTGATATTCTAAATGAATTTCATTGGTAGATTGGTAGAATGCAGTTTTAAGTTTAAGCACAGCTGGAATTTTTTTCTCACTTTGCTCCTTTCCTTCTCCTTCCCAGCTTGCCTGCTTTTGCCAGAGCGACCTTGAACAGATAAGTAACTAATCATACTAATAGGCCTATTAGAATTCTGCTTTATTAATAACTGCCTTTCTAACCCTCTTTGGGAAAAAGAGTGGTAGGGGGAGAGAAGGGGGATACAGGGAGGGAACCCACCTCTGTCTGGAGAAGGGAATTTCATTCCTGCACTCTTTTTTTTTTTCTTTGCTGTATATTTCTGTATATATATTGTAAATACTGTATATTGTGTATATATCTTGCATTTTCCACATTGCTTGTAAAGTATAGCATCCCTTCTGCTTCTCCAGCTGAGTTAGCTGTAGTTTTTTTCCTCTTTGTATGGGAGAGAAAGCTAGGCCTTCTCTCTCAACCCACCACAACTGTAAAGGATGGTGTTTTATATCAAGGGGTGTATTGTACTTGAACCTGGCTTCTGTTAATCATAAAATCAGATCTCCAAGGGAAAATAATCTGATGTCTAAAAGAGTTTAAAAGTCTATTGACAATCAAAAAAAAAAATCTTTTCATTTTCCCCCTTATATTTTCATCATGGATTTTGTTATCTGAAAATTACCGTTGTGATTTTTATGATCTTTCTAGCCATCACTCCTCTCAGTGTATGTTTTATGTCATAGTTTATAAGATATTCAACATTTGTTGAGAGATAAAAGGACTTATCATAACAAGAAAAACATGCAGAACAAGAGTTGTATAGCAAGGATAAGGATTGCCTCAAGCAGAACAAATTTCCACAGATTGCCTGACAATGTAACAATAATATGGAAGTACAATAATGGGAATAATCTACATAATAAATCACCACACTTATGTGTCCTATGGTGAAATTTCCCATTTTATACACTATTTATCCATGTTGGCTGAGCCTGATCCCTTGGCCATCCTCTAAGTGCTGTGTTAATGCACTCAGGATGACCTGTTCCATGATCTTGCCTGGCACTGAGGTCAGGCTGACAGGCCTGTAATTCCCTGACTCATCCAACCGGCTCTTCTTGTGGATGGGCACCACGTTGGCCAGCTTCCAGTCCTCTGGGACCTCGCCAGTGAGCCAGGACTGCTGAAAAATGATGGAGAGCGGTTTGGCCAGCTCCTCTGACAGCTCCCTCAGCACCCTAGGATGGATCCCATCTGGTCCCATGGACTTGTGGGGATCCAGGCGGCTGAGCAGATCACCAACTACCCCATTTTGTAACAGTGGAAAACTATGCTGCTCCCTGGCTCCTTCTGCCAGCTCTGCAGGCCAGCTGTCTGGAAGACATTCTGTCCTGCTAGTAAAAATTGAGGCAAAGAAGGTGTTAAGTATCTCTGCCTTTTCCTCATCCCTTGATACAATGTTCCCCTCCGTGTCCACCAAGGAGTGGAGGTTGTCCTTTCCTTCCTCTTACTATTAATGTATTTATAGAAGGACTTTTTGTTGTCCTTCACAACAGAGGCCAGACTAAGCTCCAACTGCGCTTTTACCTCCCTAATTTTCTTCCTGCAAGACCTAGCAACATCCTTAAATTTTTCACGGGTTGCCTCCCCTCTCTTCCAAAGGTGATACACCCTCTTTTTTTCCCTTAGTTCCATTAAAAGCTCTTTAACCATCCAGGCTGGCCGTCTGCCCTGGCGGCTCATCTTCCGGCACATTGGCACAGCCTGTCCCTGAGCCTTCAACAGTTCTTCCTTGAAGTAGGACCAGCTCTCCTGGACCCCTTTGTTTTTAAGGGCTTTATCCCAAGGAACCCTCTGAATTAGTTCCTTGAGTCGCCTGAAGTCCGCCCTCCGGAAATCCAGAGTGAAGGTCTTCTTGCTACCCCTCTTAGCTTGACCAAATAATGAGAATTCAATTATCTCGTGGTCACTGGACCCCAAACACCCTCCGACCACCACATCACCCACCAACCCTTCCCTATTGATGAAGAGGAGGTCAAGCATAGCCTTGCCCCTGGTAGGCTCTCGCAGCACCTGGGATAAGAAGCTGTCCTCCATGCATTCTAAGAACCTCCTAGATTGCCACTTCTCTGCTATGTTAAGATCCCAGCAGATATCAGGCAAGTTGAAGTCGCCCATGAGAACAAGGTCAGACAGCCAAGAGGGCCAATGGCATCCAAGAGGGCCAATGGCATCCTGGCCTGCATTAAGAACAGTGTGGCCAGCAGGAGCAGGGAGGTCATTCTGCCCCTGTACACTGCACTGGTTAGGCCACACCTCGAGTACTGTGTCCAGTTCTGGGCTCCTCAGTTTAGGAAGGATGTTGACTTGCTGGAACGAGTCCAGAGAAGGGCAACGAAGTTAGTGAGGGGCTTGGAACACAAGCCCTATGAGGAGAGGCTGAGGGAGCTGGGGCTGCTTAGCCTGGAGGGGAGGAGACTCAGGGGTGACCTCATTACTCTCTACAACTACCTGAAGGGGGGTTGTAAACAGGCAGAGGTTGGTCTCTTCTCCCAGGCAGCCAGCACCAGAACAAGAGGACACAGTCTCAGGCTGCGCCAGGGGAAGTTCAGGCTGGAGGTCAGGAGGAAGTTTTACACGGAGAGAGTGATTGCCCATTGGAATGGGCTGCCTGGGGAGGTGGTTGAGTCGCCGTCACTGGAGGTGTTCAGGAGGAGACTTGACAGGGTGCTTGGTTACATGGGTTAGTTGATTAGGTGGTGTTGGGTGATAGGTTGGACGTGATGATCTTGAAGGTCTCTTCCAACCTGGTTTATTGTATTGTATTGTATTGTACTTAACACATTTTCTGCCTGATTAACTATTTTGAATCAAAAAAAACTACAATAAAGTCATCTTCCTTGAAACTCATTTGAAAGAAAGATCTGATTTTTATTTTAATGATGAAAATCAATGGAGTGGCAGTAGTGGACTAATAACATGACTTTTACTTTATTTAGCAATAATGTGCAGTCTTAAGTGAATACTTCTGCCCAGTAGGTATTGACTGCCTCAGGGATAGAAACGCAGTTGGACCATTTGCCTTGGACTGATCCACACTGCACTAGAACAAGGTTGCTCTCTAGAACATTTACAATACTTTGATGACATCATGCTATGGGGTGACACTGAAGAAGGAATTTTTGTGAAAGGAAAGAAAATAGCTCAAATCCTTCTGAAGGATGGTTCTGCCATCAAATGAAGTAAAGTAGAGGGAACTGCACAGGAGATGCAGTTTCTAGGGATAAAATATATCACCAGATCCCAATGGATGTGATTAACAAGATAACAGCTCTATCTCTGCTCACCAATCAAAAAGAAACCTAGGCTTACTAGGGCATTGTGGATTTCAGGTAGATGCCTATGCCAGACTACCGTCTGATTGAGAGCCCTCTATGCAAAGTGACCCAAAACAGGAATAGTTTTCAATCAGGCCTTGAACAGCAATAGGCCTTTGAACAAATTGAACAGGAGACAATGCATGCATTATCCCACTGGACAGTCTGGGCAGAACAAGATGTTCTGTGCTCTACACCTCAGTCAGGAACAATGGTCCTACTTGGTACCTCCATCAGAGAGCACCCAGAGAGACCAGAGGTCAACCTGTAGGATTTTGGAGCTGGGGATACAAAGAATCCAGGTTCAACCATATACCAACTGAAAAAGCAATACTGGAAACATGTGATGGAGTTTGAGCTGCATCAGCAGTGACTGGTACAGAAGCACAGATGCTCCCAGCACCCTGACTGTCATTGCTGGGCTGTATCTTTTAAAGGAGGGTCTTGTGTGTTCATCAAACAAATGATGCCACATGGAGTAAGTGGGTTGTGCTGGTGACACAATAGGTTTGAATGGGGAGCCCTAGTTGCCTAGGAATCTTCAAGTGATCACAATGTAGCCAGAGGACAAAGATCTGTGGGTGTTGCCAGGGGTGGAGAAGGTAACACATTCTGAGGAGGCCCAAGCATATGATTGCCCGATAATGAGAAGTGGTATGTACTGTTCACTGATGGGTCCTGTCTTATGGTGGTAAAATATTGAAGGACTCCTACACAGTGAGTGGCCAAAGATGCTGAAGAAAAATATGAATTGAGTCAGACTACACAGGTGAATGCCATCCAACTGGCTTTTGATATTGTGAGAGAAAAAGGTGACCTACGCTCTCTGTTTATATCAGCTCATGGATAGTGTCAAATGCCCTGTGTGGGTGGTTGCAGCAATGGAAGAAATGCAACTGACAGCACAGAGTTAAACCCATTTGGGCTGCTGAATCTATGGCAAAATATTTCTTCTTGGGTAGAGAACCTCACGGTGAAATTACATCATGTGGGTGCCCATGTACCCAAGAGTCAGGCCACTGAAGAACATCAAGATAATCAGCAGGTAGATCAGGCTGCTAAGATGGCAGTGGCTCACGTGAATCTGGACTGGCAACATAAGGGTGATTTATTTATAGGTTAGTGGGCCAATGACACCACAGGTCTTTAAGGCAGAGTTAAAATATATAGATGGGCCTGAGGGAGAGGGCTGGACTTAACCATGGACACTGTGTCACAGGTTACTCATGAATGTGAAATGTGTGCTACGATTAAGTAAGCCAAGCAGTTAAAGCTTCTGTGTTATGAAGAACGGTGATTGAACTACAAATACAAAAGAGCCTAGCAGACTAACTATATTGCAGTGCTGCAAGTGCCATGTGCTCACACAATGGTAGAATGATTGAAGAAACTAAAGATTTCATAGCCTATACAAACAGAACAGCCTTCCTTCCCAGCTTTATGACTTCAACATTTTAACAATGCTAAGACTGAAGTAGGGCTTTCTTGTGCCTGAAGTATATTTGCTTGTTGCAATTTGCCTGGCCTCCTCATTGTAATTTACTTATCTTTTCACATGATAGGTGTTTATTAGACTCTGAGTTAGGAGTGCAAAGGTTCTATCAATACAGTCATTTAAGAAGAGGCCCTGGATACCTATCTGCATATAGTCCTTATTCATAGCTGCTCCTCTTCCTGCGCTGGAAAGACGATCAAACAGATAGCTAACTGAGTCTTTTATACATTGTGGTTTGATTACACACTGTCAGCTACCGCGATTGATAGATGGAGACAAAGCTTGATGCAAGCAAAGTGTCTACTTTATTGTACAAAGTATGTTCTTTATATAGGCTAACATAATCAGAAGTAACTAGTGATTGGCAATTAAATGTGTCCATCCGACAGTTACAGATTCGTGATAGGCTGCGGAGAAAATACCAGGGAACACACATCGCTGGGGAAGGCCCAGGGAGGTGTTAGACAAAAGGCAAACGATGAAGCATCTCTTATCTAAGTTCAGAGAGAAAACAGAAGACTGTTTTGCAATGTTTACCAGTTCTAATTCTCAGGTAGTTGTGGGGCTTCCTGAGTCACAATGGTTGTCGGTAATTAGCTAAAGGCTTTTTTCTCTCTACATAGTTGCAGTTTGTTCCCAAGGTCTGTGGCCTACAAGGGCTAAAACATTTCCTTCTATCAGCTAAGTATTGCTCCCTAAATTCAGTGCATCAGTCAGCCTTCACAGGATCACAGAATCACAGAATGTTAGGGGGTTGGAAGGGACCTCAAGAGATCATCTACTCCAACCTCCTGGCCAGGGCAGGATCACCTCTATCAGATCACACTGGAACTCATTCAATTGGGTCCACAATATCTCCAGAGAGGGAGACTCCACAGCATCTCTGGGCAGCCTGTTCCAGTGTTCTGTCACCCTCACAGGGAAATAATTCTTCCTCCTGTTTCCATGGAACTTCCTATGCTAGGAAGTTGCCCCTTGTCCTGTCATTGGGTATTGCTGAGAAGAGCCTGACTCCATCCTCTTGGCACTCACCCTTTACATATTTATGAACATTAATAAGTCACCCCTCAGTCCCCTCTTCTCCAAGCTGTAAAGCCCCAGCTCCCTCAATCTCTCCTTGTTAGGAATATGTTCCACTCCCTTAATCATTTTCATGGCTCTGCACTGGACTCTTTCAAGAAGTTCCCTGTCCTTCTTGAACTGAGGGGACCAGTATTGGACACATTATTCCAGATGTGGCCTCATCAGGGCAGAGTAGAGAGGGAGGAGAACCTCTCCTGACCTACCGACAACACTCATTCTAATAGAACCCAGGATACTTTGGCCGTCCTGTCCACAAAAGCACATTGCTGGCTGTTACAGTTTGAGCTGGGTGCCCCCCTGCAGTGTTTACTTCCTGTGTCCAGAAGTCCAACCCAGAGGGGTGGACACAGGAAATTATGTAGTATTTCCTACCACAATTCTTTGCACCACTATAAGATCCAGTGTGGAGTCTAGCACTCTCTCTGTTCTTCCTCCTCCGTCAGCCGGTAACTGGGGGAGATGTCTCCTGGCTTTGGGCCTGGCTAGGCCCAAGGCCACGGGGGGATGGGCAGTCTCAGATCTGGCCAGCTGAGACTAGCCCAGCAATGGGAGGGGGAAGAAGGAGCCCTGGGGGTCTTGGGTGTACCCTCAGGTGGGGATGGGATCTCTCTACGTCTGGTTTGGGATCTTTCTTTGCCACTGCGCTTTTGGCTTTCTGTAAAAATTCACTGCTTTCTATTTAAACTTTCCATCACATTTGCAATCCGTTTGTCTGAGTGTTTATTGTTGCCAGTGGTGGGGAAGGGGGCTGCCTCAACCCAGCACACTGGCTCATGGTCAAACTTGATCCACTGGAATTCCCAGGTCCTTCTCACTCCTCTCCAGCAGATGAATCACCAGCCTGCACTGGTACATGGGGTTGCTCTTTCCCAGGTGCAAGACTCTGCACTTGCCCTTGCTAAAATTAATTACATTTCTCCCCACCCAACTCTCCAGCTCATGTCCTGCTGAATGGCAGCACAACCCTCTGGTGTGTCAGTCACTCCACCCAGTTTGGTATCAACAGCAATCTTGCTGACACTGTACTCTGTGCCCTCATCCAGATCATTGATGAATATATTGAAGAGCACTGGCCCCAGTATTGATCTGTGAGGGACTCCAACTAGATACAGGCCTCCCACGAGGCTCTGTCCCATTGACCACAATTCTCTGACTTCTTTCCTTCAACCCGTTCTCAATCCACCTCACTACTTATTCATCCAGACCACATCGCCTCAGCTTAGCTGCAAGAATGCTGTGGGAGACTGTCAAATGCTTTACTAAAATCAAGATAAACTACATCCACTACTCTACCATCATCTATCCAGCTAGTTATGTCCTCATAAAAGGCTATCAGGTTTGTCAGACATGACTTCCCCTTGGTAAACCCATGTTGACTGCCCCTATCACAGTATCATAGTATCACAGTATCACCAAGGTTGGAAGAGACCTCAAAGATCATCGAGTCCAACCTGCACCACAGACCTCATGACTAGACCATGGCACCAAGTGCCACGTACAATCCCCTCTTGAACACCTCCAGGGACGGTGACTCCACCACCTCCCTGGGCAGCCCATTCCAATGATGAATGACTCTCTCCGTGAAGAAATTTCTCCTCACCTCCAGCCTAAACTTCCGCTGGTGCAGCTTGAAACTGTGTCCCCTTGTTCTGGTGCTGGTTGCCTGGGAGAAGAGACCAACCCCCACCTGGCTACAACCTCCCTTCAGGTAGTTGTAGAGAGCAATATGGTCTCCCCTGAGCCTCCTCTTCTCCAGGCTAAACAATCCCAGCTCCCTCAGCCTCTCCTCATAGGGCTTGTGTTCAAGGCCTCTCCCCAGCCTTGTTGCTCTTCTCTGGACATGTTCAAGTGTCTCGATGTCCTTCCTAAACTGAGAGGCCCAGAACTGGACACAGTACTCAAGGTGTGGCCTAACCAATGCAGAGTATAGGGGCACAATGACTTCCCTGCTCCTTCTGGCCACACTATTCCTGATGCAGGCCAGGATGCCATTGGCCTTCTTGGCCACCTGGGCACACTGCTGGCTCATGTTTAGGCGGCTGTCAATCAGCACCCCCAGGTCCCTCTCTGTTTGGCAGCTGATGACCTTATTGTTCTTCCTATGCCTAAGGACAGTGCTGAGGGTAAGTTGCTCCATCACCTTTCCAGGGATGGAGGTGAGACTAACCTGTCTATAGTTACCTGGGTCCTCCTTCTTACCCTTTCTAAAGACTGGAGTGGTATTTGCCTTCCTGCGGTCTCCAGGCACCTCTTCTGTCTGCCAGCACTTACCAAAAATGATGGAGAGTGGTCTGGCAATGACCTCTGACAGCTCCCTTAGCACCCTTGGGTGCATGTCATCAGGGCCCACAGATTTATGGACATCCTGATGACTTAACTGTTCTCTAACCATGTCCTCATCAAACAAGGAAAATATCTCCTCTGTCCTGTCTTTGTCTGGAGCCTCAGGCTCCTGAGGACAGCCTTCAGCAGTATAGACAAAGACAAAGAAGGCATTTAGCAACTCTGTGTTCACTGTGTCCTCTGTCACCAAGGCACCTACCTCATTGAGCAGTGGGCCTACATTGCCTCTGGTCTTAGCTTTTCCTGCAATGTGTTTGCAGAACCCCTTTTTGTTGTTGATGACCTCTCTTGAAAAGGTGAATTCTATGAAGGCCGTAGACTTCCTAGTAGCCTCCCTACATCCTCTGACAATTGTCTTATATTATTCCCAAGAGGGCGGCCTCTCCTTCCATGATCTGTAGACTCTCTTCTTCCAATTTAGTCTGTTCAGCAGTTCCCTACTTAACCATGCTGGTCTCCTGGCTCCCTTGCTTGGTTTCTTACTCTTTGGGATGGTCTGATCTTGAGGTTGGAAGAAGAGGTCCTCGAATGTTAACTAACTTTCTTGGGCCTTTTTGTCTTCTAGTACCCTGTCCCATGAAATTTCCCTTAGCAATTGCCTGAAAAGGCCAAAGTTGACCCTTCTGAAAGCTTATCTTTTCTATTTACATACTTCTGCTTGTAAATTAGAGATTAATTTTATTTATGTAGTTTGTTGGAATGAAGTAATTTTGTGGACCAATTTGTGGACTAAAATGAACAAGGTTATTACAGTTTAGATTATTATTGTTAATTGAAATTCAACAATGATATGTCACATGTGGCTCATTCTTTGAAATGTAGCAGTTTGCTGCAATGAATCAGCAGCATATAATAATTTTCCCCTTCCATTTCATATGTTCATTTGGTTACTGTAGGGTTTCACCAGCACTTTACAAAATTGTCTTAGGAGTTTTCCATAATTTTATTGCCCCTTAGCCTTATCAAGTTACGGGCAAGGTTCTTGGCTGAAATTGTGCCATTAGTAAGATTGTTCAGTACCTAATTGCGGAGGAGTTTTCCCACGCCGGAACAAGCAGCCGACTCAATATGAGTGATAAAGCAAGTTCAACTTTATTTGGTTCGCATCAGACTTTTATAATCATATGATAATATATGCCTACTCGTCATTGTCTTATTGGCTCTAACCCAAAAAGTCATGGTCACATACACCTCCTACTTGTGGTTTACTTCCTCTTCTCCCTGGCTCTCAGCTCCACCCAAGTTGTTTACCAAGTTCTCAAGGGCAGGCCGTCCTTGAGAGCTTGCTGATTGACCTCCAGCTCGGCCAATTCTTATGCTAATAGCCTGATCGGAGTCAAAGCCTGGGTTGTGCAATGCTTCTAGGGGTCCCTGTCCTCTCTCTCTAGGCCATTCTCCAACAATTCCCCCTTTTTCTTTTTGCACAATCAAGGCTTTGGCAGCTACCTTATCTACTCTATGTATAGTGCAACCATAAACAAGTCTCAATACAATTAACATCAACAGAATTATTCCTAACCAGCGCAACCCCTCCTTAAACAATTCCATTAACCAGGGAGAAAGATTACCAAATACAGACTGCAACCAAATGACAAACAGATTATCATCCTTCCTTGCGGGGACACAACTGTCCACCCTGACTCATTAACAAAATGTGGCTGATCCCACCTTACTTGTGGGAGTGGTCATTGCAGCAAGTCTGCAGTGGCTGCCGAGCCTTGAAATCTATTGCCAAACACAAAACATGTTTGAGTCCAATTGTGAGTGTTATTCCCTACTGCCTGAGATCCCAAAAGTTCTAGCTCCTGAGGATCCCATGACCACATTCAAAGGGCTTTGTAACCACTTTGAAAAGGCCCAAACAAAGGCAACAAGTTCAAGTGTCTGTAAGGAGGTTTTGTTTGTTGTTTTTTTTTTCCTGCTTCCAAGAGTTTGTGTTTCCATTGTCCATTTTCCTGCCAGGTTGCTGCTGCGTGTTGTGACTTCCATCCAGCATCCATGAAAACTGTAACTGTGTTAGCTAGAGGCTTGTTGCTCCTTCCATGGTTGTGTGGGTTTTTTTGTGTTTTTTTTTTTTTTCTGGATAGTTGTTTTTGGCTGCAATGAGGTAAAGAAAAACCACTCCAATACCATACTCTCCCCCTTTTTCTTTTTGCATTGCGTCAATGCACCTAGGAGCTGTCTTTGTCCTTGGAGCACAGTAACATCCACTGTTAAGTCCAGACCTCGGCGATCAACCCAGTGTTGTGCAATCAGTGACTCTAATTTGCAGATAACATCAGCTGGACAGCAGCAGCAGGGTCAGTACCCTGTAGCAAAAGTATCTCTTCCCTCCTCCTGTCTAGATGGATTGAGCAGAGCTAGCGTGGCAAATGCCTGCATTTGTGCCCTGGCTATTTCTCTCCCGAACTGCTGAATGGTCTCTAAGATAAACGCCTGGGCTCCAACTGGAACCCGGGACATTCTCTCCAACATGTCCTCAACTGTAGCTGTACTCGGTAATGTGACCAATATATTTCTGGTTTTTGCATTACAATTCTAAAGTATACACTGCTTAAGCAGGGCCCCTTTCATGTGATCTGGGACATCAGCCCTATTAATGGTATTACAAACTTTGTCCACAAAATCAGCAAATGCCTCCTCTGAACCTTGCTTGACTGACATATATGATGGTACTAATGGCGCAGTTTTCACTAGCCGTAAGGCTTGCCTTGCCATCTGCATGCTCTCCATATTCACTTCTGTCCCGAGGTGGACCTATATGTCCGTGGTGGCAAAATGCCCTATTCCCATTAGTTGAGCCCATGTAGGGGATCATTGATTTCACAAGGTGTGGCTTCACTAATTTCACATTGTCTTTGCCAATGAGCTTGCCACAATAGTATCTGCAATTGAGACAATATCAGTCGCATTACAGTCTTAATATCCTCAGGGCAAAGAATACCAGTAGACCAAATAAAATTCAGCATCTGCTGTGCGGGTTCACCATGCAAGCCACTCTCATTTACTGTTGCCCTTAGTGGTGACAATATTTTCAAATCTAATGGATGGTGTTCTCCTAACATATTGCCCTGGGGGTCCCGAGTATACACCACAGGAAAAACCTGTGCCGTTAAGTCTTCTACTAACTTAAAGTCACCTCCCTTCGCTGCCTCACTAGTCATTGCTGCCCAGTCCACGCTATTACATCGCCTATGAGAGACCCTACTCACAGGCTCCTCTACTGGTTTCCAGACCTGTTGCTGGACCCCTCCCCTTTTCTTTCCCTCTAGTATCAATTTGTTAATTCTACCCGATAGCTCCTTATCACTATCACTATTATCACTATTATCACTCATTGCCCTGCGATACTTGAATACCGATCTTGACATTAGGTGGCGAGGGAGGCACTGTTGATGACGGTGGAAGTTCCTCTTCTCGAGAAGAAAGTGTTTGTGGTGATGGACACGAGGGTGGTGAAAGCGGGCTCGCTGGAAAAGGTTCTGTTAGGTGGAACAACTGGTATGGAACAGCCTGTGGGCAGCTTAGCCACATAATCTCTCCCAAGACCAAACAGTCCCTCTATAGTCTCTTCGAGAGAGGGGTTGAGCGGTTGCATCACCACAACATTTCGTTCATTTTCCGCTTTGAATTCCCTTATACAGTTAATTGTCTCTCGCCATGGCTTCATGAAGTTCTGGGCATTCTTATCCTCATCTATGACTAAGTTCCAAAGTATCTCTCCATACTTTGCCCACTCCTTCTCTTGAAAATAAGACTTGGGGGCGGCAAAACAGGCCTTGGCTGCTGCAAATGCTAACAGTCCCGTGTGAGAGACTAATAAGTTTGTCTCTCTCAGTGTACTCAACAAAGATAAAATCACTTGCTGTTTGCCCAGACATGAATTTAAGGTCTTTGTTTAAAATGTCCCATAGCACACCTATACCTGACAGTCCACATAACACCTAATTTTTCAGTTGCAGAACATTTTATGTTTGAGGGTTGTTTTTTTATTTCCTTGTCATTTCTTCCTTACTAATCTATTTAGTTAATAACCTGTCTGAGTTTAGACAGGTATTCATAGCTCTTTATATTTAATGTTTTGTTTCTCTCCAATGTACTTAGTAAAGTAATTTGGATTTTAAGAAATAGCTTTTTCTTTTTTTTTTTATTCTACCTTTTTTTTCCTTTACAACACAAGAGCCTGTTTATTAACACTGGGCCAAGGAAGCATACAGAAAAGAAAACTAACAAATATTGCAGGTTTTGTACACATATTGTAAAAAATAGAGTTTGGGTCTTCATTATCATTGGGATTATGCTAGACATTTTGATGGCAGATTGGACTAATAATCTGAGAATTTTCTTTGATTTATTTTTTTATGCCATGCTGGAAATTGGTTAATAAGCTTTGTCTTGTTTGAGAGTCAAGTTGGCAGTCTCAGCAAAGAGCTGTCTGTTTGGGTCAGACTAAACTCTATGCCATAAACTCTACTCTACTAAACTACACCATAACTCAATACAGTTGTATTGATCAGGACTGCAGTAAGGTGCAATTTACAACTAGAGCTGCTCTACCAATAAAAGTCAGGAAGGTGATGTTATACTAGCAGTATCAGTTATTAGTGTTATTTTCATCTGCAGGAGAAGAGGATCTACAACTGGAATAGGGAACATCATGGAAATGTGTAGGGTTGCTCATGTTAATTTTATCCATTTGAGAATTTGCTGTTGTCACTGTATTTAGCAGCCAAAGATTGTTCTTATCAACACTTAAGCATTCTGAGACTGTTTGTTTATGGCTATGGCTAAGAAATACAGGGTGACTAACGGAGATTTGTCTCTTTTGCATTTGTCTATCCATATTGTAACTGAACATATGAGTTTTCAGAAAAGCATATCAGAAAATCCACTGGATTTAAGGAAAAAAAACAAGATTAGAGGGAAAAAGAACAGTTCATCTAGTGGAACTGATGGAGTCCACTCATCAGATTACAGTTAATGATGCCTTCATTATTTAAAAAACACACCTAAAGAATATTTTAACTCCACTTTTACCTCTTCACTATAGGGAGGCATAATTATTTCCTATTTGTAACATTGTACCTGAGCTAGTGTTAGTGGCATAGTTAAACCAGACAAAAGCACTGGCTGAGGTCTTAAAAAATACAAAATTTTAGATTTCTACCACATATGTATCACATTTGTTCTACTCAGCAAAAGCCTAAACTATGAAGAAAGTAGATTTCAGGTAACCCCAAGAAATGACAGAACATCATTCAGTGCATGTATGATAGAAGTTTGTGCTGTAAAACAAGGACACAGTGCAACCAGAGTAGAAATCATCTAGTTCAACAGACATAAAATAATGTTCTTTGATCTGTGTTCTCCCCCATGTTCCTTACCAGTTAATGCTTTACCACCTGGTTGAAATACATTTTGTCATGGATTAGTTGGAGGAATTGAACCAATTTTATGCCATGCTTGAATAGGTTTGAGAAGCACATGCTGCTCAGGAGGAGACTTGACAGGGTGCTTGGTTACATGGGTTAGTTGATTGGGTGGTGTTGGGTGATAGGTTGGACGCGATGATCTTGAAGGTCTCTTCCAACCTGGTTTATTCTATTCTATGTTCCCATGGTCTCCAGTGACAAGCCATGCTCCACCATGTCTGAGACTGGAGGAGATGTCCATGCCTTTTGTTTCTGAATAATATAGGGTCCTGTAAGAACATGGGCATGATTTTAAGATGTCACCTTAAGGCTTTAAAGCTTTAAATTTAGCTTTATCATATAAGATTTCTTTTATTGATTATGGAAATGTGGGTGCAAGAGACAGCTCTCATTAAGTTCTCAGAAGAGAGGAAGTCACTGTTTCATGAACTACATTCTGGTGAGATTCGTAAATTGATGAGTGCATTATTCTACACATTTACAGTGAAAGGAACACTGAATATGGAATGGCTTCTATCTCCTGTGGAATGAGCAGCTCAAGACTGCAGGTATAAGACTAGAGGCATGGGTTAGAAGTCACTTAGAAATAATGATAGGGTGCTCTAGCCACATACTCCTAGTGACCTTCCACCAGCCTGTGCTCTCTTATTCAAAAAAATGTATGAACTGAAATAAACTAATGTTGTTACTTTATTCATTATCATTGAGTTTTACTAAACATTCACCATATTAGTAATGGCTGTATTTTTTTCATCTTTTCATTGTCCTGCAGAAATCTCTGGTAGTTTTAGGCTATGCCTTTAAAAGTTAGCTGTGGGTTTCAAGCAGAGAAAGTGGAGAAATATAAACAATTCACAGTGGGTGTAAAAAGGAAAACAAAAGATTATTCTAAAAGAATTTTATTTGCCAGATATGTGAGATGAACCATAGCAATCTCACACATTCCATTTCATTCCTTTCTTTCTTCTCTGGCTGCTGTGACTGTTTCTGCTGGGGAGGATAACACTAGCTGGACCTTACAGATAAGAACTAACAGTACTCCTAACATCTTTCTGTTTTCTTCTAATTATAGAGAAAAAGGGAGGGGGGAGTGGTTGGGGGAGAGCGGAGCAGTTTTCCTACTCCTTTGGGGATACCAGAAGGGTTCAGGGGGTTTTCTGTACTGTTTTTCTGATTGTATCATAGTATCATAGTATCATTCAGGGTTGGAAGGGACCACAAGGATCATCTAGTTCCAACCCCCCTGCCATGGGCAGGGACACCCCACACTACATCAGGCTGGCCAGAGCCTCATCCAGCCTGGTCTTAAACACCTCCAGGGATGGGGCCTCGCCCACCTCCCTGGACAACCCATTCCAGGGTTTCACCACTCTCATGGTGAAGAACCTCTTCCTCACATCTAGCCTGAATCTCCCCACCTCCAGCTTCATTCCATTCCGCCAATTCCCCTTCTGGCACCATCCCCTGAGCCATTTGCTGATGGCATGATTTCTCCTGTTCCTTTCAGTGTACACCTCTCAACATTTCAGTATTCCTAAGGTTGGAAGAGACCTCAAAGATCATCGAGTCCAACCTGTCACCACAGACCTCATGACTAGAGTAGGGAGGACACTACTGCCCACTGCAGGCTTGAACTCACGACCTTCCCATTAAGGGTCTGATGCGCTGCCAACTGAGCCACCTGGGGGGGGGGTGCCTCATATGTATATTTTGTATATGTATATGTATATGTATATTTTGTACATATTCATTGCATTCCATTATAGAGTGTAGTTTTCACTTGTAAATACAGCTTTCATTTGTTTCCTGACTATGTGAGCTGTGCTTCTTTGTTAAAGTAGTGGGAAATTTCTAAACCACCACAAAGTCTCAAATGACAATACACAAATCTATTTTAAATTTTCACATGGCAAAACTAGGATCTTGGTTATGACTTTGTGCTTGAGATACAGAAAAGGGCAAGGAATTGAATTCAGGAACATGATGTCTGGAGCAACATGTAACTTTAGGGTCTCACACATGAAATCTTTCACATCACCTACAATCAGGTCTCAGGCTGCCTGTAGACCGGAGAAAACACCTCCTGCAACTTAAGTTTGACATGACTTCCAGAATATGTCTTTGCTAAGCACATTTAAACACCAATACCAATGTTGACTTCACAGTCAAATACCACACAGACAGAAACTTGCATCTATTTTAAAGCTGATTAACTGAAAGCAAATGAATGTTCAGCAGGCAGCCTGTCAAAAAGTAAGGCTTGAGTAATTTAAGTTTCAGAGAGGATTTTCTGTTATTTTCCTGATGACTGACATTGTAAGGATTTTTCTTGAGAGTGTTTTTGTTCCATGCATATTGTTTTAAATTTTTGTTATTTTTTAATTACAGGAAAATCTTAGCCACTAGTACCAGTGATATTTTGCCTGAACATGGGTTTACTTTCATATGATTTTTTGCAAGGAAATGTATAATTTGTTCTGGAAGAACCCACTCTAATGTCTTGACAGAACAGAAGATTTAAAGCCAGAAGTAACTAGAACAAAAGAAAAAAAGGAATTAATTTTGCCAGGTGAGGATATTGATTTACTTTAAAAGATGCTTTCATATGCTGGAATGTTTGTAAAATGCAATAAGCTGGAAGTAATATAACTAATGAGACCTTTGAGATCATCGTGTCCAACCTATCATCCAACATAATCTAATCAACTAAGCCATGGCACCAAATACCCCATCAAGTCTCTTCTTAGACACTTAGAGTGATGGAGACTTCCCAGTGTCCCCAGGCAGCCCATTCTAATGGGCAATCACTCTCTTTATGAAGAATTTCTCCCTAACATCCAGCCTAAACCTTCCCTGGTGCAGCTTGAGGTTGTGTCCTCTTGCTCTGGTGCTGGTTGCATGGGAGAAAAGACCAGACCCACCTGGCTGCAACCTCCCTTCAGGTAGTTGTAGACAGAATAAGGTCTCCCCTGAGCCTCCTCCTCTCCAGGCTAAGCAACCTCAGCTCCCTCAGCCTCTCCTCATAGGGCCTGTGCTCCAAATCCTTTACCAGCTTTGTTGCCCTTCTCTGGACACGTTCCAGCGGCCAAAATCTTTCCTAAACTGAGGGGCCCAGAACTGTTCCATAACCTTGCCTGGAACTGTGGTAGTGAGGAAAAGTTCAATTCTCCCTTCACACACAAACCATAGCTGACTCAGTCAGAGAGGCAAATGGAAAGGTTATATTTTTGCAAGCAGAATGAAATGCAATGAATATATACAAAATATGCAGTATTTACAGTATATAAAAAATATACAGGAAAGACCGTAACACAGAAAACTCCCTCCTGATGGAGGAGAGTGCCCCCCGAACCCCTTTTCCCCCTTCCTCCTTTTTCCCAAAAAGGATTAGAGAGAAAATGGATATTAAGGGAAATTCTGTTAGTTCAAAGCAGATGTTGAGGGAGAAAAAGTTAGTTTTCTTATCTCATTAATCCAAGGTCAGTACCATCAGGAACAGAACAGAAAGAAGACAGCTGTCAGGACTGACTGAACAGACTGAGCTTATAGTAAAACCTTCCTACTGACCTACCAATGAAATTAGTTTAGAATTATCTTTGTTTTCCTTTTTACACCCAATATTCAGCTAGAGTGTTCAGTAGTTGTCCTTTCCTTAAAGGCACAGCCTAAAAATATCACATCGGGCTAACAGATCTGTAATTCCCTGGCTTGTCCAACTGGCCCTTCGTATGGATGGGCATCACGTTGGCCAGCTTCCACTCACCTGGCACTTCTCCAGTGAGCCAGGACTGTTGAAAAATGGTGGAGAGCAGCTTGGACAGCTCATCTACCTGCTCTCTCAGCACTCTGGGATGGATCCCTTCCAGTCCCATGGACTTGTGGGGATCCAAGCAGCTAAGGAGATCTCTAACTACTTCCTCCTGGATCACCGGGAAGCTATACTGCACCCAGGCTCCATCTGCCAGCTCTGCAGGCCAGCTGTCTGGAAGACATTTGCTCCTGCTATTAAAAATTTGAGGCAAAGATGGTGTTAAGTACCTCTGCCTTTACCTTATCTTTTGTTACTATGTTCTCCTTGTGGCCTAGCTTTCTCTCCCTCACAAAGAGGGAAAAAAACTCCACAGCTAGCTCAGCCGGCGAAGCGGAAGGGATGCTATATTTTACAAGTGTCGAGGGTTGAGGGGAAGGCCCCAGCCTTCTCCCCCCGCTGTAAGTGGAGGGAAGGAAAATTGAAAGAAAACCACAGCCGGATAAGCAAAAGGAAAATGTGCTGTATTTACAAGCGGGGCTGCAGGAGATATATATATATATATATATATATATATATATATATATACACACACACACACTCAATTTACAGTATTTACAATATATATACAGAAATATACAACAAAATAACACAGGAATGAGATTCCCTCCTCTGCTGAGGAGGGTGCCCCCCGCCATACCCCCTTTTCTCCCCTTTTTCCCCAAAGAGGGTTAGAAAGAGAGAAAAAGAGCAATTGTTAATTAAAGCAGGATATGTTAGTAGAGGCCTTATCTGTCCAAGGTCAGTCTGGCTGAAAGTGCAGAAGCTGCAAGATGTGAAAGGAGGGGGAAGAAGTGCAAGACTGAGACTAGTCTCACTGGGAATCAAAACTTGAGGCAGTACTCTGCCTATCCACCAATGAAATTAGTTTAGACCTGTCTTTTGTTTATAAAACATTCAGTCACAATGTCCCTCTTCTTAAAGGCACAGCCTCAAACGGTCACAACAAGCAATGTGGAAAATGCAAGATATGTACACAATATACAGTATTTAAAATATATATACAGAAATATACAACAAAGTAAAGGAAACAAGAATACAGAAACAAAATTCCCTCCTCCGGAGGAAGGTTCCCCCCCATACCCCCTTTCTCTCCCCCTACCACCCTTTTTCCCCAAAGAGGGTTAGAAAGAGAGAAAAAGGTAGTTATTAAGAAAACAGAATCTTAGTAGGCCTCATGCGAATTAGTTGCTTATCTGTTCAAGGTCACTCTGGCAAGGAGCCCAGACGCAGGCAAGCTGGAAGGGAGGAAGAAAGGAGCAAACTGAAATAAAATTCCAGCTGCTCTAAAACTTAAAACTGCATTCTACCAATCTACCAACGAAATTCGTTTAGAACATCGATGTTTACAAAACATTCAGCCAGAGTGTCACAACACTGTCCCTTTCTTAAAGGCACAACCTCAAATGGTCACAGTCCACCCCTTCTAAATAATTTCATTGGTTGTTCATACTGTCCATCCAATTCAAAACAAAATATTTACAGTTCGTAAGTAAAGCCCATAGTCCACTCCGGCTATATTCAGATGTAGATGATTCAAAAGTCCAAGAAAATCAGAAAACAAGAAAAATGGAATACAGCTTGTCTCTTCGCAGACGAAGCGAAAAAAAGGGAAACAGGGATTCTCAGGGTCTCTTAGTTGACTCAGGTCACTCAGGTTTCTCAGGGTTCATGCACTGAATTCTTCCTTTGGAAGTGATGTAGCTGTACAACAGTTTGAAATTAAACTCTTTCAGCTAAAGTTAAATTTCTTTGTGGAATACACTGAACTTCACCATTCTCTTGCATTACCCAGTAAGTGTGACCCGGACCTGCAGCTGAAACCACCCCTCAGACAGGTTTAGCCTCTCCTGAGGGAGAAAATACCCAAACAGCTTTACCTAACAGATTCTTTTCTCGAATAACAGGAACTATATCACCTTCTACTTTCTGTAGCAGATCTGAATGTGTCAGTCCAGCTCAATTCACTGAACCTCTACTATTTACCAGCCAGGTTGCTTGTGCTAAATGTTTTTCCCAGTTTTTGAAAGATCAACCCTCCAAGGCTTTAAGAGTGGTCTTCAGCAAACCATTGTAGCGTTCAATCTTTCCTGAAGCTGGTGCATAGTAAGGAATATGGAATATCCACTCAATACTGTGCTCTTCAGCCCAGTTCTTTACAAGATTGTTTTTTAAATGACTTCTGTTGTCTCATTTAATTCTCTCTGGAGTTCCGTGTCTCCACAGGATTTGTCTCTCCAGACCGAGAATGTTGTGGTGTGCAGTTGCATGTGGAACTGGATAAGTTTCCAACCATCCAGTGTTTGCCTCTACCATATGTACTGGGTTGAGGCAGCCCCCTTCCCCACCACTGGCAACTATAAACACTCAGACAAACGGATTGCAAAAGTGATGGAAAGTTTAAATAGAAAGCAGTGAACTTTTACAGAAAGCCAAAAGTGCAGTGACAAAGAAAGATCCCAAACCAGACCCAGAGAGATCCCATCCCCACCTGAGGGTACACCCAAGACCCCAGGGCTCCTTCTTCCCCCTCCCACTGCTAGACTAGTCTCAGCTGGCTAGATCTGAGACTGCCCATCCCCCATGGCCTTGGGCCTAGCCAGGCCCAAAGCCAGGAGACATCTCCCCCAGTTACCGGCTGATGGAGGAGGAAGAAAAGAGAGCATGCTAGACTCCACACTGGATCTTATAGTGGTGCAAAGAATTGTGGTAGGAAATACTACATAATTTCCTGTGTCCACCCCTCTGGGCTGGACTTCTGGACACAGGAAGTAAACATTGCAGAGGGGCACCCAGCTCAGACCGTAACACCATAGTAAGCACGTATTGCTTACCAGAACGAGAACATGGTAGAGTGACGTAGTCAATCTGCCAAGCTTCACCATACTTGTACTTGGACCATCTGTCACCATACCACAAGGGCTTAATTCATTTTGCCTGCTTAAAAGCAACACAAATGTCACAGTCATGGATGATTTGTATGATAGCATCCATGGAAATGTCTATGGATCTGTCACGAGCCCATTGGTATGTTGCATCTCTGCCTTGATGTCCTGATGAATCATGAGCCCACTGAGCTAAGAATATCTGCTGGAGGGTAGAGAGGCTCTGCAGAGAGGCCTCGACAGGATGGACAGATGGGCAGAATCCAATGGCATGAGATTTAACACATCCAAGTGCTGGGTTCTACACATCGGCCACAACAACCCTATGCAGTGCTACAGGCTAGGGTCAGAGTGGCTGGGGAGCGGCCAGGAAGAGAGGGACCTGGGGGTACTGGTTGATGGTAGGCTGAACATCAGCCTGCAGTGTGCTCAGGTGGCCAGGAGGGCCAATGGCATCCTGGCCTGCATCAGGAACAGTGTGTCCAGCAGTAGGGAGGTCATTCTGCCCCTGTACACTGCACTGGTTAGGCCACACCTTAAGTCCTGTATCCAGTTCTGGGCTCCTCAGTTTAGGAAGGATGTTGACTAGCTGGAGCGTGTCCAGAGAAGGGCAACAAAGTTGGTGAGTGGCTTGGAACACAAGCCCTATGAGAAGAGAGTGAGGGAGCTGGGGCTGCTTAGCCTGGAGAACAGGAGACTCAGGGGTGACCTTATTGCTGTCTACAACTACCTGAAGGGGGGTTGTAGACAGGCAGAGGTTGGTCTCTTCTCCCAGGCAGCCAGCACCAGAACAAGAGGGCACAGTCTCAGGCTGCACCAGGAGAGTTTCAGGCTGGCGGTCAGGAGGGAGTTTTACACAGAGAGAGTGATTACCCATTGGAATGGGCTGCCTGGGGAGGTGGTGGAATCGCCATCACTGGAGGTGTTCAGGAGGAGACTTGACAGGGTGCTTGGTTGCATGGTTTAGTTGATTAGGTGATGTTGGATGATAGGTTGGACGCAATGATCTTGAAGGTCTCTTCCAACCTGGTCTATTCTATTCTATTCTATTCTATTCTATTCTATTCTATTCTATTCTATTCTATTCTATTCTATTCTATTCTATTCATCTCACCTCAGTGTTTCCAGTCAAGATCAAGATCAGAATCCATGTCTACTTGAGAAACTCTTGCAGCTAGATCTGCTTGATGGTTGTGTTGCTGTTCCTCAGTAGCTTTCTTCTTAGGAATGTGCTCATCAATGTGTCTCACCTTCACTGGAATTCTCTCAATTCGATCAGAAATATCCTGCCACAGTTCGTCTGCCCAAATGGGTTTTCCTTTCTTCTGCCAACCACTCTTTTTCCAGTCCTTTAGCCAACCCCATAGAGCATTGGCTACCATCCATGAGTCGGTGTAGAGATGAAGCTTTGGCCATCTCTCACATTCAGCTACATTGACAGCTAGCTGGACAGCTTTTACCTCTGCAAACTGACTGGATTCTCCTTCTCCATCCTTTGCCTCTGCAACTCGGCATCTTGTCTCGCTTGTTGGAAAACCTGCATTCAGAAGAATGTCAATGATTTTGTTACCTTTCTCAAAGACTTCTTCAGTAGTTTTACTCCAGATGGTGATATCATTGATGAACTGGATATGTTCTGGAGCACCACCTTTCTCCAGAGCATCATGGATTACTGCATGACAGATGCTAGAGCTGTGGATACAGGCCATTGGCAATCTGTTGAAAGTGTACTGGATTCCTCTCCAGGTGAAAGCAAAATGAGGCCTGCATTCCTCTGCTATGGGAATAGAGAAAAATGCATTAGCAATGTCTATGGTAGCATACCATTTGGCCTCTTTGCATTCCAGCTCATACTGGAGTTCCATCATATCTGGTACTGCTGCACTCATAGGTGGAGTTACTTCATTCAGGGCTCGGTAGTCGACTGTCAGACGCCAGTCTCCATTTTGCTTTCCCACAGGCCACACTGGACTGTTGAAAGGTGAATGAGTTTTGCTGACAACTTTCTGACTCTCCAACTGGTGAATCAGATTCTGAATGGGCAACAAAGAGTCACAGTTGGTTCTGTATTGTCTGTGATGCACAGTCTGAGAAGCAACCGGCAATTTAATGTCCTGTATCTTGTGTTGTCCCACAACTGCAGATTCATCAGAAAGTTCAGGTCTAACAGACAGCTTCAATTTTTGTCCATCAATTTCTACAGATGCTACTCCAAAAGCCCATTTGTAACCTCTAGGGTCTTTGAAATGTCCCTCTCTCAGAAAATCAATTCCCAAAATAAAAGATGCGTCAGGTCCGGTCACAACTGCATACTTCCTCCATTGTTTACCAGTTAAACTTATATTAACCTCTACCTTAGTTAACCCTTGAGATCCACCAGTGAATCCCAGAATAGTTATAGACTCTGAACCCTGATAATATGATGGTATTATGGTGCACTGAGCTCCTGTGTCAACCAAGTCCCTGTACTTCCAAAATTGTGAAGTGCCAGGCCACTGGATGTACACATCCCAATAGATTCTATTATCTCTATTATTCCTCTCCTCCCCTTGGCAGGAGGCAGGGCACTCCTAGTTATGGGGAACATGCCCACATGTGCATTGAACTTAGAGTTGTTCTGGGGAACTATGGAAGTAACAGCTACCCTTCTGGTATTGCTACCTTGGGTTCTGCCAACTTTGCAGTTCCCTCAGCCTCCTGAAAAGATTAGAAGTTGGTTGGCCATCCCACCGGTTCATGTTCTCACCAAACTGATCACACAGAGTTAGTCAGATACTTCCACATGATTGCCTTGGTGGTCTGCTTTGATTGGGTCTTCTTTGGATTTACCTTCTTGGAGGATGTATGTTCCTCACAGATGAAACTTGTATCCCCCTGGAGGAAGAATTTGAATTATCTCTTTGTGCCAATTGGGATATGGAATTTTTAAATTGATCCTTCAACTCTCTCATGCAATTCTCAATTTTTCCAGACAGAGTTTCAATGGCTGAAACCGAAGAAACATGTGTCATACTATCCTCCAATTGTCTCATTTGATCAGTGCATTGACCAACTGTAGGAGGAGCTCCACCATAATTTCTTGCCACAATCCTGCTTGCCAGAATGTTTGCATAATTAGAAGGAGAAAGTTTGATGAGCTTTTCAGCAAGACCAGTTCCTGCAGGAATGTCACCAGGATTCAGAGTTTCATGTCCACCATAGTTTCATGTCCACCATAGAGTATCTCTCTACCAACAAAATCTCTCAGGTGCTTAATTCCCTCATCTATGGTAGTCCAGGGTTTAGGATTCCATGGAAGATCATCTCAGGAAGGGTATCTCAGGGAAACTGGAAATAAAAGACATATCCACAGATTAACCTTACTGAGAACCTTGCCTAGATGTCCATCTATTCCATTATCCTTTGAGGGAGTTCCTAACTGAGCTGCTGACTTGTCTCCAACTATTAGAACTGGATCACCCGTATCATAACATCTACTAAGCCAAGCTAGAACTGGCTCTTTATCTGCTCTGATGTAATCTTTATGCAAGTGTCTAACCTCTTCATGAGGTGAAGAACATCCAGAAATGTCATCTTCTTCTCCATCTATCACATTTTCCTGAACATGCTGTTCCCATAATACTCCTGTCACTCTCCCAAGGATCTCTTTAAGCTGAGAAGCACCACTAGCTGCTGTCCTAGCTGCATCTCTATCCTGTGTTGATCTCAATAATTAAGCTAGATCTTTGAAACAAATCTTCTCTTCTTCCTCAGCAGGATCTTTTCTAGTAGAGGGTCTCTCACCAGGATCAGTCTCCTGCTCTTCTTCCCCATTAGCTCCTGGATCAGTTTTGGCCTTTCCACTTCCAGTCTTTAAAACTGCTACTTGTTTAATTGGAGCTGTGTTTGAATTTACAGCCACCTTAACAGAAGCTGACAGGTTTTGAGACAGATCAGCTGCTGTGGAGGGGACTTCCGGTCCTGCCGTGGAAGGAGGTGGAAATGACTTTGCCTCGTTAATGGCCGCTGCCAAAGAAGACTGGGGAACCGCCATGTTGGGAGCTGCTGCCGCCCCTGGCAGCTTGCCAGAATCAGTAACAGAACTGTTCAAAGCAACCTTTCCAATAGACTTTTTAGCTTTATCTTTAACTGACACAGATTCTCCACTCTCTTCATCACTGGATGTCTCTGGGGCTGACCCAGAAGTACGCCGCCTCTTCTTTGATCTATGCTTAATAATGAAGCAGACCCTAGACACATTTTTCTCCTGGCGCAAGGAAAATAACAAATACACATTAATTATCCCCAATAGCAGGATTACACACATCAAATAAATCACCTTTAGATCCCAGCCATCACTTAAAATTACTCTTTCACCTACTGGAATCTTAAACTGCCTTATCTCAATCGGGAGAGTGCTAGAGGTCACATTCCTGTATCTGGAGAACCAAAAGAATCCCAGAAAGTGGTCATATAGAAGCCGGATCTTATACATAAACCACAAATAAATTTTCTTCATTAAATAATTACCTATTTGATCCAGAACCAAACTCAAACAATATTTGTAGATCATAACCCAAATAACTGAGAAGAACAGACGCTCCAAAATCCAAAACACCTTCATGTTTGCTTCTCTGAGTCAAGCAAGCAATAAATCAAGCTAATTATCTGCTGCACGTTGGGACGGCCAAAAAGAAATGTGGTGGGTTGAGAGAAAAGGCCTAGCTTTCTCTCCTCCACAAAGAATGAAAAAAAACCCCACAGCTAACTCAGCTGGAGAAGCGGAAGGGAGACTATATTTTACAACCAATGTGGAAAATGCAAGATATGTATATAATATACAGTATTTACAATATATATACAGAAATATATAGCATAGTAAAAGAAACAAGAATACAGGAACAAAATTCCCTCCTCCAGAGAAGGGTTCCCCCCCTGTACCTCCTTTCTCTCCCCATACCACCCTTTTTTCCCAAAAAGCATTAGAAAGAGAGAAAAAGGCAGTTATTAAGAAAACAGAATCTTAGTAGACCTCATGTGATTTGGTTGCTTATCTGTTCAAGGTCGCTCTGGCAAGGAGCCCAGAAGCAGGCAAGGTGGAAGGGAGAAATAAAGGAGCAAACTGAAAAAAAATTCCAGCTGCTCTAAAACTTAAAACTGCATTCTACCAATCTACCAATGAAATTTGTTTAGAACATCGACGTTTACAAAACATTCAGCCAGAGTGTCCCAGTACTGTCCCTTTCTTAAAGGCACAGCCTCAGTCACACTCCTCCATGTCCACCAAGGAGAGGAGGTTGTCCTTACATCTTCTCTTGCTATTAATGGATTTATAGAAGGACTTTTTGCTGTCCTTCACAGCAATGGTCAGTGTAAGCTCTAAGTGGGCTTTTGCCTCTTGAATTTTTTTCCTACATGACCTAGCAACATCCTTAAACATTCTATGGGTTACCTCACCCTTCTTCTAAAGATGATACACCCTCTTATTTTCCCTTAATTCCTTTAGAAGTTCATTGCCCAACCAGGCTGGCTATCTGCCCCGGTGGCTCATCTTCTGACACATTGGCACAGCCTGTTCCTGTGTCTTTAAGATTTCTTTCTTGAAGTAGGTCCAGCCCTCCTGGGCCCCTTTTTATTTACAAGCTGTTTCCCAAGGTACTTTCTGAGCTAGTTCCTTGAGTAACCTGAAGTCTGCCCTCCAGACGTCCAGAGTGGAGGTTTTCTTGCTGCCCCTCTTAGATTAACTGAGTACTGTATTTCATGGTACATTGAAGGAGGTATTCCAAGTATTTTTCCAGTAAAATCCCCATGAAAAAGGAAAATAAACTGTAGTCCATAGTATACACCAAGATTACTGCTGTTCATATATAATTAGAAGAGAAAAATATTTAATCCACTGTACTTTACAAGAAATTTATTTTGATGCATTTGCATGTTAATTTTAGTTTTCTTTCTGATTTGGTGTTTAGACACCTGTTTGTACTTCCCTCTTTCTCCAAATTCACAGTTTTGACAGTTGCAGTGTCAGGCAAAAAGCCATCTGGAAATAGAGCATTTCTGCTTTGATTTGTGATGCTTTATAGGCAAACGTTAATACTAAAAAGAGGGGCAAGAAGAACCTCCAATATTCATTGGACTTGGAGGGGAATATTGTAACTAAAGATGAAGAAAAGGCAGAGTTACGAAATAACTACTTTGCCACAATTTTCATCAGTGAGACACGAAGACTTCAGGATAACCGGCCTCCTGAATCAGTAGATGGGGTCAGGAAGCAGTATAGTCACCCTGAAATCCATGAGGAAGCAGTTAGAGACTTGCTAAGCCACTTGGATACTCACAAGTCTGTGGGACTGGATGGGATCCATCCTACGGTGCTGAGAGAGCTGGCAGACGAGCTGGCCAAGCTGCTCTCCATAATTTTCAACAGTTCTGGCTCACTGGAGAGGTCCAAAATGACTGGAAACTGGCCAATGTGATGCCCATCTGCAAGATGGGCGGGATGGATGAACCTGGAAGATACAGGCCCCTCAGCCTGACCTCAGTGCCAGGCAAGACTGTGGAGCAGATAATCTTGAGGGCAATCATGGCACACCTGAAGGGTGGTCAAGGCATCAGGTCAAGCAAACATGGATTTAGGAGGAGCAGGTCCTGCCTCACCAACCTGATCTCCTTCTATGATCAGGTGACCCACCTGGTGGATGTGGGGAGGCCTGTGGATGTAGTCTACCTGGACTTCAGCAGGGCCTTTCACACTCTCCCACACACCTAACTAGTGGCCAAGCTGTCAGCTCACAGCTTGGACAGGAACCCTCTGTGCTGGGTTAAGAACAGTCTGGATGGCCGAGCCCAGAGTGTGGTGGTGAATGGTGCCACATCCAGCTGGCAACCAGTCAATAGGGATCAGTGTTGGGTCCAATTCTGTTTAGTATCTTTATTGATGAGCTGGATGAGGAGATAAGAGTCCACCATAAATATGTTTGCAGATGACCCCAAGTTGGAAGCAAACGTTGATCTGTTAGAGGGTAGGAGGTCTCTGCAGAGGGACTTTGAAAGGATTCAAAGATGGGTGGAGTCCAACATGATGGCATTTAACAAGTCCAAATGCCATATTCTACACACTGACCCCAAATCCCCATGCAGCGCTACAGGCTGGGGACAAAGTGGCTGGAGAGCAGCCAGGCAGAAAGGGACCTGGAAGTCCTCATTGATAGCTGGCTAAATGTGAGCCTGCAGTGTGCCCAGGTGGCCAAGAAGGCCAATGGCATCCTGACCTGCATCAGAAATAGTGTGGCCAGCAGGAACAGGGAAGTCATTCTGCCTCTGTACTCAGCACTGCTCAGGCCACACCTTGAGTTCTGTGTCCAGTTCTGGGGCCCTCAGTTTAGGAAAGATGTTGACTTGCTGGAACACGTCCAGAGAAGGGCAACAAATCTGGTGAGGGGTTTGGAACACAAACCCTATGAGAAGAGGCTGAGGAAGCTGGGGTTGCTTAGCCTGGAGAAGAGGAGGCTCAGGGGAGACCTTATTGCTGTCTACAGCTACCTGAAGGGAGGTCGTAGCCAGGTGGGGCTGGTCTCTTTTCCCAGGCAACCAGCGCTACAACAAGAGGACACAGTCTCAAGGTGTGCCAGGAGAGGTTTAGGTCTCAGGCAAAAAGCCATCTGGAAATGGAGCATTTCTGCTTTGGCTTGTATGTTTTATAGGTAAACATTAATACCAAAAATAGGGACAAGAAGGATGTTAGGAAGAAATTCTTCACAGAAAGAGTAATTTGCCATTGTAATGTTCTGCCCTGGGAGGTGGTGGAGTCGCAGTCCCTGGAGGTGTTCAAAAAAGGATTGGATGTGGCACTTGAAGCTATGGTTTAGTTTGTCATGAATTGTTAGTTATTAGGTAATAGTTTGGAATTGATGATCTCTGAGGTCTTTTCCAACCTGGTTGATTTTAGGCTTAATGTTGTTTTGCTAACTGTATTAAAGCAATATTAATGAATAAATCTCTGAGAGAATGAAGTATTTGTTGTTTTTACGGAATAAGCTTTTATAAACTTTCTGATTTGTACTATAAAGATTCAGTACTATTAATGATTTGCACGTTTTGGTCTCTTTCCTTACTTTGGTGTGGATACAAAACTGTTTAATTTGCATTAATAGAGAAATCATGACATAAATAAGATGCTGATTTGGGGGGTGTGGCCGGTTGACGGTGTCCCCTTAAGAAAGGGAATATGGTGGACGGAAGTTGGTAAACGGAAGGAATAGTCTAAACTAATTTTCATTGGTCAGGTGGGAGGAAGCACCTTCTGAACGGGAGTGGAAATGAGCATTTCCAGCACTTCTCGGTCAGTCTTGCTTCCGCCTTTCCACAGGGCAGCAACTCTCTGGCTGTGCTGGGCTTTCTGCCAAGACTTTGGCCTTGGAGATAAGATAACCAGACCTGTATTAACTGCTTCCAATTAACACAAACTGCTTTTAACTTCTTTCTTTCTTCTTTCTCCTTCTTTTCCGAACTATTCTGGGGAAAGGGGGGAAGAGAGGGGAGAGCGGAGGTGGGGAATCCCCTCAGCCGAGGGGGGTTACTCTCATTTTTGTGTTACTCTGTTGTATATCTTTGTATATATTGTAGATATTGTAAATTTGTAAATATTCCCCTGCATATCCTTTGTTGCTTTGTAAATATAGCTCCACTGCTTTGCTAATTCAGCTGGTGAGGTTTTTTTTTCCTTTCCCTTCAATTTTTCTTTCCCTTTACTTACAGGGGGGAGGGAAGAGGCTTCTTGGCCTCACGCCTTCCAACCCACCACATTTTTTTTTATTGGCGTACCCAACGAGCATTGTTTTGGTCATTCCAAAACAGACCGCCAAGGCAATCACGTAGAACTATTTGGATAACTCTGCGTGATCAGTTTGGTGAGAACATGAACCGCTGGGATGGCCAACCAACTTCTAATCTTTTCAGGAGACTGAGGGAATTGCAAAGTAGCAGAACCCAAGGTAGCAATACCAGAAGGGTAGCTGTTACTTCCACAGTTCCCCAGAAGGACTCTTATGGCTCCAACAGTGGCTCCAGTTATAACATGCAAAGTTATAACCCAGCAAACTATGTGCAATGCACATGTGCGCATGTTCCCCATAACTAGGGGTGCCCTGCCTCCCGCCAGGGGAAGGAGAGGGATAACAGAGATAATAGAATCTATTGGGATGTGTACATCCAGTGGCCTGGCACTTCACAATTTCGGAAGTACAGGGCCTTGGTTGACACAGGAGCTCAGTGCACCATAATACCATCATATTATCAGGGATCAGAGTCTATAACTATTCTGGGAGTCACTGGTGGATCTCAAGAGTTAAGTAAGGTAGAGGTTAATATAAGTTTAACTGGTAAACAATGGAGGAAGCATACAATTGTGACCGGACCTGATGCACCTTGTATTTTGGGAATTGATTTTCTGAGAGAAGGGCGTTTCAAAGACCCAAGAGGTTACAAATGGGCTTTTGGAGTAGCTTCTGTAGAAATTGATGGACAAAAATTGAAGCTGTCTGCCAGACCTGAACTTTCTGATGAATCTGCAGTTGTGGGACAACACAAGATACAGGACATTAAATTGCCGGTTGCTTCTCAGACTGTGCATCACAGACAATACAGAACCAACTGTGACTCTTTGTTGCCCATTCAGAATCTGATTCACCAGTTGGAGAGTCAGAAAGTCGTCAGCAAAACTCATTCACCTTTCAACAGTCCGGTGTGGCCTGTGCGGAAGCAGAATGGAGACTGGCGTCTGACGGTAGACTACCGAGCCCTGAATGAAGTGACACCACCTATGAGTGCAGCAGTACCAGATATGACGGAACTCCAGTATGAGCTGGAATGCAAAGAGGCCAAATGGTATGCTACCATAGACATTGCTAATGCATTTTTCTCTATTCCCATAGCAGAGGAATGCAGGCCTCAGTTCGCTTTCACCTGGAGAGGAATCCAGTACACTTTCAACAGACTGCCAATGGGCTGGATCCACAGCTCTAGCATCTGTCATGCCAGTGATCCACGATGCTCTGGAGAAAGGCGGTGCTCCAGAACACATCCAGTTCATCGATGATATCATTGTCTGGGGTAAAACTGCTGAAGAAGTCTTCGAGAAAGGTAACAAGATCATTGACATTCTTCTGAATGCAGGTTTCGCCATCAAGCGAGACAAGGTGAAAGGACCTACCAGAGAAATTCAGTTTCTGGGAGTGCGGTGGCAGGATGGATGCCAACACATTCCAGTGGATGTGGTAAACAGAGTCTCTACCATGGCAAATCCCACAAACAAGCAAGAGACCCTACGTTTCTTGGGGCTAGTGGGATTTTGGAGACTGCACATTCCTGGATACAGTCAGATTGTGAAACCTCTGTATGATGTGACTCAAAAGAGAAACCATTTCCACTGGGGACCTGAACAACAAGCAGCCTTTGACCAGATAAAGCAAGAGGTAGTTCAAGCAATGGGTCTGGGACCTCTCTGAGATGGTCCAGACATTAAGAACATTTTGTACACGGCTGCAAGTGACAATGGTGCAACCTGGTGCTTGTGGCAAAAAGCTCCAGGTGAGACACGTGGACGACCTCTTGGTTTCTGGAGTCGAGGTTACAGAGGTTCAGAGGCTAATTATACTCCAACAGAGAAAGAAATTCTAGCTGCCTATGAAGGAGTGAAAGCATCTTCTGAAGTGATTGGAACTGAATCACAACTTCTTCTAGCTCCCAGATTACCACTTTTGAATTGGATGTTCAAAGGCAAAGGTTCCACACCACATCATGCCACAGACTCCACATGGTCTAAGTGGATGGCTCTGATAACACAGAGAGCTCGAATGGGAAATCTTGAAAGACCTGGTCTAGTGGAGGTGATCTCAAGTTGGCCTGAAGGTATCAACTGTGCTAAACCTCCAGAGGAGAAAGTAACTCGTGCTGCGGAAGCTCCTCCTTACAATGACCTTTCTGATGATGAGAAGAGATATGCTTTGTTCACAGACGGTTCCTGTCGTCTTGTTGGAAACAAGCGAAGGTGGAAGTCTGCAGTGTGGAGTCCAACACACCAAGTTGCAGAGGCGAAAGATGGAGAAGGAGAATCCAGTCAGTTCGCAGAGGTAAAAGCTGTCCAGCTAGCTCTCGACGTAGCTGAACGTGAGAGATGGCCAAAGCTTTATCTCTACACCGACTCATGGATGGTGGCCAATGCTCTATGGGGTTGGCTAAAGAACTGGAAAAAGAGTGGTTGGCAGAGGAAAGGAAAACCCATTTGGGCAGCCAACCTGTGGCAGGACATTGCTGATCGAATCGAGAGAATTCCAGTGAAAGTAAGACACATCGATGCTCACATTCCTAAGAGCAAAGCTACTGAGGAACAGCAACACAACCATCAGGCAGATCGAGCTGCAAGAGTTTCTCAAGTAGACATGGACTCTAATCTTGATCTCGACTGGAAACACCGAGGTGAGATATTCTTAGCTCGGTGGGCTCACGATTCGTCAAGACATCAAGGCAGAGACGCAACATACCAATGGGCTCGTGACAGATCCATAGACATTTCCATGGATGCTATCACACAAGTCATCCATGACTGTGACATTTGTGCTGCTATTAAGCAGGCAAAACGACTTAAGCCCTTGTGGTATGGTGACAGATGGTCCAAGTACAAGTATGGTGAAGCTTGGCAGATTGACTACATCACTCTACCACGTTCTCGTTCTGGTAAGCAGTATGTGCTTACTATGGTAGAGGCAAACACTGGATGGTTGGAAACTTATCCAGTTCCACATGCAACTGCACGCAACACCATTCTTGGTCTGGAGAGACAGATCCTGTGGAGACACGGAACTCCAGAGAGGATTGAGTCAGACAACGGAACTCATTTGAAGAACAACCTTGTAAAGAACTGGGCAAAAGAGCACGGTATTGAGTGGATATTCCATATTCCCTACTATGCACCAGCTTCAGGGAAGATTGAACGCTACAACGGTTTGTTGAAGACCACTCTTAAAGCTATGGGGGGTGGATCTTTGAAAAACTGGGAAAAACATTTAGCACAAGCAACCTGGCTGGTAAATTGTAGAGGTTCAGTGAACCAAGCTGGACCTGCACATTCAGATTTGCTACGGAAAGTAGAAGGTGATAGAGTTCCTGTTGTTAGAGAAAAGAATCTGTTAGGTAAAACTGTTTGGGTATTTTCACCCTCAGGAGAGGCTAAACCTGTCCGAGGGGTGGTTTCAGCTGAAGGTCCGGGTCACACTTATTGGGTAATGCTAGAGAATGGTGAAATTCAGTGTATTCCACAAAGAAATTTAACTTTAGCTGAAAGAGGTTAACTTCGAACTGTTGTACAGCTACATCGCGCCCAAAAGAAGAATCAACGAGGAATCTACGGTGCACGAACCCTGAGATCCCTGAGAGCCCTGAGTCGACTAAGAGACCCTGAGATTTCCCTGTTTCCCTTTTCTTTGCTTCATCAGCGAAGAAAATGAACTGTTTTCCATTTTTTTCACTTTCTGATTTTCTTGAACTTTTGAATCATCCACATCTGAGCATAGCCGGAATGGACTATGAACTTTACTCACGAACTGTAAATATTGTTTTGGATTGGATGGACAGTATGAACAGCCAATGAAATTGTTTAGAAGGGGTGGACTGTGGCCGGTTGACGGTGTCCCCTTAAGAAAGGGAATATGGTGGACGGAAGTTGGTAAACGGAAGGAATAGTCTAAACTAATTTTCATTGGTCAGGTGGGAGGAAGCACCTTCTGAACAGGAGTGGAAATGAGCATTTCCAGCACTTCTCGGTCAGTCTTGCTTCCGCCTTTCCACAGGGCAGCAACTCTCTGGCTGTGCTGGGCTTTCTGCCAAGACTTTGGCCTTGAGATAAGATAACCAGACCTGTATTAACTGCTTCCAATTAACACAAACTGCTTTTAACTTCTTTCTTTCTTCTTTCTCCTTCTTTTCCGAACTATTCTGGGGAAAGGGGGGAAGAGAGGGGAGAGCGGAGGTGGGGAATCCCCTCAGCCGAGGGGGGTTACTCTCATTTTTGTGTTACTCTGTTGTATATCTTTGTATATATTGTAGATATTGTAAATTTGTAAATATTCCCCTGCATATCCTTTGTTGCTTTGTAAATATAGCTCCACTGCTTTGCTAATTCAGCTGGTGAGGTTTTTTTTTCCTTTCCCTTCAATTTTTCTTTCCCTTTACTTACAGGGGGGAGGGAAGAGGCTTCTTGGCCTCACCCCTTCCAACCCAGGGGGTTAAATATATTTTTTTCTTTTAGTTAGATCAGTTTTCTGATGATTTAAAAATCAGGAAAAATCATAAATAGAATTAAGACTATGGCTTGCTCTTGGAGTAGCAGGATAGCTTATTATTTATGAATAATAAATACTAAGTTGCCATAAGGAAGATATGCTATGAAAAGAATAAAGGAATGTAGATGTCATATTTCACTTAGATTCATGAACTGTTTTGGCACTAGGCAGCAGTAGGCTCACAACCAGTCCCTGTATGTTGCAATTTCCTCCAGGGAATCTCTTCTACAACTGCCCAAAAGCCATTTGGGGTTGGGTGGAAAGGAATACCATATTAATGCTGCAATTATGTAGTAAATCACTGTTTAACCAGACACAGAGTCTTGTAGGTTGTCACCACTTTGCAGCTGAACCTGCAAAGATGAGAATGATACAGGTCAACAGTTTCTTTACTTGAAATGTCATAAAATGTATTGGAGGTGGGAATTTTACACCCTAGTTCATGTGGACACAGAGTAAAACTAAGTCTGTGGTCTTGTTGCTGACATCAGATGAAATCATGTTTGTGCTGAAAGGTATCCCAAAACAGCCAGTACAATTAAACCTGCTGGAAATATCATGGTTTATTATTCCACCTGTTGGATTAAACTACTGCATTCATAGTGATGACATTTGTAGTTCAATCCCTGCAAAGGGATTAGAAAACACCTCCCCCACACACACACTCACACTCCCACCACACACACATCCCCTGCTTCTGTGCTGCATTTAATGTATTTTCCAGCATCCACAGGAATCCAATACAAGCGGTTTGTCAAAATAGGACTTGACCTACAGATCCAATGGCACTCCAGAGACCAGTGATTGAATTTTGTCACTGCAGACTGATTCCATATAATTAGAGTAGATCACAATATAGCAAGGTAATAAAATGTGCTGTTCCTGAGTTCTTCACATAAATACAGGAGAAGTAAAGAGGGAAAATGAGACTCTTAACATTTTCTCTACTGGAAATATTTTTGTCTTCAAAAATACACAGTCCCTAACTATGACTTGATTATTAGGACCACTTTCTCATAACTGTATGCATATCTTGCCATATACTCTCTACGGATTTGCATTCATCTCAATAAGGAGAATGAGTGCTTTATGTGCCAAATTACAAATGATGCTCTTTTAAAAAAGGGGTGGAAAAAAACAAGTATTAACAAAGCAGTGGGAGAATCCATGCCCCACAGGCATGTATGTTGAAATCCATTAATGGTTCTTGAGTTACCATATTACTTTTTGCTTGTGGGGAACTGACCATGGTCTTATCTCTTACTGTAGGCAAGAACAGATGTTGAGATGAATAGCTATCTTCTGTCAAGGTGTTAGCTAGGTGTCAGTGGGGCAAAACATAACCCTACTAATTTTATTTTCTTCCTAGAGTGTGTCAGATTTTGTAGGTTCTTGTGATTTGTTTCCTTGCTTTTGCTCCTGGCAAAGTGACATGTCTGGGGTAAATATCTTGCTCAGAATCCCTCGAGAATCTCTTACATCTAACTATAATGAGGCATTGACTCCCACAGGATGTTGGCTTCTCCTTACCTATAGTCTGAAAGAGGGGGGCAAAACATAACAAAAATGAGATTAATCTTTTCATGTCCCTAGGATGTATGTCTAACTCCAGGTCTCTTCAATGGTAACCCCTTCCTTTCTCTAAGCATGGATCATATTATCTGCGGAGAAACTGATGCAGTATGTAGAGAAGGGAAATGCTGGAGAAATTATGCAACTCTGATACATTCACATTGTATTTCACAAACTTCTCAAGTACTTTGGGTAAATTCTTTGGTAGATCTGTTGGGGAAAATGATAACTGTATGCTGACACCTGCATTCTCTTCACATATAATTATGGTTATGTCGTGGAACCAATATGAAGTGTAGACAAGAATGATTCCCAAATGAATTTGCAAGGCAGAATATGTTGAAGTTGGGGGGTGTAATGGGTTGGGGCAGACCCCCTCCCCACCACGCGCAGAAATGACGACTCAGACAAACGGATTGCAAAAGTGATGAAAAGTTTAAATAGAACAGTGAGTGCGTGCAGAGAAACTAGAAACACAGTGACAAGAGAGAGAACCCAAAACAGACCCAGAGAAATCCCATCCCCCACCTGAGGGTACACCCAAACCCTCAGGGCTCCTCCTTCCCCCCCCACTGCTAGGCTAGTCTCAGCTGGCCAGATCTGAGACTGCCCATCCCCCGTGGCCTTGGGCCTAACCAGGCCCATGGCAGGGAGATCTTCTCCCCAGTTACCAGGCGGCGAGGAGGAAGGAAAGAGGAAGTGCCAGACCCCGCCGTGAGACTTATAGTGGTGCAAGGGATCATGGTAGGAAATAACCTAATTTCCTGTGTCCACCCACTGGGCTGGACTTCTGGACACAGGAAACACCCCTGTAGCAGAGGGCACCCAGCCCAAACTACGACAGGGGGAAAGCCTAAAAAAAATGAAAAATCTGATCCTATTTCAACACTCTTTTAAATCTGACCAAAATTTCAGACACATTGAAAGTTGTCTGTCGTGAAGTACCATATGCTCAGAATTGACTTTCATCTTGATTTGTTTTGGCTTCTTTATTTTGGTTCAGTTTGCTGATGAAGAGCAGGTTGAGGTTGATCACTGGAGTAAAAAATGGAAGAAGACCTCACTGTTCTATTTCTTAGTTTGTCTCTTTTGCAGGAATTCTCAGTTTGTTCTGCTGTCGGTAGATCTCACACGTGTTGCTGAACAACAAATATAGGCATACACAAGAATGACAGCTAATGGGAGTGTCCTGTACTGATCCAGTTATGAACATATGATAGCATTCTACTGCCTTTTTTTTTTTTTTTTTTTTTAAATCCTCTTGACAAAGATTGATTAAAGCACGGACCCATATGAACTTAAAAAAATTTATTTTTGGTACATATTAAATGGTACATATCAAAGCTAATTTTGAAATAGTTTTAATGTGTACCATTTAAGAACTAATAATTAGTTGCCTGTCACTATTTTCGTTCCCCCTCCATCATAAAATCTCACTTACACTGGAAATATGTGCTTAATAATAAAAAACTGATGCTGTGGATTAAAAAACAAAGATGTCACTGGGTAAAATAAAACAACAGCAACAGAAAATAAATTAGATTTGTATCATATTAACTGTTCTTTAATCTGCTTCTGGGTATCAAAAGTGATTTTTGTCAGCCGTTATTACATTAAACTTTAATTTTTTTCCACAAGAACAGGATTATATAAAGATCTATTGGATTGCACTCAGCATGGATTAGCTGAGCAGTGTCTTTGCTGCCAAAGACCAAATGGATTTACTTCTTTTTGTGATTTATATTGTTATTACTGTTTTTCCCTCCCCTCCTGTAATTCCCATTACCGTTCTGTTTTCCAGAACTGAGATACCTTCATGAGCAGCAGAAAAGCAGGCACAATTTTTGGGTTATTGCATATATTTATGTTTCAAGGGTCCTCACTAGCCAATGTCAAAGGAATAAGCTAGCCTTTATTTTCTAGTTTAAAATTTAAAAAATTAAGAGCTTCTTCACTGTGAAAGAGACATGGTCTTTTCTTCTTGAATTATCAGACATATGCATAATCAGCTTATCTTCTCCCATAAAACTTGATACAAATTTCCAGAGTTTTGCCTAATACTAGATCAGCAAAGCTTTGTTGCACATGTATGTGGTGAAGGCACATTATGCCCAGATATTGAATCTTGTCCCAGCATGTGGACAAGTTCCCCCTCCTTCATGAGGGAAACAAAAGCCAAGGCATTAGCCAGGCCAGTACAGCCCACTGTATGCTCCCATCACATGCAGTGCTAGTGCTAACACCAAGCATAAGCATAATTCTAGTTTCACACTTTCTATAGGCTGAAGCCAGTTGTTTACAAGAGTGCCCACGGGTCAAATCCAGTGTCGAGGAACCTATAAGTATTACTTCAGTGGGTAAACAAGTTGCCCCCTCTTTCACTTTGTCTCTCTCCTTGCTTGAGAGGACAATGCTCATGCTATAGACTGCCATTGAACTGATTGCTATTAAGCCTTCTCTAATACGTGCACGCATACTGAAAGCCTCTGCATTGAAAGAAGGAGCCCTGAGAATTATCTCCAGAGGGAGAACCTTCGCTGAGCCTGAGAAGCCCAGTGTCATCACAGCCAGTCACAGTGACCAGGAGAGCCCACCGTGCCACCAGAGGACTGGACACCAGAGGACTTGACCAAGATGGGTAGTCCCTACAGATGCCTAACCTAGACATTGTGGGAGAAGAGCCCTGTAAACACCAGGGAGACCCAGAGCACTGTCCATGCACCAAACCTGGGACTGCTCTGAGAGTCCTGCTGTCTCTTCAGGCCAAATAAACAGGAAGCTGCTGCTCTATGTAGCCACACTTCTTCCCCAGGGCCACTCCATGCCAGCCCTGAAGCCCATCTAACATGTTATATACAGAAATAATTCTGTAAATAGTTCAATTGGGTTCTAATGACACTTATGGAATGTATTTGATGAACGTGCACTAGAACGTGTATTATAAATTAGTGATTCATCGGCTATTAATACTTTTGCTAATTAATAAAATAATATTTTCATAATTAATATTTAATATTCATAAATCTATTAACTGCTTCATCACAATGTGCAATTATGAATGGCCAAACTACACATACTGTCAGTATGAATAAAAGAGTTAAAAATAGATTCACTCAATACAGAAACAGAGAACATTTTAAATTTGCAGTGATAAACCAGAAGAAAATAAAATATAAACCTTCTACTAACAGATTGAATGTCATAAATTGCAACTGGTATTTTGAAGCCCATTTTAGAAATGACTAATGAGTTTTCTGGTCCTGACATTTTAACCAGTAAGGAGGTACTTGGTGGTAGATGAGACAGAAAATATTTAAGCTATTAAGTTTCAGAGGATGGTTTGGGTTTGTAGGAAGTGAAATACAGCAACTGAAATACCTCTCAGTAGTCCCTCTTGGGCAGGTTGTGCCACAACAAATGACTTTTAAGTGAAGAAAAAAAAATAGAAAAGCAAAGCATAGAAAAGCCAGTGTTGAAAAGTATAAATAAGAAGTCTGAATCTCTACCATAAGGATGAAGAAGGAGCACAAGCAGATCCTGATGTCATTACATCACCAAAGCAATTCTTATGTAGAATACGTTTCAGGGGACATTTTCCATGGATTGGTCATAAAAATATTTTGTGGGTGACAACCAGTCCAGAGGCTTGAAATTGAGATGTGCAACTGCTGAAATCTGAGTTAAGCTTGATCCTGGACTTAAACAATTTTCTTGATAATGCACCTTTGTTGTACAGTCCAGAACTCAATCCACAGGCAAAGCTGGGACAGCTATTTACTTTAGTGTTGTAAGCTAAGCTTCACCTTCCCACAAATTAACATATAAAAGAAACACATTAAAAATTTCACTTGATTCTTCACTTGGCAATGATGTCTACTGAGTCTGAGCAAAGGATACTTCCACATCATTACATGACAAAGTTGGAGTCTTTCCATATTCTTCAGATTACACAGGAGTCTTAGTTCATGGCATTTAATTTGTTGGTATGCAAAAGAAAGTGGGCTATTCTTAACAAAATTAATCTTCATTATTATTGTTGTGTTATTCTCTGAAATTGTTGAAATAGACTGGTGACTAGTGTCTTTCTCAGTCCAGAGAGGGAAAGAGACTCAGTTCTTTTGAATATTCCTGTGTTATGAGATTAGAGACACAAACAAAGCCAAAATACCAAGCTGGACTATTTATTAACAGAATAAACTGGATGAATCAGAAGGGGAGAGAGAAAATGGAGAGGGAGAGAGAAGACAGAGATAGAAGAGGAAAGGAATTATATTACCACACCCCTCACCACCCAAGACAGTTTGGGTCTGTGGAGGAAGCGTGCTGCAGCTTTGGAAGGGTGCTGAATATTTGGCATGGAGGAGATGTTGGGTCTGTGGAGGAAGAGTGCTGCAGCTTTGGTGTGGAGGAGATGTTGTCCTTGTTGGCTATGTTGTCCTCTGAGCAGCCTCTTCAGCTCCATGAGTTGCAGCAGGTGGAAATTAGGACATGAAGAGAGGGTTCCTCTTGTTCTGCTTCTTCCAGGTGATGTCTCTGTCATTTTTCTCTCCTGGTATTCTCTCTGTTTTTCTTTGGAGCAGCATTGCCCTGGTCTTTTTCTTTTCTCGTGTTTTCCTTCTCAGTGGCATTGTCCAGGTCTTTTCTTTCTGTGTTTTCCTCCTCCTGAGCCAGCAACTGCTCAGATCTTTTATATGGTATTTAGGTATTTATATTCCAGAGAGTATTGATAGCAGTGGCCTCTACCCATTATTATTTCCAGGGAAGATGCAGTCTGGTGAGCAATTGTTATCTATGCCCTTTCCAGTCATTCCAGTGGTGACTGCCCAATACACATCAGCTAATGTCTGGGCAAGCAGCAAAGGTGATTTTATCTTTGTTGAGTCACATCAAGAGAGACAAGATTTAGTCTCTCACAGTGTCTCACTCAAGTTTTCTTACCATTTGTTACTCACTTAACATTGATAGTAAAGAGATGTAGAAGATCTCTAAAAGTCTGATAATAAAAGCTGAAATGCATATGCCTGATATGTGTCATGAGTCTATATTTAACAGTTTTCTATTTTTCCTGCAGAGGTCAAAAAATTGTAGCATGTCTTGGTTTTCCAGTTGCTTCTTGTTAATCTGCTGTAGCAAATGCCAAAGTCAGTCAGTCATTCTGTGGCCCAATTTTGCTTGGTATCCCCCTGTGAAAGAGACATTTGTTTACACTGAGAATGAAGACTAAGGTATATGAAAAGATACTGGTATTCTGCCATATGGCGTAACATATGGGTAGTTTACACTATGTTACATCCATGTGAAGAAGAGAACCCTGATGGACAAATTTATTGCATTTTCCTACCCCAAACCCTTAGTAAGAGTACTTAGCACTTCTATAACATTACAAAAGATTTAACTGATACTCACCAAACCAGAAGTTTTATAGATATTAATAAAGAAAATATTAATAAAGAAAATTAATCCTATAACTAGGGACAATGAGGCAAAGAGTGACCATACAGATATATTAGTCTCAGTAACTAAGTAATTGGAGCCTCTGCTCTTCTCTTTGTTTTGCAGCATGCATTCCTACTATGCAATTTGACATATATCTAGCAGGCTTTGAAGTATGTACACATCTCTTTATACACAAAATGATCCTTGTTTCACATTTGTCATGACAAAGAAATCAAGCTGTCAGAAACTCTCAAATGCATAGAAATATAGAAAAATTATGTATTTTATATTTTGAGCTATAACACATAGCAGTACAAATTCAAAATATATTGCATAAGCTATAGATGAGTAAATGCTGTAAATCAGATGTTAAAAGAGATTTTTTGCTCTCATTGCTGCTATCTGAGGCAATATTGATGAAATCAAATTTATATTGGCATAACTGCACTGGTTCTGTATTTGAGGAATTAAACGAAGAGACACGGCAGGAAATATAATCAACAACAGGGGCATAAAGAAACAATCAGCTTCTTGCTCCTTTTATCACTTTCCATCCTATACACCTTCCTCCCCAATGCTGTGATTGTAGACATACCTTAAGCCAGTTGCTTAATCTTGAAAGTTACATTATTTTGAATCCCCTCTGAGCAACAGCTATTTATGGATATAAAGTATCTTCTATTTGGGTAGCCTACAATGGTTCCAGTATGACTTCCTGTGGTACTAGTAATCATGGCAATATAAATAAAACCCAGCCTTAAAGAACAATTTTCCATTGAATTCCTGGCTGCTATATTTACCCTTTACCTTCATGTGATGGTTTGAGCCTTAACTGGGACTTAAGAGCTCAGACAGGGGCAAGGCTGAGAATCGCTCCTCCACTCCCCCCTCCTCTTTCCCAATAGAGAGGAAAAAAAGAAAGGGAAGGAGCAAATCCACCAAGAAATAATTTGGAGTCAGCTTGGAAGTAGAGAGGTAAAGAATTTTCTTTGAACAATATATATATGTAACAATAACAGGTAGGGTTCACAAAGGATAAGAAACAAGGATGGGTAGGAGAAAAAAATAAGAATACAAAACCAGTCTCTTTGAAGAGCTGTGGAGGTAGCTCCAGGTTGCTTTGCTGTATCCTATTTCATTTGACACATAGCCACATATACAAGAGAAGGGGACAAGTGCCAGAATAGGGTTGAGTGGTGCATGTATAATATGTCCTCTGCAGTACATGATCCTACCATCAGCCTTCTAGACAGAGGCAAATTTTCCCCCTTTTGCTTTACTAGAGGCTCCACTTCCTCTGTCTTTCTGCCATGTATTATTTTATAAAATTTTACCACAGGCATTCTCATTTACATCTTTTTCAGGCTGATGAGCATAAGCTTATTTAATTATTCTTCAGTGCTGCAGGCTTTGATTAGCTTTGTTGCTGTCTTTGAACCTTTTACAGTTCTATTCCCTTTTTGAGATGGAAAGTTTAGTACCCCATGGTATTCAAGAGGCAGACATGCCATGTATTTATACAGTGGTTTAATTATGTTTTCTTTCTTTCTTTTTTCCTTTCTTTCTTTCTTTCTTTCTTTCTTTCTTTCTTTCTTTCTTTCTTTCTTTCTTTCTTTCTTTCTTTCTTTCTTTCTTTCTTCCTTCCTTCCTTCCTTCCTTCCTTCCTTCCTTCCTTCCTTCCTTCCTTCCTTCCTTCCTTCCTTCCTTCCTTCCTTCCTTCATTGTTATTCCTTCCTTCCTTCCTTCCTTCCTTCCTTCCTTCCTTCCTTCCTTCCTTCCTTCCTTCCTTCCTTCCTTCCTTCCTTCCTTCCTTCCTTCATTGTTATTTCTTTACCACTTTCACTCACTTTTTTTCTTCCTTCTGAGGACTGAACTGAACTTTTCTTGGAAATACTGTTTTTTCTCCCAGATCTTGTCCATCAATAGTAACAGTCATCCCAAATTAAATTCAGACTTCAGGGAATTTTTTTTTCCCCTTCTCTTTTAGTATCCCAGTATGGAATTTCTGACCATATTGTTTGGAATACAGAAATGACAGTTTGACCAGCTTCTCTTCCATGAGAGTTACTTCTGCAGCAAGGCATGTAGAAATACTTCCAGAATATAGGTCTTCTTAGATGGGAAACTGTAATGTTTTGACTAGTGCAGCCTCAAAGGGATATGACTACTATTTATAAAAAATAATTTAAAGGGAAACACATAGGAGGGACCTCCCACCAAACTAAAGATTCCCTGGAAATCAATGTTCACATGGAACTAAACTAGTTTAAGCAGTCAATGAATTAATTTTAAGCTAGGAATTAGGTGGTTGCTAACTATAATGTTATGAGGTTACCAGTTTTGGCAGTTTCAGGCTATGCCTTTAAATGCAGCTGCAGATTTTTGAACAGAAGAGTGGAGAAATATACCCAAATCCACAGTTGGGTGCAAAAAGGAAAACAAGAGATTACTCTAGACAAATTTCATTGGTCAGATATGACATGTAGCCCTAGCAATATCTCACATTCTACTTCATTCTGTTCTCTCTCTGCTGGTGCTGGCATGCTGCTCTGCTTCTCAGGGCAACCTTTATCAGCTAACTGTGAGAACACACTACTAACTTCTAACAATGCTTTGAGCTAATGGCTCTCTCTAACATCTCTTCCTATTTTTCTTCCAATTAAACAGAGGAAAAGGGGGAGGAGAGGTTGGGGGCAAGCAGGGGCAGTTTCCCTCCAGCCATGGGAGTTTCCATGCTGTTTTCTCTCTGTAAATACATGCATAATATTGTAAATACTGTATATTTTGTACATATTTGTTGCATTCCATTGTAGAGTGTAATTTCTGCTTGTAAATACAGCTTCCAGTTGCTTCCCTGGTTGTTAGCTGAGTTCTTGTTAATGTGGATGGGTTAAACCATCACACCAGCGACAACAAAAAAATCAACCAAACAAACAAAACAAACAAAGCCCCCTCCAACCATTTAAACAGCAAATGGAGCAAAAGAATAAAGAACAGCTTTCCCCAAAACTTTTTAAGAGGCTTTGGGCCTTCTATTAGAGCATACATTGGAGTATATGTGCATGTAGTCTTTCCACTAAAACTATGTGCATCAAAAATAAAGGTTATGTCCGAATCTTTGTTACAGTGTTTCTCCTTCATATTGTATTTTTTAACTTTGAAAATAAACACCATAAGCTCTGCAGATTCAACATTCATAACATTCATCAAATGTGTTTTCTAATTAGTAATGTTGCTTGAACAAGTATAGTGGCAAAATACTGGAACAGGCAGACCAGAGAGGTTGAAGAGTGTGACCTACTCTAGGTGATCTTGCTATGGTAGGGGAGTTGGACTAACTGAATCTTAGAATCACAGAATCAATAAGGCTGGAAAAGACCTCAAAGATCATCAACTCTAACCTATCACCCAATACCTAATGACTAACTAAACCATGTCATCAAGTGCCATGTGCAATCCCTTTTTGAACACTTCCAGGGACAGTGACTCCACCACCTCCCTGGGCAGCCCATTCCAATGGCCAAGAGCTCTTTCTGTGAAGAATTTTCTCCTCACCTCAAGCCTGAACCTATCTTGGCACAGCTTGAGACTGTGTCCTCTTGTTGTAGCTCTGGTTGCCTGGGAAAAGAGACCAACCCCCACCTGGCTACAACTTCGCTTCAGGTAGTTGTAGACACTTAGAAGTTCTCCCCTTCCAGTCTAAACAATCACAGCTCCCTTAGCCTCTCCTCACAGGGCTTGTGCTCAAGGCCTCTCACCAGTCTTGCTGCCCTTCAAGAGTTTCAATTTCCTTCTTAAACTGAGGGACCCAGAGCTGGACACAGGACTCAAGGTGTGGCCTAACTAGTGCTGAGTACAGGGGCAGAATGACTTCCCTGCTCCTGCTGGCCACACTATTTGTGATACAGGCCAGGATGCCACTGGCCTTCTTGGCCACCTGAGCACACTGATGGCTCATGTTCATCCAGCTGTCAATCAGTACCCCTAGGTCTCTTTCTGCCTGGCTGCTGTCCAGCCACTCTGACCCCAGCCTGTGGCACTGCATGGGGTTGTTGTGACCAAAGTTCAGCACCTGGCACTTGGACTTGCTGAATGCCATCATATTGGTCTCTACCCATCTGTCCAGTCTGTCAAGGTCCCTCTGGAGAGCCCTTCTACCCTCTAAAAGATCAAGATCTGATCCCAATTTGGTGTTGTCTGCAAGTTTACTGCTGATGGACTCAATCTCCTCATCCATGTCATCAATAAAGATATTGAAAAGGATGGGGCCCAGACCTGATTCCTGTGGGACACTGCTAGTGACTGGCTGCCAACAGGAGGTGGCACCATTCACCACCACTCTCTCGGCTAAGCCCTCCATCCATTTCTTAAACAAGTGCAGAGTGCACCTGTCCAAGCCATGGGCTGACAGCTTCTCCAGGAGTTTCCTGTGGCGGGAAGTATCAAAGGCCTTGATGAAGTGCAGGTAGACTACATTCACAGCCTTCCCCACATCCCCAAGGTGAGTCAACTAACCATAGAAGGAGATCAGGTTGGTCAGGCAGGACTTGCCCTTCCTAAATCCATGTTGGCTGTGTCTGATCCCTTGGCCATCCTTCAGGTGTGCAGTGATTGCCCCCATGATCTGCTCCATTATTTTTCCAGGCACTGAGGTCAGGCTGACAGGCCTGTAGTTTTCATGTTCATCCATCCGGCCCTTCTTGTGGATGGGTATCACATTGGCCAGTTTCCAGTCTTTTGGGACCTCTCCAGTGAGCCAGGACTGTCAAAAAATAATGGAAAGAGACTTGAGCAGCTCATCTGCCAGTTCTCGCAGCACCCTAGGATGAGTCCCATCTGGTCCCATGGACCTCTGAGTATCCAAGTGGCTCAGCACATCTCTAACTGCTTCCTCATGGATTTCAGGGGCACTACACTGCTCCCTGACCCTGTCTACCAGTTCAGGAGGCCAGTTACCTTGAAGTCCTCCTGACTTACTGCTGGAAATGGAAGCAAAGAAGGTATTTAGTACCTCAGCCTTTTCCTCACCTTCAGTTACAATGTTCCCCTCCAGGTTCAACAAAGAGTGGAGGTTCTTCTGGCCCCTCTTTTTAGCATTAATGTATCTATAAAAATGCTTTTCATTGTCCTTTACAGAAGTGGCTACCTTACATGGGGTTGTTGTGGCCAATGTGCAGAACCCAGCACTTGGATGTGTTAAATCTCATGCCACTGGATTCTGCCCATCTGTCCAGCCTGTCGAGGTCCCTCTGCAGAGTCCCTCTACCTTCCAGCAGTTCAACTCCTGCTCCCAGTTTGTTGTCATACGCAAATTTACTGATGATGGACTCAATGCCCTCATCCAGATCATCAATAAAGATGTTAAAGAGCATGGGGTCCAGCACTGAACCTTGGGGCACACCACTAGTGACTGGCTGTCAGCTGGATGTGGCACCATTCACCACCACTCAATGGGCTGAGCCATCCAGCCAGTTCCTAACCCAGCTCAGAGTGCTGCTGTCCAAGCCATGGGCTGATAGCTTGGCCAGGAGTTTGCTATGGGGGATGGTGTCAAAGGCCTTGCTGAGGTCCAGGTAGACTACATCCACAGGCCTCCCCACATCCACCAGGTGGGTCACCTGATCATAGAAGGAGATCAGGTTGGTCAGGCAGGACCTCCCCTTCCTAAATCCATGCTGGCTGGGCCTGATCCCTTGGTCATCCTGGAAGTGCTGTGTGATTGCACTCAAGATGACCTGTTCCATAATCTTGCCTGGCACTGAGGTCAGGCTGACAGACCTATAATTCCCTGGCTCATCCAACCTGCCCTTCCTGTGAATGGGCACCACATTGGCCAGCTTCCAGTCTTCTGGGACCTCGCCAGTGAGCCAGGACTGCTGAAAAATGATGGATAGTGGCTTGGCCAGCTCATCTGCCAGCTCTCTTAGCACCCTAGGATGGATCCCATCTGATCCCATGGACTTGTGGGAATCCAAGAGGCTGAGGAGATCTCTAATTACCCCTTCCTGGAACAGAGAGAAACTATGCTGCTCCCTGACACCTTCTGCCAGCTCTGCAGGCCAGCTGTCTGGAAGACATTCTCTCCTGCTAGTAAAAATTGAGGCAAAGAAGGTGTTAAGTACAATGACCTTGAAGGTCTCTTCTGACCTGGTCTATTCTATTCTATTCTATTCTATTCTATTCTATTCTATTCTATTCTATTCTATTCTATTCTATTCTATTCTATTCTATATGTTCCTGTATTTTTAAATTTAGATATACCAGAGGTGTATCAACAACCAAGTGAGGTTTATTTTTTTACTGTCTCTAATTCAGATTATGAGGCCAACCCAGAAGCTAATATAAACCTAGTTTCATTGGTGCTTTCTGTCATGAAATAAAATTTTGCTACAGCTGGAATGTTTCCAACTTGTATTGAGTTCTTTTAAAATATATATTCATAAATATATATTCATATATTTAAATATATATATTCATATATTTAAATATATATTCATAAATATATATTCATATATTTAAATATATATTCATATACATATACTGAATGTAAATGTGTTTTGAAGAACCCAGCAACTTTGCTTTCTTTTTCTATTGCTATGACTTTTGTCTGTGAAAGATGAAAATCAGTGACAACTCAACTTGGAAGACTTGGCATCATGAAGACATTTTGAATCTTTCAGTATGCTGAGTCAGATGACTGGAAAAGTATCTTTGAAAAGTTCTGCATAATTTAAACAAAATGTTACTACTATATCTATTTATTGTTTAGAATAAACCTTTTTTTTTAGAACACACCAAACCAGGTTGGAAGAGACCATCAAGATCATCACGTCCAACCCATCAGCCAATCCAACCCACCTAAACAACTAACCCATGGCACCAAGCACCCCATCAAGTCTCCTCCTGAGAACCTCCAATGACGGTGACTCCACCACCTCCTTCGGCAGCCCATTCCATAGCGCAATCACTCTTTCTGTATAGAACTTCTTCCTACCATCCAACCTGAACCTCCCCTGGTGCAGCCTGAGACTATGTCCTCTTGTTCTGGTACTGGATGCCTAGGAGAAGAGACCAACCTCTGCCTGTCTGCAACCTCCCTTCAGGTAGTTGTGGAGAGCAATAAGGTCACCCCTGAGTCTCCTCCTCTCCACCCTAAGCAATCCCAGCTCCCTCAGCCTCTCCTCATAGGGCTTGCGTTCCAAAACCCTCACCAACTTCGTTGCAACCCTTCTCTGGACTCATTCCAGCAAGTCAACATCCTTCCTAAACTGAGAGAACCAAAACTGGACACAGTACTCGAGGTATGGCCTAACCAATGCAGTGTACAGGGGCAGAATGACCTCCCTACTCCTGCTGGCCACACTGTTCCTGGTGCAGGCCAGGATGCCATTGGCCCTCTTGGCTGCCTGGGCACACTGCAGGCTCATGTTCAGCCTACCATCAACCAGTACCCCCAGATCCCTGTCCACCTGGCTGCTCTCCAGCTACTCTGACCCCAGCCTGCAGCACTGCATGGGGTTGTTGTGGCCAATGTGCAGAACCCGGCACTAGGATGTGTTAAATCTCATGCCGTTGGATTCTGCCCATCTGTCTAGCCTGTTGAGGTCCCTCTGCAGAGCCCCTCTACCCTCCAGCAGTTCAACTCCTGCTCCCAGTTTGTTGTCATATGCAAATTTACTGATGATGGACTCAATGCCCTCATCCAGATCATCAATAAAGATATTAAAGAGGATGGCGCCCAACACTGATCCTTGGGGCACACCACTAGTGACTGGCTGTCAGCTGGATGTGGCACCATTCACCACCACGCTCTGGGTTCGGCCATCCAGTCTGTTCCTAACCCAGCTCAGAGTGCTGCTGTCCAAGACATGGGCTGACAGCTTGGCCAGGAGTTTGCTATGGGGGACGGTGTCAAAGGCCTTGCTGAGGTCCAGGTAGACTACATCAACAGGCCTCCCCACATCTACCAGGCGGGTCACCTGATCATAGAAGGAGATCAGGTTGGTCAGGCAGGACCTCCCCTTCCTAAATCCATGCTGTCTGGGCCTGATCCCTTGGCCATCCTGGAAGTGCTGTGTGATTGCACTCAGGATGACCTGTTCCATGGTCTTGCTTGGCACTGAGGTCAGGCTGACAGGCCTATAATTCCCTGGCTCATCCAACGGGCCCTTCTTGTGGATAGGCACAACGCTGGCCAGCTTCCAGTCCTCTGGGGCCTCTCCAGTGAGCCAGGACTGCTGGAAAATGATGGATAGTGGCTTGGCCAGCTCATCTGCCAGCTCTCTCAGCACCCTAAGATGGATCCCATCTGGTCCCATGGACTTGTGGGAATCCAAGCGGCTGAGGAGAGTTCCAACCACCTCCTCATGGAACATAGGGAAACTGTGCAGCTCCCTGGCTCCTTCTGCCAGCTCTGCAGGCCAGCTGTCTGGAAGACGCTCTGTCCTGGTAGTGAAAATTGAGGCAAAGAAGGTGTTAAGAACCTCTACCTTTTCCTCATTCTTTGATACAACATTTCCCTCCATCTCCACCAAGGAGTGGAGGTTGTCCTTGCCCTTCCTCTTGCTATAAATATATTTATAGGACTTTTTGTTGTCCTTCACAGTAGAGGCCAGTTTAAGTTCCAAATGTGCTTTTGCCTCCCTAATTTTCTTCCTACATGATTTTGCAACATCCTTAAACATTCGGTGGGTTGCCTCACCTTTCTTCCGAAGGTGATACACCCTCTTTTTTTCCCTTAGTTCTCTTAAAAGTTCATTACCCATCCAGGCTGGCCATCTACCCTGGTGGCTCATCTTCCGACACATTGGCACAGCCCATCTCTGCGCCTTCAACAATTTTTCCTTAAAGCAGGTCCAGCCCACCTGGACACCTTTATTATTAAGGCCTTTATCCCAAGGAACCTTCTGAATTAGTTCCTTGAGTAACCTGATGTCTGCCCTCCGGAAGTCCAGAGTGGAGATCTTCTTGCTACTTCTCTTAGCTTGACCAAAACCCAAAAACTCAATTATCTCGTGGTCACTGGCCCCTAAACACCCTCCAACCACCACGTCACCCACCAGCCCTTTCCTGTTGGTGAAGAGGAGGTCAAGCATAGCCTTGCCCCTGGTAGGCTCTCTCAGCACCTGGGATAAGAAGTTGTCCTCCGTGCACTCTAAGAACCTCCTAGACTTTCTCCTCTCTGCTGTGTTGAGATCCCAGCAGATGTCAGGCAGGTTGAAGTTGCCCATGAGAAGAATGTCTGGAGATCTTGAGACAGCCTTAAGCTGCCCATAGAATGTTTCATCAACATCTTTCTTCTGGTTAGGTGGTCTATAAAAGACTCCAACCAGGATGTCTGCCCTGCCGGTCTTCCCTCTAATTCTTACCCACAAGCACTCAACCCGATTGTCCCTAATCTCCATCTCAATGGCATCTAGTGTCTCCCTGATGTGCAGGGCCACCCCTCTACCCCTTCTTCCTCACCTGTCTCTCTTAAAGAGCCTGTAGCCATCAATTGCAGCGCTCCAGTCATGTGAGTCATCCCACCACGTCTCTGTGATGGCAACTACATCATAACTTTCCTGCTGCAACAAGGCTTTCAGCTCCTCTTGTTTGTTACCCATGCTTCGTGCGTTAGTGTACACGCACTTCAGCTGGGCTGCTGGTTTCACCTCTGACTCTAGCTTATCGACCCCAGACTCTTGCCTGAGGGGTCTAGTTTAAGCCCCTTCCCCCTTCAAAACTAGTTTAAAGCCCTTTCGATGAGACCTACCAATTCCCTTCCCAGGATCTTTTTACCTTTGGGGGACAGGCCATTCTCATATACTGTGACCTTTCCACTTCTCTGGGACAGGTGTACTCCATCTATTGCCAGCTGGCCTGGTGCAGTAAAAAGTTTTCCAATGTCAAAAAACCCAAAATTCTTTTGACTGCACCAGCCTCTAAGCCACTTGTTAACTATAGCTGCTGACCTGTTCCTTATGGTATTCCCTCCTGCAACTAAGGGTATTGATGAAAAAATTATTTGTGCACCTGACCCCTCAATCAGGTCTCCCAGGGCCCTGAAGTAATTTTTGATAGCCCTGGGACTTCTGGTTGCAACATCATCATTCCCTAATTGCATAACTAGTAAAGGGTAGTAGTCAGAGGGCTGCACCAGGCTAGGCAGCCTTCTGGTAACATCATTAATTTGGGTTCCTGGGAGACAATAAAGTTCCCTATGAGATGGGTCAGGCCGACATATGGGGCCCTCTGTTCCCCTCAGGAGGGAATCACCAATAACAATTACCCTCCTCTTTTTTTTGAGGGAACAGGTCCTGATGCCAGGGGAAGGCTGTTTAACTTTAGGCTGCTTTGCCTTAGGCTGTTTAACCTTAGGCTGTTTAGCCTCAGGGAAAACCCCAAATCATGTGTCCTCCGGCATCAGGATCACCTCACCCTTGATCTCCAGTACCCCATACCTGTTTTCCAAGAGCAGCGGGAAAGGTGAGGGGAGGCAAGGAGGTTTTAGTTTTTGTCTTTTGAGAGGAACCTGAGTCCATTCACATCTGCTTTTTGAATAACCAGCCTCTGCTGGGGGAGCCTGCAGAACCTGCTTATTCTGATTCAACTCTTTCCTCCTCTGGTTCATCTCTTTCCTCCTTTGGTCCATCTCTTTCCTCCTCTGGTTCATCTCTTTCTTACATTCCCTTACATTTCTAAGGCTAGCAACCTCATCCTTCAGTCTGGCCACCAGATTATGCAGATAATCAATCTGCTCACACCTTATGCAAGAGTTTCCCCCACTACCCTGCTTCTCAAGAGTCAGGCTCCAGCCCTCTCTACAGCCAGATACCTGGACAGCTACCTGCTTGTGTTCTACCTCAGTCTGGGTCGACACTGACTTTTTCAGGGAAATTTTGCTGTGAGTTACAACCATGCCTGTCCCTGTCCACAGCACCTACTGCACAAAAAAATTAAAAATAAAAAATAAAAAAAAAATTAGAAAAAGCCTGGCGGCGCATGAGAGCACGAGACAGTACAAGAGAATACAGGCTACCCGATGAACAGAGTCCCCGCGAGCCCCTGTAAACCCTTTTAAATTCAGCTGCTCCTGCCGCTGGGATCACCAGTCTGACCACGTGAAAGGACGGCTGCTGCTTCGTCGTGGCAAACCTCTGCAGCGTTGGCGATTCCCGCAGCCCTAAAAGGAGAGCAGCGGCTGGTCCCCGGCGGCTGCTGGTCTTGGTGCTGTCCTGAGAGGCTGCCTGACGAACAGACTATAAAATGACTATAAAACTATGTTAGAGAACTATTAATCAGGATACATTGTGAGGTTTGTTTAAAATATTGCTGATTATATTCAATTTATTTGTCAAAAAAAATGATCTAATATTTTATTGAAGTAATAACTGCAGTCCAAAGTTAAACAGGGATCGTAGATGAGCTCTAATAAGAAATAATGAGATTGAGCATCCCTCTCTGCCAAAAAACCAGGAAGTTTCTAATCTTTCATGGTTAATGAATTTAGTCTCACAGAGCTGTATTAAGAAAAGGGCATCCACCTTTTGTAAAATAATTTTGATTCAGATCTTTATGCCAAATTAGAGACTGGATGCATTTTTTTGCCCTAGCTATTCAGAAAATCAGATTAACACAGCTTTCCCTTCTAAATCTACTAACTTAAAGCAAAACAAAGCAAACAAAAACCAAAACCCAAAAAGGCAACCAACCAACTAAAACAAAACAAATAAAAACTCACAAAACCCCAATACTTCTTGACCAGTTTTGCCTTATTAGTTGTGGAGTGCACAACAGACACTGTCTGGGAAATACTATTTTCTACTCATTGCAGAGCAGAAACATCTGATAAGTTGCAACAATAAAGGCTTCAAGCCTTTGTGGTGAAGAGGTTATTAAATTTATGAATATGAAATATGAATTATGAAAATATAATTTTTATTAATTATCAAACTATTAATAACCGATGAATCACCAACTTATATACATGTTCTAGTGCACGTTCGTGAAATACATTCCACAACTGGCTTAGTGTTATGATTATAAAGTAATTGAACTATCTATAAACCGTTTCTATATTTATATAACGAATGGTGCAGTTCTGCCGCTTGGCCACTAGATGGAGACTCGGCGGGACGCGGGCGGCTTCTGGCGATACACAGCAATATTACAATCTTTCTATGCGTCAGCGCTTACTCTCCTGGACGTGGATACTTTGAACTGAGTGCTAGTGGGTGGAAAGCACGTGGACGATATTCAATTCCCTTCAGACAACAGGGATCGGTCCTGGACAAGGTCGGTCCGTGGGGTCGGCCCTCTAAAGTCGGCTCGCACAGCAGGGCGGGACAACGGTGGCCGGTAGGCGGGCTCGAACGACGGAAGCAGGCGAAGCTACGGGGGTCGGCCCAACCACGGTGGTTCTCGGGGCTGGTGCAAACAGCCTCAGGGAGAGAATGCGGCTGCGTTAGGCGGCGGATTCTCTTTAATGAGGTTAAAGGAGCAACAGGACTCTCGCAGTGGTCCCGGGTCCGGTGCAATACAAGCACGAACAATGCTCTGGTTTTCCCTGGAATTCACAGGGCTCAGAGCGGCACTCGGCGGCTCCTCAGAGCGGCACTCAGCGGCTCCTCTCCCGCTACGGCGGGACTAAGCATATGTGGACTTGGTATTGATCAAGTCCCTTCTCCCCGGCAACTGGGCAGATCTTACCCGCGGGGATTGGTCCAGTCCTCCGGTGGCACGATGGGCTCTTCCGATCGGCACGACTGGTTGTAGCAATGCTGAGCTCCTCAGGCTCAGCGAAGGTCCTCCCTCTGGGCTTCTTCAACGATGCAGAGGCTTCCAGTATGCGTGCATGTATAACAGAAGCTAACAACAATAAGCTCAATGGCAAAGGCTGCAGCTCGAGAGTTGCTCTCTCGAGCAAGCACAGAGACAAAGTGAATGAGGGGGCAATGTGTTTACCAACTGGGGTAATACTTATAGATTCCTCGAGGCTGGGCTTGACCAGTGGGCACTCTCATAAGCAACTGGCTTCAGCCTATAGAAAGCGTGAAACTAGAATTATGCCCATACTTGGTGTCAGCACGAGCGTTGCATGCGCTGGGTGTGTGCAAGCCTGGCTAATGCCTTGGTTTTTGTCTTCCTCCTAGTGGGAGGGGGAACTTGCCCACATGCTGGGACAAGATTCAGTATCTGGGCATAATGTGCCTTCACCACAGTCTTACAATCAATACTTAATGGAGTAATGCAAATCCAGCTTGTGTATGACTTGGGGATTGTGTTCTCTTGCAAAGAGCAAAAGATTGATGTACAGCAGCAGAATTGTATCTTTTTTCACCCCTGCAGTCAGAGCTATAAGAGAGATAATAATGTGCTAAAGTTGCTTTGCCTGTATTGTCTAATTACTACTGGTTTAAAAGTAGACAGAGAGACATTGCATCTCCCAAGGCTCTGTAAAAACCAAATTAATGGTATTCTCAGTCTTCAGACACATCTGCTTGGGAAGAAAAGAAAACAGATTTCAATAACAAAAATTGTACAGATCTGCCTTCAGGAAACAGCAAATACATGTGATAAGGGAATAGCCATGAAGTGTAAAGGAGTATATTGGTTTTAGTGCTGTTTGACTGAAGACTACCAAGATGATGTGAAGGGTGTGTGAAAAACCCTAAATACAAAAGCTAGAGTAACATATAATGTGAATAAGGAGATGTACTTCAAAAGAATGTCACTGTCACTGAAGAACATATGGACGGTTGAAAATTCCCCCCAACATAAAATTGCCAGACCAGCACAGTTAGCAAGTAGATGAAGCTGTATTTACAAACAAACCTACAATCTAAAAATGAAATGCAATTAATATGTACAAAATATACCATATTTACATATATGTACAACTTATAAACAACACAAGAACCCCCCTGGACAAACCAGGGGCTTACCCTTAGAATAGAATAGAATAGAATAGAATAGAATAGAATAGAATAGAATAGATCAGGTTGGAAGAGGCCTTCAAGATCTCTTCTTTTTTTTTTTTTCCCTGCTGCTTGCTTGCTCCTGCTTTTTAGTAAAACAACTCTCATAAGAAACTTAGACATTTTCTTGTGCGGTCCATTTATAACATTCCATGTTACTAAATTTTGTCTTACTAGGCAGGTGTATGTCACAGGTGAGTCATCACTTACAGTTGGGAAAATTTTTATTTGTATCTCAATATCAAACTAGCTTTTAGTTGTACCTTACTTTCAAACCTTGCAAACAATCAGGAAAATATCAGAAAGTTAATTAACAGTAATGTCAAATAGTCTAACTTTTTTTTTTAACTTTGTTTTTCAGCACATTTCTGTGGTAGAAACTGGGACAGTGTCTAACTCAAAACTCATCTTGACATACATACTGTTTAGCACATGGCACAGAATTTGTATTGGATTCACTTGTACACTTCTGTTTATGGGATGCCTTTGAGGCATTTGTTTATGGGGAGATGATAAGATAGTGTGCAAGAAGAGGAAATGGAGACTGAATAAGAGTAGAAGCCCTTTCATGGCAGAACAAAGATGGTACTCAGCCTAGGTTTATATTGAAATTATCTGGAATAATTTATGAGGTGCTGTCCAGTAAATAGTGTTTATCACCTAAAGAGCCACAAACTAAAAAAAAATTATTTAAGAAGACCATTGGAAGAATAAAGTGGAAAAGAATCTATAAATCTTGACTTGATAGACTTACTTTCTTCTAAAAATTGTTTTCCCAGGCTTAATGAATGATGATAGTTTAGATTATTGCATGGACTTCTGTCTGCAACCTAAATCCTAAAATTTTGTCTTTACCAAGCAGAGACAGAAGCAGGTCCTCACACTTCTTGTTTGGTTTTTTTTTTTGTTTTATTTTTTAAAGGAAATGCATTGCTTCTGCTGTTCCTCTGAAATTGTTAAGCAAATTCTAAAAATAATAAAAATAATCTGTTTTATTCTCAGTCATTCTGTTCCATGCTTGCCATTTGCTGTGGACCTTGTGGTTCAACATGCTAATTTGTGTTTCACTAACTCTGTCTTATCCTGTGATATCCCGTGTGCCTCTGTTTACAAACTATATCATGCAATAAACACAATGGGTGTTACTAGCTACTTTCAGGTTTTCCAGTCACTTTCAGGTTTCTTTTTCTGTTTCCCTCAGACTTCTTCTCCATCATGTCAAACTCTAACCTGTACTGGTGCATGGTGTTGTTCCTTTCCAGTTGCAGGATGCTAGTTGTTGAAGCTTAGCTGTCCAGTCTGTCCATATCTTGCTGAATGGCAGAAAAGCCTTCCAGAATGTCAGACAGGTGTAATAGTGGAAATAAAAACACAGGAAGAATTACATATGCATATAATTCTTTGTAAGTATTTTAGAAGTTCAGTTTGGAAAACATAGCTTGAAATCAAGAACTCAGATCAAGGTTCTAACAATGAGTTCATGGTGTCTGGCAATGAAATGAAGTTCAGAAATTAATCTCTGAAGCTCATGACCACATGAGGAGGAGAATAACTATGCACAGACACCTCACAATGTATCTTGATTAATATTTCTCTAACATAGTTTTATACTCTATGTTATGAACATGTATTTAAAAACAACTCAATACAAGTTGGAAACATCCCAGCTGTAGCAAAATTTTATTTCATGACAGAAAGCACCAATGAAACTAGGTTTATATTAGCTTCTGGGTTGGCCTCATAATCTGAATTAGAGACAGTGAAAAAATAAACCTCACTTGGTTGTTGATACACCTCTGGTATATCTAAATCTAAAAATACAGGAACATATAGAATAGAATAGAATAGAATAGAATAGAATAGAATAGAATAGAATAGAATAGAATAGAATAGAATAGAATAGAATAGAATAGACCAGGTCAGAAGAGACCTTCAAGGTCATTGTACTTAACATCTTCTTTGCCTCAATTTTTACTAGCAGGAGAGAATGTCTTCCAGACAGCTGGCCTGCAGAGCTGGCAGAAGGAGTCAGGGAGCAGCATAGTTTCTCTCTGTTCCAGGAGGGGGTAATTAGAGATCTCCTCAGCCTCTTGGATTCCCACAAGTCCATGGGATCAGATGGGATCCATCCTAGGGTGCTAAGAGAGCTGGCAGATGAGCTGGCCAAGCCACTATCCATCATTTTTCAGCAGTCCTGGCTCACTGGCGAGGTCCCAGAAGACTGGAAGCTGGCCAATGTGGTGCCCATTCACAGGAAGGGCAGGTTGGATGAGCCAGGGAATTATAGGTCTGTCAGCCTGACCTCAGTGCCAGGCAAGATTATGGAACAGGTCATCTTGAGTGCAATCACACAGCACTTCCAGGATGGCCAAGGGATCAGGCCCAGCCAGCATGGATTTAGGAAGGGCAGGTCCTGCCTGACCAACCTGATCTCCTTCTGTGATCAGGTGACCCACCTGGTAGATGTGGGGAGGCCTGTGGATGTAGTCTACCTGTACTTGAGCAAGGCCTTTGACACTGTCCCCCATAGCAAACTCCTGGCCAAGCTGTCAGCATATGGCTTGCACAGGTGCTTGGTTGCTTTATTTGTTTAGGTGGCGTTTGATGACAGGGTGAACACGATGATCTTGAAGGTCTCTTCCAACCTGGTCTGGTCCTATTCTATTCTATTCTTTCTATTCTATTCTATTCTATTCTATTCTATTCTATTCTATTCTATTCTATTCTATTCTATTCTATTCTATTCTATTCTATTCTATTCTATTCTATCGTGTCTAACCTATCATCCAACACCACCTAATCAACTAAACCATGCAACTAAGCACCCTATCAATTCTCCTCCTAAACCCCTCTGATGATGGTGACTCCACCACCTCCCTGGGCAGCACATTCCAATGGGCAATTACGCTTTCTGTGAAGAATTTCTTCCTAACATGCAGTCTGAACCTCCCCTGTGTCCGCTTGTTCTGTTGGTAGTTGCCTGGGAGAAGAGACCAGTCCCCACCTGTCTACAACCTCCCTTCAGGTAGCTGTAGAGAGTAAGAAGGTCTCCCCTGAGCCTCCTCTTCTCAAGGCTAAGCAACCCCATCTCCCTTAGCCTGTCCTCATAGAAATTATGCTCCAACACCTCCCCAGCTTTGTTGCCCTTCTCTGGACATGTTCCAGCAAGTCAACATCTTTCCTAAACTGCGGGCCCCTGAACTGGACACAGGACTCAAGGTGTAGCCTAACCAGTGCACTGTACAGGGACAGAATGGCTTCCCTGCTCCTGCTGACCACACTGCTCCTGATTGTGGTGGTTTGGCTCTGGCCTGGAGGCCAGGTGTCCACCAAAGACATTCTATCACTCCCCCTCTTATGTGAACAGGGGAAGAAGGGAAAGAAATATAACAGAAGCCAGGTATAAGATGGGAGCAATTTTTATAACACTAATAAGCAAACATCTATAGACCGCACAGAATCAAAAAGCAGAGAGAGAGCCGTTAGTGTCTACTTCCCGTCAACAGGATGATGGTCAGTCTCGGGAAGCAGGGCTCTCTAATCTTGGTGGTTCCTTATGAGGATAAACACCATGAATGAATCCCTGTACTTCCTTCTTTCACTTCCTTCTTTCACTTCCTTCTTATGCCTGAGCTGATGTCATATGGTATGGAATACCTCTTTGGCCAGTCTGAGTCAGATGGCTCAGCCATGTCCCCTCCCAAGATTTTGCCCACCCCTCAATGTACTCTTGGGGCAGAGAAATGTTGAAAGGACACAGCCTGGATACTGGATTCAGCAGTAGCCAAAACACTGCTGTGTTATCAACTACTGCTGCAAAAAACCATAGCACTAGAAAGATGCTGTGAGGAGAATTAACTCTAGCTCAGCTCAACCCAATACAATCTCCACCCCTTATTCCATACTATTTGCATCATGCTCAGGTTCTACACATTTCAATACATTTAACCATCTTATTTGATTCTTACAGTACAACAACAAAAGAAAAAATTCTTGTTTACATTCCCAACCTAATCTACATACTTAATCTCAATACTCCAACATATAGAGACTTATATGAATGTCTCAGTCCTCTATTAAAAAGAAGTTTTTTCTGCTCCTCCAGATGTTACTTGGGAATATTCAAGACAGAAGAAGCAGGATGTTCTGTTCTTGGACACCAACTCCAGCTGGTCTCAACCATTGTGTCGCTTTTTGTTCCTTGCAAACCTTCATCAGTCTGGATTCTTCTTACTTCATTACTTTCTGCAACATGCAACTCACATTACTCACCTTCCAGATTACCTTTCCCCCAGTGTTAGATCCCTTTGAGGCACACACTGAGTCTCCCCATTTCTTTTCATTACCCACCAAGTACATCCAGGCCCCTGAGCAAAGACAATCCCACAAATGGGTTTGCCTTTCCCCATGGGAGGAGCAACCCACACTGCCTTTCCTCGCCACTTTCTCATGTGTACTACAGGCACTTTATCTCCCCCACAGTGTGCAAGGGTCTGTTTGGGCAGGACCAGGACGGTTAGCAGATCCTTGAGAATTAACCAGCCAAGTGGCTTCTGCTAAATTTGCATCCCAGTGCCTCCATGCCCCATTACCTGGTGCTTTCAGCATAGTCTTTAACAGTCCATTATATCTTTCAACCTTCCCAGAGGCTTGTGGGTGATAGGGAATGTGGACCTCTTTATTCTTAACGTAGTCTTCCCAAGGTTTAGTTGCTTAAATAAGGTGAAGTCTTGCCCTCTGGAAGCCCAAATTAATGGTCAGGTCCCATGGAGTTGTATATCTTCAGGTTCCTCAGATGGTCGTGCACCGTGCCTTCCCTTACAGTGGGTGGGACTTTGTGTCCGTGATCCCTAACTTGGGGGCCATCAGCACAAGAGCTAGGAGGACAGGGGTTGCCAGTGAAGACTGAGGCAAAAAAGTTGTTGAGAATCTCAGCCTGCTCCTCATCTGTTGTTACAAGTTCCCCATTGTTGTTCATCAAGGGAGTTTACACTTTCTTTAACCTTTCTTTTTTTGGTTTACATGCCATAGAAGCCCTTATTACTCTTCTTTACATTCCTTGCCAAGTTCAGTTTCATCTGTGCCTTGACCTTTCTGAAGTACATACCCAGGCAATGTCCCTATACTCTTTGCAGGACACTTGTCCTTCTTCCGTTTCCTGTATACTCCCAACTTGCCCTTTAATTTGACCAGTAGGTGGTGGTAGCCATGGTGGTCTCTTGTTCTCCTGTGCAATTTCTCACATGTGGGGATTGTGCTCTATAGACAGCATCCCTAAAGATCTGCCAGCTCTGTTCCCCTCCCTTGCCCCTAAGGGCCATTTCCCATGGGGTCCCGCTTACTGACTCCTTGATGAGCTGGATTTTTTTTTTCCTGAAATGTAGGGTCCTAAGTATGCTTCTCATGGGCTTCATACACCTTAGGACAGTGAACTGCACTAGCTGGTGATTGCTGCTGCCCAGGCTGCCTTTGCTTTGACATCTGTCACAGTCTGAATGGTGATGGTTTGTTAGCATGTTCTCAAAGTGCAAGAAACTCAGGCAACCACACCAGGAGATTCACTTCAATCAACAGTCAATATTTATTGTTTGCCCATCAAAGGTAGAGAAAAGTGAGAGGAGAAAGAAGGAAAGTAAAATAAAGAGGGAAAGACGTATATAGCTACCAATAATGCAAGAGTTCAAAGACACCTTTCTGGTACTTCTCATCTTTTCTTGATCTTGGTGGGGAAAGTTTTCCTTCAAAGTCTTCTTGTTACTAATTCTTCTTCCTCTTGTAACCTGTCCTGTTCCTAGGGAGATATTTTTATAATAAATTTCATATCTGTTAATGACCAAACTCTACCTCTCTCTGCCCCTCATGTCCCCCACAAGTAAGGCTTCCACACATGCCCAAGGAGGAGTGACCAGGGTGTGATCTGGGCCCAAGAAGGTATGCCCAAGGTGTGGTCTGCCTTGCAGGTGGGTAGCCTCAGGCCAGGAGGCATGTTTTTTTATTATAATGACATTACAATAAGCAGAGTTCACTAAAGTTCATCGTTCCCTTTGCAACACCAGGGTGTCCACCCCTCTTGACATCAGTTCCATTCCTCTGTTCTGAAGCAATAATCCTTGACAGTGGAATTGTCCATTGTACTTGGCAGGTATGGACAATTCTTACCAGGCAGGTCTCTTCTCACAGAACCTGCATTCCATTGTACAGGCTCAGTTGCTTACTCATTAAATTTTTATGGAGTAAGCCACTGCAAAACTCATGCTAGGATGTTAGCCTGAACTTCAGTCCAAGTCCTTGGGGTAAGGGAATCCTAATTCCTGATTAAAATAATGAGACAGATAATGCTCTTTGGATCACTCCTTACAAAATCCCTGATGACTTCATTTGCATTTGTGACCAATAGGTCCCATAACACATCCCCTCATGAAAGGCTGTTAATTTCTTGTCTCAAGAAGTTGTCATCTAGTCACTCTAGGAGATTCCTGGATTACTATAGCTAGCCATGCTACTTTTCCAACAAATGTTGGGGTGGTGAAAAGCCCCCAGAAGGATGAGAGCCTGTGTCTGTGACGCCTCTTCAAGCTGGAGGCTTCATCAATTGGCTCTGCTTGGTCAGGCAGCCTGTAATAGACTCCTACCTGAGGGCTCCCTTTTGTTGTCCTGATGCCTAATTTCTACCCATAAGTGTCTGACCTGCTTGTGGCTATTCCTTAGCGATAGTTCTTTTCACTCTATCTACTTCTTTACATAGAGGGCAACACCTCCATTCCTTCTTCCTCTCCTGTCCCTTCTGAACAGCTTGTAGCCATGAATGGCCACACTCTAGTCATAGGATTCAACCACAAAGTTTCTGTCATTGCCACTATGTCAGAGCTTTCTTGTAGCAGGGTAGCTTCCAACTTCTCCTGTTTGCTGCCCATGCTGCATGTGTTGGTGCACTTCAGCTGGGCTGCTGGCCATGTCATCTTTTTAGAGGGGCATCCCATTGTTCAACCAAGGCATTGCATGAGAACTACCCTCCCGTCTTCTGTTACATCAGAGGCCCCTGATTTATCTCTGTAGGACCTTGCTTTTTCTGCAGTGTTTATAGCATACTTTGGGGCAAAATGTTGAAGGCCCTCACTATCATCTTGTCCTTTCAACCCTGGTGTGTCTTCCTGCTACTTGTCGCAGACAATATTAATATTATTGTCACTATCTCCCACCTCCAGTGAGATGGCAGACTGAAGGCTGTCCTTAGGCTGATCTCTAGTGCACCTGGTTTTAACCCCCTCCCCCTCTGAGCCTAGTTTAAAGCCCTTTCAACAAGCCCTGTCGATTCACATGCCAGGATCTTTCCCCCCCTCTGAAACAGATCTACTCCATCTAGTGATAGAAGACCTGGTGCCTGTGGTGGTTTAGGCTGGGTGCTGGCCCAGATGCCACTGCACAGACCACACCTGGGAGGTCCCAAGAGGTGGGCTCAGCCCAGGGGGTGGTCACAGGAAACCAGATATTCCATTTCCCATAATGCCCTGCTCCCCTATAATAGATCAGTGCAGGGTCTTCACTTCCTCTTTCACCCCCGCTGCTGCCTAGGTAAAATGGTGTGAGCCGCCTCCCTTGGGCCTGCCCAGGCCCAAGGCTGGGCTCGGGGCGGGGCAGGAAAGAGCCCTGGAGGGTTCTGGTGTACCCCCGGGTGGGGATGGGATGTTTCTGGGTATGGTTTTGGGGTTTATTTTGTCACTGTGTTTCTGGTTTTCTGTACACACTCACTGTTTTCTATTTAAACTTTCTATCACTTTTGCAATCTGTTCCGTCTGAGTCGTTATTTCTCCCCGTGGTAGGGAGGGAGTCTGCCCCAACCCATTACAGTGCCATATAGAATTCCCCAATATCAAAAAACCCAAAATTTTGTTGGTGGCACCAGCCTCTGAGCCATTTATTAACTGTGTATGATTTCCTGTTCCTTTCAGTAGTCCTTCCTGACACTAAGGGTATTGATGATAAAAATTACCTGTGCTCCTGGTCTTTCAATCAGTCTCCCCAGTGCCTTGAAGTCCTTCTGGTTTTGACCTCATCACTTCTGACCTGCATAACTAGTAAGGGAAAGTAATTAGAGGGCAGAGTTCTCTGTGAAGGAATGTGGCTGATATATAGGGCCCTCTGTTCCCCTCAGAAGGAAATTGCTAATAACAATTAGGCTCCTCTCTTCTTTAAGGACACAAGTCCTGATGTGAGGGGGAGACTGATCTGCTTTAGGCAACCTCTGGATGGTGTCTCTTCTGCATTCTCATTTCCTTCACCCTCAACTTCCAGTGCAACATACATGTTGTGCAAGAGCAACTGGGTAGCTGAGGGGTGCCGGGAGGGGTTTCCCTTGCCTCTCCTTGCAGGAATCTATATCCATTCCCCCCTGTTTTTTGGGTCACCTCCCTCCACTAGGGGGTCTGAAAAGTCTGGTTCCACAAGTCTAACTCCCTTTGACATTCCGTTATAGTCCTTAGTCTTATCACTTTTTCCTTCAGCTCATCCATCAGGTCGATCAGATCATTCACCTGTTAACACCTGACACAAATGTTGTCTCTGCCACCCTCCATTGCAAGTGCCAGGCTTCAACACTTTGCAACCAGTGGCCTGGATGCCTACACGTTTGTGTGCAGCCTCTGAGTACTCACAGTTTTATTAACAATAGACTTTGTCTGAGTTGTAATCATGGCTGGATCTCTTCAGGCAATTGATCTCGCAGGCTTATGGAACACCCAGAAGACTCACCCTTGATTGGCCTTGTTTGTTGCACAGGGATCTGTGATCCTAGGCCATTTAAACATCTCACAGTGTCTAGGGCTTGGCCCATATCTGTCCCTCCCTCCCTCACAGGAGAAATGGAACCTGCCCTGGGGCTGCCTGCTTCTCTGAGCTTCAGAGCTATTCCCAACCCACTCTGTATACATTTTGTATTTGTGCCTGGGATTTGCCAGACCCAGGTGTAGGACCTTGTGCTTTGACTTGTTGAACCTCATGCAGTTTGCGCTGGCCCATTTCTCAAGCCTGTCAAGGTCCCTTTGGATGGCATCCCTTCCCTCAAGTGAGCCCACCACACCACACAGATTGATGTCATTGAGAAACCTGCTGAGGGTGCACTTGATGCTGTTGTCCATGTCACTGAGAAAGATGTTGAACAACACTGGACCCTGAACAGACACCTGAGGAATTCCATTTGTCACTGGTCTCCACATGGGCATTGAGCCATTGAAAACAACTCTGAGTGTGACCATCTAGCCAGTTCCTTATCCACCAAGTGATCCATCCATCAAATACATACCTCTCTGTTTTAGAGACAAGGATGTCATGTAGAACAGTGTCAAATGTCTTGCACAATTCCAAATAAATTGCATCAGTTACTTTTCCCATGTCGATCAGTGCTGTACCTCTGTCACAGAAGTCCACCAAATTAGTCAGGCATGATTTTTCTTTAGTGAAGCCATGCTGACTCTCACCGTTCACCTGATTATTTTTCATGTGGCTTAATACAGCTACCAAAAGGATCTGTTGCATGATTTTACCTGGCACAGAGTTGGGACTGACTGGTCTGCTGTTGCCTGTGTTTTCTTTGTTTTCCTTTTTAGAAATGGGGGTTGTTCCCCCTTTCTCCGATGTGTGGGAACCTCTCCAGACTGCCATGCCTTCTGAAATATGACAGCTAGTGATCCAGCAACTTCAGCCACCAGTTCTTTCAGGACCCATGTATGTATCTCATCAGGTCTCATGCATATGTGAACCTTGTGAACCTTGATATTCTCTGGGTGTTCCCAGACTTGCTCCTACCCTGGGTGGTTCTTCATTCTCCCAGAACCACCCAGTGCCCTCTGTGGAGTGGCTCATATAGTTACCAGTAAATAGTGAAGCAAAAAAGTCAATGAGTACTTCAGCCTTCTCCATGTCGTCAGTAGAGAGGTCACCTGTATCCCTCGAGGCAGGCCAGTTGTTTGTTTTTTTTTTTTTTCACTCACATACCTGTAGACTTCTTTTCTGTTATTTTTTAATGTTCCTAGTGTGGCAGTTTGGGCTGGGTGCCCTCCCCTCTGCGGCCACATAAGACACACCCCCGGTGTTCCGAGGGTCCAGCCCAATGGGTGGACACAGGAAGCTTCGTATTTCATCCCATAATGTCCCGTTCCGTATAAAACTACCAGCAAGGTCTTACACTTTCTCTTTCTTCCCTCACCGCTCCTGTGGAGATGCTCCCTATCTGGTAATGGAGGGAGAGTCATCTCTCGGCCTTTTGGGCCTGGCCAGGCCTAATGCTGGGAGAAGGGGGAAGGGCCATCTCAGATCTGGCCACCTGAGATTAGCTTCACAGTGGAGGGGGGGGGGGGGGAAGAAGGAGCCCTGGAAGTTTTGGGTGTACCCTCAGGTGGGGAGAGGGGAGTGTTGGGATGTTTCTAGGCATGCTTTGGGATCTCCTTTTGTTGCTGTGTTTGTGGTTCTCTGTGAAATATTCACTGCTTTTCCATTTAAACTTTCCATCACTTCTGCAATCCGTTTGTCTGAGTCTTGTTTATTTTGCCCTGGCGGGAGGCAAGGGAAAATCTGCCTCCAACACACCACACCTAGGCAGATTTGACTCTGTCAGCGCCTTAGCTTTTCTAACCTGTTTTCTGATTTCATGAAGCAATTTCCTGGTGATCATCCCAGGTTACCAGTCCTTGCTTCCACATTTTGTGGATTCCTCTTCTGTATTTGATTTTGGTCAGGAGTTCCTTTTTTATCCATATAGGCTTAAAGGAATTTTTGTCTGATTTCTTTGAACTCACAACCTTCCCATTAAGGGTCTGATGCACTACCAACTGAGCCACTTGAAGGACCCTATTCCTGTGATCGTTTGAGGCTGTGCCTTTAAGAAAGGGATACCATGACCGAATGTTTTATAAACAAAGGACAGGTCTAAACTAATTTCATTGGTGGAGTGGAAGAGTACTGCCTTAAGTTTTGATTCCCAGAGAGACTCGGGTCAGTCTTGCACTTTCTTCCCCCTCCTTTCGCAGCTTGCAGCTTCTGGGCTTTCGGCCTGACTGACCTTGGACAGATAAGGCCTCTACTAACATATTCTGTCTTAATTAACAATTGCTCTTTTTCTCTCTTTCTAACCCTCTTTGGGGAAAAAGGGGAGAAAAAGGGAGTACAGGGGGGGAACCTCCTCAGCAGAGAAGGGAATCTCATTCCTGTGTTACTTTGTTGTATATTTCTGTGTATATATTGTAAATACTGTAAATTGTATATATACACCTGCATTTCCTAAACAGCTTGTAAATACAGCACAATCCTTTGCTCATCTGGCTGTGGTTTTCTTTCAATTTTCTTCCCTTCACTTACGGGGGAGAAGGCTGGGCCTTTCCCTCAACCCTTGACATTTTTTTTTTTCTTGGCTTCCCAACGTGCGGCAGATAATTAGCTTGATTAATTTCTTTATTGATTTATTGCTTTATAACCGGATTAGCAAAACGTGAAGGTGCTGTGGATATTGGAGTGTTTATTTTTCTCAATTTTTGGGGCTCTGGTCTACAGATATTGTTTGGGTTTGATTCTGGATTGCCTGGGTAAATATTTGATGCAGAAAATTTATTTGTGGTTTATGTATCGGGTCAGAATCTGGTATGAAAGATGTGTGGATTTTTTCCGGCCAACGAGATACAGGAATGTGACCTCTAGCACTCTCCCAATTGAGATAAAAGAGTTTAAGACCCCAGCAGGAGAAAGGGTAAGTTTAAGTGATGGCTGGGATCCGAAGGTGATATATTTGATGTGTATGAATCTGCTGCTGGTGATGGTGTTTTCCTTGTGTCAGGAGAGAAGGGTATCGAAAACGTGTTTTGTTATTAAAAATAGATCAAAGAGAAAGCGGCGTGGCTCTGGGTCAGTCCCAGAGACGTCTAGTGATGAAGAGTGTGGAGAATCTGTGTCAGTTAAAAAGAAAGCTAAAAAGTTAATTGGAAAAGCTGCTCTGAACGTTTTTGCCTCTGATTCTGGCAAGCTGCCAGGAGTGGCGGCAACCGCCAATATGGCATCTCCTCCTTCTCCTCCTGTTTTTTCTTTGGCCATTAATGAGGCAGGGTCATTTCTGTCTTTTTGCACGGTGGGACAGGAAGTCACTGCCCCAGCAGCTGATTTGTCACAGAACCTGTCAGCTTCTGTTAAGGTGGCTGTAAATTCAAACACAGCTCCAGTTAAGGTGGCTGTTTTAAAGACTAGAAGTGGAAAGACCAAAGCTGATCCAGGAGCTAATGGAGGAGAAGAGCAGAAGACTGATCCTGGTGAGGAACCCTCTACTAGAAAAGATCCTGATGAGGAGGAAGAGAAGATTTGTTTTAAAGATCTAGCTGAGTTAATGAAAGCAAAACAGGATAGAGATGCAGCTAAGACAGGAGCTGGCAGAGGTGGTTCTCATCTTAAAGAGATCCTTGAGAAAATGGCAGCAGGATTATTAGGACAACAAGTTGGGGAAGAGGAGGAGTCAGATGACATTTCGGACTGTTCTTCACCATATGAAGAATTGCAAAATGTCTGTAAAGATTATACCAGGGCAGATAAGGAGCCTATTCTAGCTTGGCTTAGTAGGTGTTATGATACAGGTGCTCCAGCTCTAATAGTTGGAGACAAGTCAGCAGCTCAGCTAGGAACTCTCTCGAGGGATAATGGGATAGATAGACATCTAGGCAAGGTTCTCGGTAAGGTTAATCTGTGGATACGCCTTTTAATGGCGGTTGCCCTGTGATACCCTTCCCAAGATGATCTTCCATTGAATCCTAAACCATGGACTACCATAGATGAGGGAATTAAGCGTTTGAGAGAATTTGCTGTTAGAGAGCTACTCTATGGTGAACATGAAACTCTGAATCCTGATGACATTTCTGTGGGTACTGGTCTTGCTAAAAGCTCATCAAACTTGCTCCTTCTAATTATGCAACCATTCTGGCAAGCAAAATTGTGTCAAGAAATTATGGTGGAGCTCTTCCTACGGTGGGCCAATTCAGTGATCAAATGAGACAATTGGAGGATAGCATGACACGTGTTTCTTCGGTTTCAGCCATTGAAACTCTGTCTGAAAAAATTGAGAGTTGCATGAAGGATCTGAAAGATTCCATATCCCAATTAGCACAGAAGGATAATTTCAATTCTTCCTCCAGGTGGATACAAGTTTCATCTGTGAGGAATACACGTCCTCCAAGGAGGTCATTCCAAAACAGATCTAATCAAAACAGACCACCAAAGCAGACACGTAGGACTATTTGGATAACTCTGTGTGATCATTTTGGTGAGAACATGAACCGGTGGGATGACCAACCAACTTCTAATCTTTTCAGGAGGCTGAGGGAACTGCAAAGTTGGCAGAACCCGAGGTAGCAATACCAGAAGGGTAGCTGTTACTTCCACAGTTTCCCAGAACAACTCTAGTAGCTCCAGCAGTGGCTCCAGTTATAACACTTCACACTGTGTTCAATGCACATGTGGGCATGTTCCCCATAACTAGGGGGGCCCTGCCTCCTGCCAGGGGGAGGACAGGGATAACAGAGATAATAGAATCTATTGGGATGTGTACATCCAGTGGCCTGGCACTTCACAATTTTAGAAGTACAGGGACTTGGTTGACACAGGAGCTCAGTGCACCATAATACCATCAAATTATCAGGGATCAGAGTCTATAACTATTCTGGGAGTCACTGGTGGATCTCAAGAGTTAAGTAAGGTAGAGGTTAATATAAGTTTAACTGGTAAACAATGGAGGACGTATGCAGTTGTGACTGGACCTGACACACCTTGTATTTTGGGAATTGATTTTCTGAGAGAAGGGAGTTTCAAAGACCCTAGAGGTTATAAATGTGCTTTTGGAGTAGTTTCTGTAGAAATTGATGGACAAAAATTGAAGCTGTCTGCTAGACCTGAGCTTTCTGATGAATCTGCAGTTGTGGGACAACACAAGATACAGGACATTAAATTGCCAGTTGCTTCTCAGACTGTGCATCACAGACAATACAGAACCAACTGTGACTCTTTGTTGGCCATTCAGAATCTGATTCGTCAGTTGGAGAGTCAGAAAGTCGTCAGCAAAACTCATTCACCTTTCAACAGTCCAGTGTGGGCTGTGTGGAAGCAGAATGGAGACTGGCGTCTGACAGTTGACTACCGAGCCTGAATGAAGTAACTCCACCAATGAGTGTAGCAGTGCCAGACATGATGAAGCTTCAGTATGAGCTGGAATCCAAAGAGGCAGCATACTTCTGGCTTCAGCCCATTGCAGGATTCGAACCCGTGATCTCAACACTCATAGTCTCATGCCCTAACAACTGAGCCACAGTGGGTGGGATACAGTGTCTTTGAGCATGGAGGAGGTGATCCTTGAAAGTCAACCAGCTTTCCTGGGCTCCCAGTGCCTCCAGGGTTTTGTCCCTTGGTATGCTACCAAGGAGGTGCCTGAAGAAGTGAAAGTCAACTCTTCTGAAGTTGAGAGTTTCATGCGTGTTTAGCTTCCCCATCTTCACTGTCCTTAGAATCTTAAACTCCACTATCTCATGGTTGCTGCAGCCAAGGCTGCCCATGAGCACAACATTGCCCACCAGCCCCTCCCTTTTGGCGAGAACAAGGTCTAGCAAGGCACCAGTCCTCGTTGGTTCCTCTATCGCTTGGAGGAGGAAGTTCTCATAAATGAATTCCAGGAATCTCCATGATTGTTTACACTCTTCTGTGTTGTCTTTCCCACTGATGTTGGGGTAGTTAAAGTCCCCAGGGCATACAGGCACATGGTCTTTGTTTCATCGCTTGCCAGGTGTAGCTCCATGCATTCTAGCTGTTCATTGGCAGGGCAACATCCCCACCTCATTTCCACTGCCAGTTTCTATGCAAATGTTTCTATGCAAATCAGATCATAGTGCTGCAGGCACATAAGCATTTCCTGCTCCTCTTGTTTACTGCCCATGCTGTGGGCATTCACATACACGCATTTGACCTGTGTCCCTGATAAAGTGCCTGGAGTCCCCAGTGAAATATTGTTGCATTTCATCTGGACTAGTGGTTTCACTCCCAATGTTGCTATGCCATTCCCAGGGTCATCTTGATTTGGTTGTAACCCTTTCCCCCTTCATATATAATATAAGATTGATTAATGAGTCCCATGATCCAGGATGATGACCCAGGATCCTTTTTCCCCTTCGAGTTATCTGAACCCTCTCTGGTCTCAGTAGGCCAGATGCTGTGTAGATGGCTGAAAACTCCAAAACTGGACCATTCACACCACCCTTTAAGATAAGCATTAATCTGATGTGTGGTTTTGAACTTCTCAGCATTTTTTTCTTGTAATTGAAGGGACTGAGGCAAACACAACTTGAACATCTGCCCCCAGTGCCCTGAAATCCCTCTTGATTGCCTCTGACTTTCTCTCCTCATCATTGCCTATAAACATTACCAGAAGCAGGTAATAATCAGAAGGCTTTACCTTCCTAATAATGTCCTTAAGATGGCTCCCAGGGAGGCAGCAGACCTTCAAGTACATCAGAAGGAAAAGGAACACTAGGCAAAATGTGGGCCCACTGATGAATGAGGTAGATGACCTGGTGACAGAGAATACAGAGAAGGTGGAGTTACTGAACACCTTCTTTTCTTTGGACTTCACTGCCAAACCTGTTCCTTCATCTCTGGAGGTAAGGCAGAAAGTCTGGAGAAGGGAATAGTCTTCCTTAGTCAAGAAAGACTGGATTAGAGATCATCTAGAAAAGCTGGACACCCAGAGAGCCATGTACCCCAATGGGATAATGAGGGAGCTGGCTAAGAGCCTCTCCATTGTTTTTGAAAGGTGATGGTGAACAGGGTAGGTGCCTGAGGATGGAAGGAAAGCCATTGTGACTCCAATCTTCAAAAAGGACAAGAGGGAGGACTCAGGAATCTACAGGCTAGTCAGCCCCACCTCCATCCCTGGAAAGGTGATGGAACAGCTCATTCTGGAGGTTATCTTGAAGCACATGGAGAAAAAGATTATCAGGAACAGTCAGCATGGATTCACAGAAGGGAAATCATATTTGACCAATCTGATAGCCTTCTATGATGGTGTGACCTGCTAGGTATATGAAAGAGCAGTTGATGCTGATTACCTTGACTTCAGCACTTCTTTTGATACTCTCTTCCATAGCTCGCCCACAGGTAAGCTTAGGAAATCTGGCTTAGAAGAACGGACAATGAATTGAGTTGAGAACCAGCTGAGTGACAGGGTAGAGAGGGTTGTGATCAGTTGCTGTGATCATGAGCAGAGGCATGTCAATAGTGGTGTTCTCCAGCAGTCAGTACTGGGTCTGTTCTTGTTCAACATGTTCACTAATGACCTGGATGAATGAACAGAATATGCCCTCTATAAGTTTGCTGAAAATATAAAATTGGGAAGAGTGACTGACTGTAGTGAACGATGCTTATGGTCAGGATTGTGCTCCAAACATTTGTGTAGGATATATTTCTCTGTGTGTTAACCCTCCTTTGTTCCCCCTCCTTTCTGGAGGCAGCAGGGGGGATCCTGGTGCCACTGAGTCCAGGTAAACAGCCTACCTGGGTGTAGTCTCACCCCTGTAGTACCCAAGAGGCAGGCTATATGTTTGTTTCCCTGGATATAGCATATAGTTAGGCCATATTTGGTGGGTGTCAGTTCATTGGTTAACCTTTGCGTTAGCAACAGATGCTTATCGGACCAGTATTCACTGGGGCAAATGGTAAATAGGGGTCGTTTGGTAAATGAACCCCCCCACCTTGGTGTTGGAGCCTCTGTGTGTGTGCATGCCAGTGCTTCAAGAGACCTCATGGTCTCAAAGGATTGCCACCGTCACCCAGCTGCGTGTGGTGCTGCAGACAGTACTCCGTGGGATCAACCACTGCGTGATCCATTGCTGTAGGAGAAAACTCGGTAGCCCATGCGAACCAGCATTGCTCACCTGCCACGGCCCCCTCCGAGCGAGGAACCTTTTGTATCCTGGGAGAGAACAGCAGCCACGTGGCCAGCATCATTTCCTGTCTCCTTATTACGGCACATCCATGCTACGTTCTCTGGACTATAAACATTATTAAGGATAGACTTCACGAAGTTCTCAGCTTGTGAGTAAGCCAAGACCTTCTTTATAGAGCTTCAGTTAGGGCAGAGTTTATATTACTCTGGGTGGAGGGTTGCCGGTCACTGACCAACCCCTCCCCCACCACTCTCTGACTCAATTTCGATTATAAGTTCTGTGAATCGTTTGATTTAAGTGCCCATACATAGCATTCTGTAAAGATAGTTCCACTAACCGAATATTGATACCTGTGAAGGGTGACTATAAATACCCTGTTACAGAGTTTGTGTATATATATATATATATAAACATGAAAGGGGTTGGTCTCTTCTCCCAGGCAACCAGCACCAGAACAAGGGGACACAGTCTCAAGCTGTGCCAGGGGAGGTTTAAACTCGAGGTGAGGAGGAAGTTCTTCACTGAGCGAGTCATTCATCATTGGAACGGGTTGCCCAGGGAGGTGGTTGAGTCATCGACCCTGGAGGCGTTCAAGAGGAGATTGGACGTGGCACTTGGTGCCATAGTCTCGTCACGGGGTCTGTGTTGATAGGTTGGACTCGATGATCCTCGAGGTCCTTTCCAACCTACGTGATACTGTGATACTGTGATACTGTGAATGGGAGAAGGGACTCCTGTCTCTAACCCGAGCTGTCAAAGAGGCGGAGAAGCTGCACACTGTGCAGGATATCATGGTGCAAGGTCCATTCTCTCTGCTCAAAGCAGTCCTCAATGGAACCCCTCCACCAGAGGGAATTGCTCAGAAGGCTACTGTGAGAAAATGGTATGCGTGTCTGGAAGGGATGGCTCAGCTTATGCCTCTAAGAGAAGGACCCACGAAAGTATCCAGATTGCAGCATACTGTTCCACTATGCCAGCCCTACAAGCCATCTCCTATTCAGGTAGCACCTGAATTGACTGCCAATGCCAATACTGAGGGAGTGTGGTTCACAGATGCATCCGCCCAAAGGGTAGAATCACAGTGGCATTACAAGGCCGCAGCACTGGAGATTGGCACAGACAGGACTGTCATTGAAGAGGGCAAAAGCAGTGCCCAAGTGGGAGAACTGCGTGCCCTTACGCTAGCTGTGGAAGATGGTGCAGAGACCATATACACTGATTCATATGCTGCTTTCAAAGGTGCCACAGAATGGATTTGCCAGTGGGAAGCAAATCAGTGGATAGTTGGCAACACCCCAGTTTGGAGGGCAACCAACTGACAGAGACTACTAAAGATAAGTCAAGCCAGGACTATCAAAGTAGGATGGATAAAGGGACACTCCAGGAAGCAAACACCTGCTGCTACTTGGAATCAACAAGTAGATCACTTAGCAAAAATCAGTGTAGTTGATCGTGAGGGAAAGGAGTGGGAGCGACTGGCTGGTGGCTACATATTAAAAGAGGTCACTCAGGTAAGTCAGACATTTACTATGAATGCAGATCCAGAGGGTGGCCAGTTTCTTTGACCACATGCGAAACCATTGTTTCAACCTGCCCTCAGTGCCAGATCAGATTAAAAGCTAACCATCCTGGTCTGGCTCCAGCCCAGCATATTAAGAAAGATAAAGTCCTATGGAGCACATGGTAAATGGATTATGTTGGTCCCCTCCGACCCTCACATGGGAAAAAATACATACTGGTAGGGGTAGAAGTGGTTTCAGGCTTAGTCATGGCCACTGCTACAAGCACTGCTTCAGGAGCTCAAACCATTGAAACTCTAAAGGATTGGTTCAGCATTCTGCCTATGCCCAAACATATTCAGAGTGATAATGGTTCACATTTCACCTCAGCCTCAGTGCAAGACTGGGCCCAAGGGGAAGGAGTCAAATGGATGTTTCATACTCCATATTATCCCCAGGCAAATGGCATGGTGGAAAGGGCAAATGGCCTCATTAAGAAACATGCAAATGTTTCAAGGAATAACTGGGGCAAACACCTGCCTTCTGAAGTTTTCATTGTAAACAATTGATGGGAGAACTATGGCAGCCCCAAAGTCAAGGCGTTCTGCCCTGCTGACCCAGTTAGGGATGTCAGCCACATGCCAGGGGAGGCAAAGGATGAACACCCACATTCACTAACACAGATGCAGGTGGGCCAACCAGTGTTAGTGAAACTGCCTTCTATTGGGTTTGTACCCATGACGCTGGCTAAGCCCAGGGGTCTATACATTTGGGAAGCTACTGACATCAATGGGAAAACTCATTGCATAAGTGCTTGGTGGGTCGTTCCAAATTACTAACTGTCAAGCCCAGCTTTAAACACCGTGGCCAGTTTTGTTTCTCCACAGAGTGACAACGGTTCCAGTGGACAGACTATCCTGGAAAGGAAGACCCATCTCGGGAGTAACAGGGGTCCACCACTGGTCAGGGGCTGGAGACTAGAAAACACTAAGGTCACTGATACTGACCTTAGAATTAATGAGTTCTATCCTGTGTTGTAGCATGCTTTGTTTAGAGTACAGTTGTACCCTTCTGAGATATGTATATATATATGTATGATGCTCTTGTGATGTTTATATATAATATTTAATTAATCTTTGGTAGAGTTTAATCACAGAACAACATTTGCCCACATATACTTGCCCATAAGCAGGGGATGAAATGTAGTGAACGATGCTTATGGTCAGGATTGTGCTCCAAACATTTGTGTAGGATATATTTCTCTGTGTGTTAACCCTCCTTTGTTCCCCCTCCTTTCTGGAGGCGGCAGGGGGGATCCTGGTGCCACTGAGTCCAGGTAAACAGCCTACCTGGGTGTAGTCTCACCCCTGTAGTACCCAAGAGGCAGGCTATATGTTTGTTTCCCTGGATATAGCATATAGTTAGGCCATGTTTGGTAGGTGTCAGTTCATTGGTTAATCTTTGCGTTAGCAACAGATGCTTATCGGACCAGTATTCACTGGGGCAAATGGTAAATAGGGGTCGTTTGGTAAATGAACCCCCCCACCTTGGTGTTGGAGCCTCTGTGTGTGTGTGTGCCAGTGCTTCAAGAGACCTCATGGTCCTTTGCCACCGTCACCCAGCTGCGTGTGGTGCCGCGGACAGTACTCCGTGGGATCAACCACTGCGTGATCCATCGCTATAGGAGGAAACCTGGTAGCCCATGCAAACCAGCATTGCTGACCTGCCACGGCCCCCTCCGAGCGAGGAACCTTTTGTATCCTGGGAGAGAACAGCAGCCATGTGGCCAGCGTCATTTCCTGTCTCCTTATTACGGCACATCCATGCTACGTTCTCTGGACTATAAACATTATTAAGGAAAGACTTCATGAAGTTCTCAGCTTGTGAGTAAGCCAAGACCTTCTTTATAGAGCTTCAGTTAGGGCAGAGTTTATATTACTCTGGGTGGAGGGTTGCTGGTCACTGACCAACCCCTCCCCTGCCACTCTCTGACTCAGTTTCGATTCTAGGTTCTGTGAATCATTTTGATTTAAGTGCCCATACATAGCATTCTGTAAAGATAGTTCCACTAACCGAATATTGATACCTGTGAAGGGTAACTGTAAATACCCTGTTACAGAGTTTGTATATATATATATACACAAATAAATAAACTTGTATTTTCGTTGTTACATCTGCCGCTCATTTCTGAGGGCATATCCACTACACTGACATACCAGAACACTGTGCTGCCATTCAGCAAGATCTTGACAGGCTGGAGAGTAAGGCAAAGATGAACCTCATGAAGTTCCACAAGGGCAAGTGTAGAATCCTGTACTTGGAGAAGAATAACCCCATGCATCAGTACAGGTTAGTGACTGATCTGATGCAAAGCAGATCCATGGAGAAGGACCTGGGAGTCCTGGTGGACAACAGACAAGACTGGTTTGATCAGTCATGCATCATATAGCATTAGCTCTTGAAATATGAGAATGTTCTGTTAGAAGAATTTCTGCAAGCTGTTTGATTCACCTCTTAAAAAGACTGATTAGAATTGCTCTCCTTTCTCCTAGCCCATTGTAAAAATTTGGCTTTCCTCGTGCAATGTCTCAGTTTACTTATGATTACATTAATAGAATTTCTTGCTGAAAAAACTAGGAAGATTAATTAGTTTATGTTTGTCAAGCACTCTGAGATTTTTATTAAGGATTATGTTGCCAAAGCAGCATATTATTCCCTCCTACTTCAGGATTAAGATGTGCATCAGTGTCCCATAAGTAATGCCAAAGATCTCTCAGTCATTTAGGGAGAACAGAACCTCAACTGTTTCATAAACTATAGCTGTAAACATATTTGTAGCTTTTATCATTGGACAAGTGCTCAAAACAAGTTGAAACTCCCTTGTTGCATTGTCTCCAAAGACTGCTTCAGAGCAGAGAGCCTGAGATGAGCAACACTGAATGATTCCCTGCCTCTTTAATTTGATTTGGTCATGCTAAGAAATCTTATTTTGGCTTTTTTTTTTTTTTTTTCAAACAGTGTGGTGCTCTTCCTCCTTATAGTGGTGTCAAGCACACTATTCCTCTTACATTAGTCTCATGCATATGAGTTGTGACATAAACTCTCATGTTTCTGCAGCATGGAACTGAAATTCCAAATATTATCTGATACAAACAATATGGTATGAGGATACAGTATGTTGCGTTCAGGATTTCCCAAAAATGCACTGGTTGTACAGTTTTAATATGCAACAATGTTGTCATGGGAGAGTAAATGTGAATACAGTTTAATAATGGGTATTAAAAGTTTTACACAGAAACAACAAAAACCCTCAAGAGCAGCCCATTATAATCTTGCATCACATTAGGTATTTCTTATGCGTTATCAGTGGGAGTATCAATTAAGTTGACAAATAAAATGCCATGTAGTTCTAGGAAAAGGAATTTTATTAAGGATAAGGCCTAGATAATCTAACAACAAGGTGAGACACGGGCTATTACTTCTGCTGGCTTATGACCTTGTGTTTAAAGCCTTGGAGATGCACAGGTCAGAGGAGGACCATAGAATCTAGCACAGGTCACACAGGAATGCATACAGATGGATCTTGAAAGTCTCCAAAGAAGGAGAAGCCATGCTAGAAGTCTCTTTCCTGTGCATATGTTACTCCCATTTAATATTCTGTGGGTCATTCATTAAATATATGTAAACATTTCCAGAGTGCAATTTGTCCTTTCAGGAAAGCCTTTGTAAAATGAATCTAAAAAATATAAATGCATTTTTAGTAGTTATGAAGATTTTTCTAAAATCTATCGAGTTGGTTTGGTTTATATTTGATAGCTCTAGTGACAAGATATAAAAGCATGGATCACAAAACAGGTGTCAATAATTTATCTTTTTTTTTCACTGCTACATACAAATTATTAACCATATTCCTGTGCAGCAAAGTTAAAAGGCCCATGTTTTTTAAGATTCCTCAGTCTTCTTGCTCTACAATATGAGCTACACAGTCTATGGAGCTTATGTGGGCCCACTCATGTGAATCTATAGTCTTTAGAGGATCTTTACTACTACAACAGAGGAATATCAGCTTAGTTGCTTTCCTTTTCCTTCCTTCCACCCTCACTTCCAGAAAAATAAATCTTCATTCTAACAGAATTAAACACTGTTGCAAATGGGCACTGTTAATATGCCTATGCTAGATATGCATACACAGTAAAATTTAGTCTCTTTATCTTCATTGGTATGTTTAGAGACGATCACAAGTTCACATAGTCTGACCACTACAAGAATATCAGAGAAGAAACATGTCTAACTAGACAAAAGGACAAAATAATAGAAAATACTTGCTGAAACATAGCTGGTCTGCTTCTTAGAACACAAAAATTTATGGTCCAAAGATTTTCTTGAAGTACTATTGTTCTGAAAAGTTGTAGCTTTTTTTTTCTCTGTAGCTCTTGCAGACCAGCCCAGGTGGTAAACCTCAGTGAGCAATATGGAGGCTGCCACTTGACATAAATCTGTCATGTCATCCCACAATGTGTGTGATGATATGAAGGCTGAACAGGAAATCATATCTGCAGATCCATATGGCCACAATCTGCCAAATGTAAAGCTTGATGAAGATAACTAGAGGTTGTTAAAAAGGTGGCTGTCTCAAGAGCCTGTTGGTGTCTGGTCCTTCTGCGAAGTTTGAAGTACAAAAAAATCATACATGTACATCCACAGCATTAAAAGTAGAATTCTTTGTGGAAGGAGTGAGAAAGCTTAAAACTTTCTTCTTACATAGATATTTCTCTTGGTGTATATTTGGCTTATTCATTAACATTGTATTAATTAAAATCAGGCATTTTACACAGAATATGATAGTAATTCATAATGATTAATGGTATACTTAAAGCAGTAACCTTTTTCTAATGTTTCTGGGTAACCTGATATCCACTTCATTAGCAATATTCCCTGTACTATAGTTATGTATATTAAAAAAGTCAGTTGGATATTTCATCCTGTGTTTTATGCACAAGGCTAGAATTCACTATTTGAAAACACAGAACTGCTTTAATTCAGGATTTTATAGTGCTCAATTTCAACATTGGAAAGATTTTGTGTGTTCCAGATAGCCAGAATGAAATGGTAACCAGGCATACACCATCACTGAAGGATGATTATCTCTTTTGTTATCAGACAAGATTGTTGAATTTTGCTTTAGTGACTAAGTTGTGATCTTTGATAAAAAGATTCAGGTAGAATTACTGTTACAAACATGAAGTAAATGATAGCAACTCTTAATCTGATGCAAATGGTCATTTGGAATAAGAGCATATTTTTCGAGCAAATGTGCTTTTTCAAACAAAAAATAGAGCCTTTTGAATATCTAGAAATAATTGAGAAGGAAAGAAGGGACCTTACATGTTATTAATTAGTTGATTATGTAAAAATACAGAGTGCTTGATTTCTCTACTCTGATTATCTTCCTTCTGAGATCTGCTTTCAAACCACCGTTCCTAGTGGGATTCTGCCCAATGCTATACAAGCCAGTGATAAAATGTTTTGGATACATTCATCATACATCAAATTCTACTCTGATTCTTTCCATTGTGATTTCTGACGCTATTACAGCAGTCTTTTATACTATGTGCAGATAGTCAAGTTTTGCTGGGAGCTCTCCTTTGAGCTAACATGTCATATTGCAGTGGAGATCTGATTTTGTAGAACAGCTATCCTAAATGGTGGGACATGGGACCCATGACTTCCAATTTCAGGTTCACAAAGATATTAGGCAGAGAAGGAAGCTAGAGGAATCAAAGATGTTCGCTAGGTACAAACATAATCTGCATTGGGTATGATATTACTTTACAGAAGACTACTTTGGAGATTCACATCAAAAGTAAAGGAATTACACCAGACTTCTTTGGTTTGGAAACAAAGGTGAAAACTGGCAAATGTATAAACACTGCTTTTATTTCCTGAGTTGAACTGACCTCAAACAATTTGAGAATTTACGGCTTTCTGGTACTTTGTTTCAGAGTCTTGATGAAAAGAAGAAAGCAGTATAATCTTTTTCATCTTTTAGGGACTGAAATGAAGAAACATAATAAGAGTCTTTTTGCTCTGATATATTTGTAGATCATTGACATCAACAGGCTAAATGGGGAAAATTTCCAAATCCATCTTGAGCATCTATAAGCTATGATAAGTCAGTTCAATCTTGTTCCTGTTGTACATAGCTGCATATGAGTTTGCAGGTTCACAAAAAGATGTAATTTTATTTTTTTTTTTTCCAGTGGTACCTTGAGCTGCCTTTTTTTGGGTGACACTCATTTGCTTTATTAGGTTACAAGGAAAATGAACTTGATGCAGAAGTTACTGCAATACCTACAGTAGAAGATGAGCTAGAATTTTGCAGCCATTACTAGGGCTGAGAACTAGTCCAAACATTCAGATTCTGCTTTGGTGACAGCTATTTGGATTGAAACTTGATGCGTAAGCATATATGTTTATGTAAAATTATTGGTCCTTAAATAAATTATTACAAAGCCACTGTTTATTTTTTTCACTATTCAAGATTTATCTTTGCAAATCCAATTGGAAATCTCTTTTAATTAGGGGAGAAAAAAAGGCAAACACTTAAGTAATCAGCTACTGACAACCATACCAGATTACACTAACACACTTTGAAAATCAAACTGGGAGAGAGGAAGGGAAAACCCTTAACAATTCATGAAGTTTGTAGTAAATCTCACTGACAGAAGATAACCTTTTTCAGCACCAAGGCAATGAAAGTAGTGTTGATCTATATAGTGCAGATGTGGCTTCAGGGTGCAATCTGTCCAGATGTTCAGTATCAAAGCTGCCACATGGGCACTGCAACAGGGAAGATAAATAATAAGCTTCTTAGTCAAAGAAATAAATACAATTGGCAGCTGCTAATTTTCACTCCAAAAGCTTTCTGGTTCCCCATTGTTATGAAAAGAGAGTATTTCTGTGGGGTACCTAGTGAATACAAATAGAGGAAAAATGAAGACTTATCTTATTAAGTCTTTTATGTCAGTCAAGCAGGGAAGAATTTTGGAATTTCATCTTCTAGTGTGCAAATGGTTATGTCAAACAAACCTCTAAAAATGAAGTCTGTGCAAGGAATTCAGGTAAGAGTCAGGTAGTAGGTTTGAAACCAAACGGAATGAAAGCAGTTTATCCTGACGGCTACTTTATGAGCCTGGCAGAACCTCATACGCTGGTTCACCAAATCCAGGAAAGCAAAGGAATCAGAACTATAGAATGGTTTGGGTTGGAAGGGACCTTTAAAGATTATCAAGTCCAATCTCTAAGATCAAGATTTCTTGCATTTTCCTGCAATGATTTTTAAAACAAGACAAGAAATGTAAGCAGAATATAGTATGAGCTATTTTTCTTGCCTTCATAATTAAACTAGAGGGAGTCAGTGCAATGATTTCAGTTACAAATGCAAAGCACATGAGAGAAGAATCAGTTGCAAGCAGCTCATTTGGTAGACATGTGCTTATTAAAGAACATGCAAACCATCACAGGGTAACAGTGTCTTAAAAATATATATGGCCTAAATGTTTTCAAGATGTTACATGAATTTCTGGAGATGTGCTGTTACGTGCTTCTCTGTAGAAACACAAAAATGTTAGATCTAATCATTAATGCCTGGATTCATTAGTGTAAATTTTCAGCCCCCAGAAACCAATTACTAAAATGTGTTACCATTTTTCATTGTATATCTCTTAAAGAAAAAAAAAAAAGAAGCTTCCAAATTTTTAAATAATTTCTTGCATTTGAAAAATGTTTAGTTCCTATAATCCATAGCACATCACTTGCAATCTTGCTTTGCTAGCTAGTAGTAAATCACATTCCACAGATTACTGAGGTTCAGATAAATAATACTTAAATGTTTCCACTTTAATTGTATTTGAGCCAGAGATTGAAAGGCTATTGGTGTAAACTTATCAAGAAGTCTGAGTATGAGATTTAGAAATCAAATAATAAAATTAAATCGTCTGGCAGGCAGATGGAAGGATACTGCCTGCAGGACTGTGTTTTCTGATGCCATTCAGTGAGATAATGAAACCATGTCTATGGAAATTGATTCATTAATATTTCAATGAGTAGGCCTCAGTACAATTAATGCAGTGCCCCTAGAAATTCAATAAGTGAATTCAATGAGTTGCAGAGCTTAACAAATCTGGAGCAAAATGTAAAAACACTATTAGCTGGTGATTAACTGGAATTTGCTGTGTGAAGTAAGCCTTGCCAACAGTATTTTAGTGGCTGTATTTTATCATCAGACAAGTCCAGACAAAACATCTACAAACCTACATGCACATGGGGACCTCGAGACTGAGGCTAAGTAAAGAAACTGAATTGGATAGAGTCCTAAAAGAAAAACTTACCTCTTAATGCTCTGGGTTGTTTGAAGTTGGAGTCTACGCTGGATTTGTGTTTTTCAACAGTAGTTATCCTTACAATGGGCTCTTGGTACATAGTATATAAGCCCTGGCAGGTGCAATTGCAGACTCCAAAGCACATGTTCTGACACCAGTTTCACTGTTCTATCTCCACTGGAGAGTCTGTGGGAAAGAAAAGTTTTACCCAGCAGCACACAAAGAAGCTTGTTATTTTGCTTTATTGTGTACAATTAAAGGATAAGGGACATATGTATATTTAAGATGTACCAGAAGAAAGAATAACCATAGAACACTGTACATAAATGAGGTTTTGGGTCAGAAACAGAGTGATGCAGGTATGTCAGTTCACCATGCAGAACTAGCATCAGAGAGACTGCTAGAAAAAGGATTCAAATTACCTTGTCAACTAAGTAATTGGTCTTTCAGTGTTCCTAAAAAAGGAACTGAAAAATAATTTTATTTTCACTTTGTCTCCAAGACCACATCTAACTAAAGAGCATTGATGTCTTTTAATTAAGTCATGTTTGATATGCTTATGCTGTGGTGGTGCATACTGAGTGTGCATGCTAGACATTCCAGGTAAAGTAATTATGCTATTTGTCACTGTCATGATTAATGTGTGACAGCTGTTATGACAGCTGTGCCACTGTTTTGTCACAACACTATGTTCATCCATAACAAAATTAAGTGTCTCACTTGAAGGTACACAGTTGCTGCTGTTTCTGTAAGAAGTCAACAATGAAGAAAATTGAAAAGGAATATTGCATGAGCTCTGTGGCGAATAAGAGAAATGACACCTTTATTTTTACTCTAAATGATGACATGAGTTGCCTGAACTGGAAATGCAGATACCTCACCTTTAGCAAACAAGCTGTCACACAGAATCAAACCACCACTAACCTAACAAACAAGGTCTTTCTGTGTGAAGGGACTGCTTAGTAATTTGGATTTGCCTTGTCAGGCAAGGTTTTAGATTTTATCTAAATTAGCATTGGCTGTAACTTTCCTATATGCTCAGGGAAGGAGGGTTGTGGAAAGGGCAAGTCAGGGCAAAAAGCAAAAATTGTAAGTAGTAGATCTGGGGAGGTGAATCTTTCTCTCCCATAGTAGCCAGTGAAGAAAAGCAAAATAAATAACTTTTTCTGCATTTGCTCACACCATTCTTTCTGGCATATGCATACCTACATTTGTTTTAATAGAATTAAAATCTAACTCCAAATTTAATCTTAAAAAAAATCTGATGAGTGTTGTTATTATCAATATTATCTCTCACGAATCAATGAAACTAGATTGTAAGAGATAGCTGGCTAACAGAATGTACTAGAACTTAAGACCCTCATGGCATCTAGGAGGATGTGTTCCAAGCTTACAAGCCTGGACTTTGGGCATGTAGACTTTGATCACTTCAGAGATCTGCTGGCCAAAGCACCATGGGACAAAGCCCTCAAGGGAAGAGGGAGCCAGGACAGCTGGTCCATATTCAAGGGTCACCTTCTCTGTGCCCAGGAGCAAAGTATACTGACAAAGAGGAAGGCAGGAAACAATGTTAAGAGACCTGTCTGGATGAGGAAGGAGCTCCTAGACACACTGTCACACAAAAAGAAACTGTGCAAGGAAAGAAAGGACAGCTAGAATGGGAGGGATATAAGGAATCTCTCTGAGCAGCAAAAGACTTGTTTAAAAAAGCTAAAGCTCAATTTTAATTAAATCTAGCCAGGGAGACCAAGGGAAACAGCAAAAATTTGCATAGGTACATAAAGGGCCAAAGGCAGACTAAGGAAGGTGTAGGACCTCTCACAAAGGAAATGGGAGAACAGGTGACAAGTGACGTGGAGAAGACCAAGGTTCTCAAGGACTTATTTACCTTAGTCTGTATTGGCAAAGGCTCCAGTCATATTCCTGAAATCACAGAAGATAATGGCAGGGAATAGAAGAAGGAACTGTCCGCTGTAAGAGGTTTGTGACCACCTGAAGAAGCTGAGTGTACATGTCTATGTACACTTGCAAGTGTACATGTATGTACATGAGTGTATGAGTCCAGTGTACACTTGCATTCCAGAAAACCAGATGTAACCTGGGTTGCATCAAGAGAGGTGTGGCTAGCAGGTTGAGAGAGGTGATTCTCCTCCTCTACAGCACTTTGGTGAGACTCCACCTGGAGTACTGTGTCCAGTTCTGGAATCCCTATTCCAAGAAAGATATGGACATACAGGAATGTGTCTGGAGAAGGGCGCCTCTCCTATGAGGACAGGCTGAGGGAGTTGGGGATGTTCAGTGTGGAAAAGAGAAGGCTCTGAGGAGACTTTATTATAGCCCTCCAGTATCTGAAGGGGGCCTACAAGAAAGCTGGTGAGGGCCTCTCTAGGGTGTCAGGTAATGATGGGACTGGATATGGGGGGAATGGATCCAAGCTAGAAGAGTGTAGATTTAGATTAGACTTTAGGAAGAAGTTCACCATAAGGATAGTGAGACACTGGAATAGGTTGCCCAAAGAGGCGGTGAAAGTTCTGTCCCATCCCAGGATATTTTTAAGGCCAGCCTGGAAGTGGCTCTGGGCTACCTGATCTAGAGGAAAATGTCCCTGCCCATGGCAAGGGAGTTGGAACTTGGTGATTCCAACCCCGACAATTGTGTGATTCTGTGGTTATTTTGTTCTCCTGGAAGTTTTGGTGACGGGCCTACTGCACATGTTGCATAAATACAGAAGGACATTCTTTGGATTCTGCTCACTATTAAAAATATGTGTATCACGAGTCTAAGACTAGGAAATCATATATCCTGCCAAACATGCACATTTATACTAAAAAGAATGCATATATTTAAAGGTAGGGAAAAACATTTCCCCCCTTCTATTCTCATTTGGAAGTTATAAATATCTTTTAATTTTATTCTGTTTTCTCTATAATTTAGCTTGAATGGGACACACATGGTGTATTTTTACTGCCCTTAACTACTGTGAGATACAGAGGAAGAATATCAGTGGCTTTAATGATATTTTATCCCATATCTAGAAAAAAACCAACCCTCAATTACTCTTGCTACTAGACTTTTTATATTGAATATTATAAGCATTGCATACTGCTTTTTGCTGGTATTTACATCTAGGGCAAAATGGACCATTTGAAATTATCTGTAAAAATGCATTTCTTCCTAATTGCAAAAGCAGACACCTCAGGGAATTTCTAATTCAGTTCTAGAAAATATTTAGTACAGAATCCCTTATTTCCTTTCCAAAAATAATTTCAAGACTATACAAAGAATCAGTGTTTGTATTTGTTGGAAATAATTATCATCATCAATGGATATATGCAGCATAGTTTTATGTATTTCTTTGTTGAATGGATGGACTGATATAAGTGCATAAATATAAGTCAGACAAAAAAATTATAGCTAATTTTATTTTTTTTTTCCCACTCTTTTTGGAAATGTACATGAGATCATTGTAATGTATTTGTATCATTGGTAATACATACAGAACAATATGTTGCATACTTAGCATAGGTAAATAAATTTACTTTAAAATTTAAACTACATGCTGGTGGATAATCCTAGGTTCATATACATTATATTCCAATATTTTTCAAAAGCTATATGTAAACATTAATAGTTTTAATACAGTGACATTATAGCGTTAGCACAGAAATTATCTTACTAACAGGTGTGTGCAATTTTCATATGTAGACAGGAAAGGATATTTCACATATAGGACCTGTCTTAGAGCTTTTCTTCCTATTGGTCCAAATCTAAGGTAAAATGCACAGATTTCCTGTTGATCAGCTCAGCAGCAATTGTGCCTATGGTAAGAAGCATATTTTTCTGTGAGTATCACGATGGATAATCCAATATTTTAGATTAACATAATTTAAAACTAAAATTAACCTCTCTTCTCTTTTGCTGGTAAATGCTGAACATTTACAGTGGCAAACTTCCTGAGTCATTGAGTAATACGCCAGGTAGACCCTCCTCACAGGGAAGTGTTGTGTGGACTTCACTAGGAAACTTCACAGTTTGGAATAGACCTTAGACGACTAGCCATTGTGGATCATCCACATACATGAACAGCAAGCTGAGACTAGTAGTCTAAGAACAATCAAAAGAGATTTTAAAGTCCTGGGACAGTGTCTCAGTCCAGAGACACAGTTCTTTTAAATATTCCCGTGTTGTGAAATTGAAGGCACAAACGAGGCCAAAATATCAACAGCTAGACTATTTATTACATAAATAAAGTGGACATAAGAAGGGGAGAGGGAGAAAATAGAGAGGGAGAGAGAGAAGAAAGAGAGAAGAGGAAAGGAATCATATTATCACACCCCTCACCCCCCCAAGACAGTTTGAGTCTGTGGAGGAAAGGTGCTGCAGGAGATGTTGGGTTGGTACAGGAAAGGTGCTGAGGTTCTGGCTGGAGAAGAGCTGTGGTCCTCTGGGCAGCTCCACAGCCTCTTTTCTCCGGAGCAGCATTGTCCCGGGCTTTTCCTTCTCAGTGGCATGGTCCGTCTCCTGTGTTTTCCTTCATCTCCTGTGCTTTTCTTCCCTTAATCATCCAGTCCGGGGGACACAGTCCCCCACATTTTTCTTCTCTGTTTCTTCTTCTTACAAGCCAGTAGTTGCTCAAGTCTTTTATACAGATTTTAGTCCTTAGGTATGTATCCAAGTATTGTCCCTCAGGAATTCCAGGGCCAGGAAATCATCCTCAGGTAAATATCCAGGTATCATTCCCCCGGAAATCTTTTTGTGCATTTCTGTGTGTTTGGGCAAGGTTCTGGATGGGGGGGGGGCCTCCGCCCCCTCCGTCTCCATCCAGACAAGCCCCCACACTCATTACACATCAGGAAACAGGTGGTGAATCCATTGTCTACCCTTTCCAGGGTACTTGATGGGTGGAGATTATCTTGCCCTGAAGGCATGATGGCTGGGTCCTTGGGTCCATTGTTACAGTCCAGTGTTATCATGATGCAATCGCAAGGTGATTTGCATCCAGGATTGGTAGACAGGATTCCTACATGATCTTTGCACCTTCCTTCCAGTGGCTCTGCCCAACACATATCAACAATTGTCTGGGCAAGCAGCAAGTGATTTTATCTTTGTTGAGTCACACCAAGAGAGACAAACTTATAGTCTCTCACAGACAGGTAGAGGTTATCTTTCCCTCTATTATTCTAATTGCAGGCAGCAACACTGGTAGTCTGTTACTACATAGCTTTGCAGCTGGTGTCACCATAACAATTTTGGCTTTGAAGGGGAAAAGAGTTGTAAACAGATTAGCTAGAGAGGCCCCTAGTGTTAGTAGCCTAGCAGTGTGCTAGCATTTTTGAGAATCAGAAGGCCTACCACTCCTCTAGGGCAAAACCAATGTGCTTAACTCCCTCTCTGAAATGCTCATACACCAATGTATCAAGCATGAGGAATAAGGAGAAGGAGCTGTGTTCAATCACAGACGCATGATCTCATTGCAGTTAATGAGACATGGTGGGATAGCTCACACAACTGGAATGTTGTCATGGACTGCTATACATATTTTAGGAAAGACAGACAAAAAGGGTGAGGTGGTGGAGTTGCTCAAGCAAGAGCAACTGAAATGTGCTAAACTCTACCCAGGGTAGGGGGAAGAAAGTATTCAAAGCTTATGGATAAGAATTAAGGTGCACAAAGATGGGCGAAACTGTTATGGGTGTCTACTACAGGCCACCAAATCAGGAAGATGTTGATGAGGCCTTCTACCAACAGCTGGAAGTAGCCTTGAGGTCACATAACCTAATACTCATTAGTGACTTGGGTATTTGTTGGTGTGGTAGTTTTAGGCTGTACGTTGAAAATTTCCCACAGATGTTGAACAGAAAGTGACAGAAGGTAAATAAACTGCCATTGGGTGTAAAAGGGAAAATAATGATAAATTCTAAATAATCCCATTGGACAGACTAGCATCAGAGCACTGGAACAGGCTGCCCAGAGAGTCTCTTTGTGGAATCTCCTTCTCTGGACACATTCAAAACCCATCTGGATGCATTCCTGTGCAGACTACTCTAGGTGATCCTGCTGTGGCAGGGGGGTTGGACTTGATGATCTCTGAAGGTCCCTTCCAACCTGTAAGGTACTATGATACTATGATATGATGACTATTAACAAAGTTGGTTTGTGTAAACTAACTTTCTCTTTTTTTTTTTTTGCTTCCTTTGCTCTAGCAGATACTAGCTCTGGCTTCTGCTGTCTTTGTTGACCTTGGCTGCATTGCTTTGTTGTTATTATGCTTTATTGTTATTAAGCACTAACAGCAAGTCTCTGCTCTTTCTCTCCTTTACCAGTGGACAAGGGAAGGGAAGGAAGCAGGGAGACGGAAGCTCTCAGTAGTTCCCTGGTTTGTCCAAGGGAGTTCTTGTGTTGTTTATAAATTGTACATATATGTAAATATTGTATATTTTGTACATATTCTTTGCATTTCATTTCTAGATTGTAGTTTTGCTTGTAAATACAACTTCATTTGCTTCCACTGATCTGGTCTGGCAATTTTGTGTTGGGGGAAATTTTCAACTCACCACTGCTGGAAAGGACTGAGCTAAGCATACCCAGTCTTGAAGACTCTTGAAGTGCATCACTTATAACTTCTTGATGCAGATGGTAGAAGAGTCAAAGCAGAGATGTGCATTGCTGAGCCTTGTATTAACAAAAAAAGAAGGTCTGTTTCGGATTGTGAAGATTTGGAATGGTCTTGACAACAGTGACCATGACATGATAGAGTTTAGTATTCTAAGAAAAAGAAGTAGGACAATAAAAAGTAATGCACTTCTGGGCTTCAGGAAAGCTAAGTTTTTCATCATCAAGACCTGCTTGGAACAATACTGTGGGCCAAAATTCTGGAAGGTAGGGGGGCCCAAGAGAACTGGCTAATGACTTCATCCAAGATCAAGATAAGTACATTCCTTTGAGTGAAAAATCAAATACAGAAGGAATGAGACCTGTATGGATGAGCAAGAACCTGATAAAAGAAATTAATGTGGAAGAAAGAAATTCAAAGTATGTGGAAAAAGGAACTGGTCCCTTTGGGAGAATTATAGGAAAATAGTCACAGAAGGTAGCAACATATCAAGAAAGGCCAAAGTTTTCTTAGAATTAAAGCTGGCAGAGGAAGTAAAAGAGAACAAGAAGGGTTTCTTCAAATATATAAGTGGCAAAAGGAAGAACAGGGTAAGTGTAGGCCCCTTGCCAAATTATATGGGAGCCCTGGTAACAGGGAAGGCAGAGAAGGCAGTGTTACTTAATTCCTTCTTTAGTTCAATCTTTATTGCTAAGACCAACCCTCAGGAATCCCAGGGAAGCCATTGTGCCCTTGTACTCTGCATTGGTTAGGCCGCACCTTGACTAATGTGTCCAGTTCTGGGCCCCTCAGTTTAAGAAAAACATCGAAACACTTGAACGTGTCTAGAGAAGGGCAACAAGGCTGGTGAGAGGCCTTGAACACAGGCCGTATGAGGAGAGGCTGAGGGAGCTGGGATTGTTTAGCCTGGAGAAGAGGAGGCTCAGGGGTGACCTCATTGCCCTCTACAACTACCTGAAAGGTGGTTGTAGCCAGGAAGGGGTTGGTCTCTTCTTCCAGGCAACCAGCACCAGAACAAGGGGACACAGTCTCAAACTGCACCAGGGGAGGTTTAGACTCGAGGTGAGGAGGAAGTTCTTCACCAAGCGAGTCATTTGTCATTGGAATGGGTTGCCCAGGGTGGTGGTTGTGTCATCGACCCTGGAGGCATTCAAGAGGAGATTGGATGTGGCACTTGGTGCCATGGTCTAGTCATGAGGTCTGTGTTGATAGGTTGGACTCGATGATCCTCGAGGTCCTTTCCAACCTAAGTGATACTGTGATACTGTGATACTGTGATCATGTAGGAGCATCTGAAAAGATGTGCACAGGCACATACTTAGGAACAAAGAATGTGAATCTTAATTGCTGGCCATTATAGAGCACTCTCTCACTTTCCCCGAGAGAATACACACTTTACAAATATCACAAAAAAATGGGTTTCCCAAAACAGGGTACAGAGGATTTTCGAGGAGGTCACACTATAAAATCAACGTTTGTACCCCAGTTAATCTTCCCCAAGAAAGCACACGTTTAAAGCATTTGAGAACTCCCACACAGACTCTCTGAAAGCTTTTGCTTTGTCCTTCTCTGGCCACTTCCCTCTCAGGAAAGTGAAAACACGAATCTGGACTCCCCATTCACTTCGTACTCAGAGTACGTATCAGACACACACACACATTTTGGGGTTCTCAGAAATACAATAGTATTGCTGTGATACTTTCACTGCACGGGAATCCTGCCGACTATGCGAATATTAATGTCTCAGTCCGGAGAGGGAAAGAGACTCATTTCTTTTGAATATTCCTGTGTTGTGAATTGAGAGGCACAAACAAGGCCAAAATGTCAACAGCTAGGCTATTTATTACATAAATAAAGTGAATGTATCAGAAGGGGAGAGAGAGAAAAGAGGGAGAGAGAAAAGAGAGAGACAGAGAAGCGGATTTATATTACCACACCCCTCACCCCCCCCTCAAGACAGTTTGAGTCTGTGGAGGAAAGATGCTGCAGGAGATGTTGGGTCTGTAGAGAAAGGGTGCTGAGGCTTTGGCTGGAGAAGAGAGGTGGTCCTCTGGGCAGCCTCTTCAGCTCCATGAGTTGCAGCAGGCAGAACTTAGGACACAGAGAGAGGGTTCAGTCTGCTTCTTCCAGGCTCCATGGCCTCTTTTCTTCGGAGCAGCATTATCCCGGACTTTTCCTTCTCTCGTGCTTTCCTTCTCAGTGCCATGGTCCTTCTTCTGTGTTTTGCTTCATCTCCATTTTTCTTCTTCTGCTAAGCCAGTAATTGCTCAAGTCTTTTGTACAGTTTTTAATTCCTTAGGTATGTGTCCAAGTATTGTCCGTCAGAAATTCAGGGGCCAGGAAATTATCCTAAGGTAAGTATCCAGGTATCATTCCCCAGGAAATCTTTCTGTGTATTCCTGTGTGTTTGGGCAGAGGTCTGGATCGAGAGGGATGGGGGGCCTCCGTCTCCTCCATCTCTATCTACCTGTCCACACACTCATTACATATCAGGAAACAGGTGATGAATCCATTGTCTCACCATCCTTAGACCGTCATGAGACAGGTTAGTTACGCCTCTAAGTCAGAATCCCACCTAGACGTAGTGATACTTCAGCGTCACTGGAGCCTCGGTGGGCTTGTGATAGCTGGCCGTCCTGCCCCACTTGGGGAGGGGCCCGGTGGGAAATGTCGCTCATAGCTGGGAACGGGAGGGGCGGATGGATAAGGCGCCGCCTCTACCTCATTTCAGAAAGCATGGTCATGGGGCACCCGGTGCTAAATCACTTGTAGATGACCTGATTCTGGGTCAGGGTTTCATACAAAGAAGAGCAGCTCCCTCGCTGCGATCTGTTGAGAATCATCCCTCAACATAAGCTTTTGTTTTTTTTTCAGGCCAGTCAGTCTCACCTTGGTGCCTGGAAAGATCATGGAGTAGATCCTCCTGGAGGCACTACTGACACAGAAGAAGAGTGAAGAGGTGATTTGGAACAGTCAGCATGGCTTCGCCAAGGGCAAATCCTGCCTGACCAACCTGGTGGCCTTCTATGAACAGGTGACAAAATTAATAGATGAGAGGCGAGCAATTGATGTCGTTTGCCTGGACCTGAGCAAAGCCTTCGACACTGTCCTGCACCACATCCTGGTCTCCAGACAGGTGAAACATGGGTTTGATGGGTGGACCACTAGATGGATAAGGAACTGGCTTGATGGCCACACCCAAAGAGTGGCTGTCAGTGGGTCCATGTCCCAGTGGAAGCCAGTGACAAGCGGAGTCCCTCAGGGATCAATCCTGGGACCTGTCTTATTCAACATCTTTATGGGTGACATGGACAGTGGCATTGAGTGCACCCTCAGCAAGTTTGCTGATGACACCAAGCTGTGTGGTGCAGCAGACATGCTGGAGGGAAGGGAGGCCATCCAGAGGGACCTTGACAGGCTGGAGAGGTGGGCACAAGCCAACCTCATGAAGTTCAATAAGAGCAAGTGCAGGGTCCTGCATCTGGGTTGAGGCAATCCCAGGCACAAATGCAGGCTGGGCAGTGACTGGCTGGAAAGCAGCCCTGAGGAGAGAGACTTGGGGGTGCTGGTGGATGAGAAGCTCAACATGAGCTCTCACTGTGCACTTGCAGCCCTCAAAGCCAATCAGATCCTGGGCTGCATCAGGAGAAGTGTGGCCAGCAGGTCGAGGGAGGTGATTCTCCCCCTCTACTCAGCCCTGGTGAGACCCCACCTGGAGTACTGCATCCAGTTCTGGAGCCCCTATTACACGAGGCATCTGGATGTGCTGGAACATGTCCAGAGAAGGGCCACGAAGATGATCAGGGGGCTGGAGCACCTCTCCTATGGGGACAGACTGAAGGAGTTGGGGCTGTTCAGTCTGCAGAAGAGAAGGCTCCGAGGTGACCGAATTGTGGCCTTCCAGTATCTGAAGGAGGCCTACAGGAAGGCTGGGGAAGGACTTCTCAGGATCTCAGGTAGTGATAGGACTAGGGGGAATGGAATGAAACTGGAGGTGGGGAGATTCAGGCTGGATGTGAGGAGGAGGTTCTTCACCATGAGAGTAGTGAAACCCTGGAATGGGTTGTCCAGGGAGGTGGTTTGGGCCCTGTCCCTGGAGGTGTTTAAGACCAGGCTGGACAAGGCTCTGTCCAGCCTGATCTAGTGTGGGGTGTCCCTGCCCATGACAGGGGAGTTGGAACTAGATGATCCAACCCTGACTCATACTATGATACTATGATCCTCTCTTTCCAGGGTACCTGATGGGTGGAGATTATCTTGTTTTATGCATATTCCCAAAGGTGGTCTTGGTCCATTGTTGTCAGGCCAGCTGTGGTCCAGCGAGCAATGTTATCTTTGCACCTTCCAAGAATCGTTCCAGTGGCTCTGCCCCACACACATCAGCTATTGTCTGGGCAAGCATCAAGTGATTTTATCTTTATTAAGTCACACTAGGAAAGACAAGCTTTTAGTCTCTCACAGTGATCATGGAGAGAACATGGACACCTGGCATGGCCAACCCACCCCTGCCCTCTGGAACAGAGTGAAGAAACTGCAAATGGGCACCACGGGAATAACTCATCCAGGAGAAGGGCTGCCCCACTTTCCTGGAGTGGTCCCTCTTGCTCAAGAGACCCTTCTCTTAGTAACACAGGAGCCTGTGACAAGTGTGGGCATCGCTGACAGCATTAGAGGTGCCCTACCTCCATCCAGGTGGAGGCCAGGGACAACAGAGTATACTGGAATGATTATGTGAAATGTCCGGGCACTTCAGAAGCCCTGAAGTACCAAGTTCTGGTGGACACAGGGGCCCAATGCACCCTGGTACCATCGAGGAACAAAGGGGTTGACCCCATAAGCATTCAGGGAATCACAGGAGGCTCACAAGACTTGACTGTACTGAGGGATGAGATAAGACTGACTGGGAATGAATGGGGAAAGCACAACATAGTGACTGGTCCAGATGCACCTTGCATTCTTGGCATTGACTTTCTGCGGGAGGGACGCTTCAAGGATCCTAGAGGGTACAAGTGGGCATTTGGGGTAGCAGCCATAGAGACTGCTGGCAAAGAACAGCTGTCTACCATGCCCAAACTGACAGATGACCCCTCCTTAGTGAGAAGCCATAAGAGGCAAGATTTGAAGTTACCTATTGCCTCTCACATAGTACATTGCAGGAAATACAGGACCAACAGTGACTCTCTGCATCCCATACACCAACTGATTCGATGACTGGAGAGCCAGAAGGTGATCAGCAAGGCTCACTCACCCTTCAACAGCCCAATATGGCCAGTGGGTAAGGCAAATGATAAATTGAGATTGACTGTGGATTACCGTGGCCTGAATGAGGTGACACCGCTGATCAGCACTGCCATGCCAGACATGTTGGAGCTCCAGTATGAGGTGGAATTGAAGGTGGCCAAGTGGTATGCCACAACTGACATTGCTAATGCCTTTTTCTCCATTCCCATTGCAGAAGAATGCAGCCCACAATTTTCTTTCACCTGGAGGGGAGAACAGTATCAACAGAATCAGTTGCCTCAAGTCTGGTTCCATAGCTCAACCAACTGCCATGAGGTGATCCAGACTGCCTTAGAGAGAGGTGGAGCCCCTGAGCATCTGCAGTTTATCACGGACATCATTGTATGAGTTACACCCATCCTGGAAGCAGGGGGTGGGGAGTGGGCTTGTGAGAGCCTTACCTTCCCCGGAGGCGGTTTTTCCCCTGGGAACCTTATTTAGTCTTTTCCACTCCCCCTCCAAGTCCAGCAAGCCTATAAAGAGGAAGACACTGCAGCCATTTGCTTTCTTTGGCTTCTGCCATGCATGAACAAGAGGATTGAGTCACTGCTGGCTTCCTGCTTCTGAGTCACATGGTCAGGCCTGGTCTTTTCTCCCTGCTGCATCTTGGTTGGTTTTATATATATATATTCTCCCTATCTATCCTTGATCTATCGTTGTTGCTTACCTTGTGAACCCTTCCTGTTATTGTTATATATACATATTTTAAAGAACATTTTTACCTCACTACTTCCAAACCAACTCCAAATGATTTTTCAATAGATTTCCCTCTTTTTTTACCTTATCCCCCTTTATTTCCTTTTAGAGAAGAGAAGAGAAGAGAAGAGAAGAGAAGAGAAGAGAAGAGAAGAGAAGAGAAGAGAAGAGAAGAGAAGAGAAGAGAAGAGAAGAGAAGAGACGAGACCAAATTGGAAGAGATCTTTGAGATCACTGTGTCCCACCCAACACCATTTAATCAACTTAATCATGGCACCAAGCACCCCATCAAGTCTCCTCTTAAACACCTCCAGTGATAGCGAGTCCACCACCTCCCTGGGCAGCCCATTCCAATTGGCAATCACTCTCTCTATGAAGAATTTCTTCCTAACATCCAGCTCAAACCTCCCCTGGGGCAGCTTGAGACTATGTCCTCTTGTTCTGGTGCTGGTTGCCTGGGAGAAGAGACCAACCCCCACCTGGCTACAACCTCCCTTCAGGTAGTTGTAGAGAGCAATATGGTCTCCCCTGAGCCTCCTCTTCTCCAGGCTAAGCAACCCCAGCTTCCTCAGCCTCTCCTCATAGGGCTTGTGTTCCAAACCCTTCACCAACTTTGTTGCCCTCCTCTGGATATGTTCCAATTTCCTAAATTGAGGGGATCAGAACTGGACAGAGTACTCACGGTGTGGCCTGAGCAGTGCTGTGTACAGGGGCAGAATGACCTCCCTGTTCCTGCTGGCCACACTGTTCCTGATACAGGCCAGAATGCCATTGGCCTTCCTGGCTGGCTGGGCACACTACAGGCTCATGTTCAGCCTACTGTTGATCAGTACCCCGAGGTCCCTTTCTGTCTGGCTGCTCTCCAGACACTCTGACCCTAGTCTGTAGCACTGCATGGGGTTGCTGTGGCCAATGTGTAAAACCCAGCACTTGGATGTGTTAAATCTCATGCCATTGGACTCTGCCCATCTGCCTAGCCTGTCAAGGTCAATCTACAGAGCTCTCATACCCTCCAGCAGATCAACACCTGCCCCCAGATTGGTGTCATCTGCAAATTTACTGATGATGGATTCAATCCCCTCATCTGGATCATCAATAAAGACATTGAATAGGATGAGGCCCAGTACTGATACCTGGGGGACATCACCAGTGACTGGCCACCAGCTGGAGGTAGCACCATTCACCATCACTCTCTGGGCTGAGCCATCCAGCCAGTTCCTAACCCCGTGGAGAGTGTTGCTGTCCAAGTCATGAGCTCTCAGTTGGGCCAGGAGTTTGCTGTGGGGGACAGTGTCAAAGGCCTTGCTGAAGTCCAGGTAGAATACATACACAGCCTTCCCCATATCCACCAGGAGCATCACCTGTTCATAGAAGGAGGTCATGTTTCATAGTTTCATAGTTTCATTCAGGGTTGGAAGGGACCACAAGGATCATCTAGTTCCAACCCCCCTGTCATGGGCAGGGACACCCCACACTAGATCAGGCTGCCCAGAGCCTCATCCAGCCTGCTCTTAAACACCCCCAGGGACGGGGCCTCGACCACCTCCCCGGACAACACATTCCAGGGTTTCACTACTCTCATGGTGAAGAACCTCCTCCTCACATCCAGCCTGAATCTCCCCACCTCCAGCTTCATTCCATTCCCCCTAGTCCTATCACTACCTGAGATCCTGACAAGTCCTTCCCCAGCCTTCCTGTAGGCCCCCTTCAGATACTGGAAGGCCACAATTCGGTCACCTCGGAGCCTTCTCTTCTGCAGACTGAACAGCCCCAACTCCTTCAGTCTGTCCTCATAGGAGAGGTGCTCCAGCCCTCTGATCATCCTCGTGGCCCTTCTCTGGACACATTCCAGCACCTCCACATCCCTCTTGTAATAGGGGCTCCAGAACTGGACACAGTACTCCAGGTGGGGTCTCACCAGGGCTGAGTAGAGGGGAGGATCACCTCCCTCGACCTGCTAGCCACACTTCTCCTGATGCAGCCCAGGATCTGATTGGCTTTGCGGGCTGCAAGTGCACACTGAGAGCTCATGTTGAGCTTTTTGTCCACCAGCACCCCAAGTCTCTCTCCTCAGGGCTGCTTTCCAGCCAGTCACTGCCCAGCCTGCATTTGTGCCTGGGATTGCCTCAACCCAGATGCAGGACCCTGCACTTGCTCTTATTGAACTTCATGAGGTTGGCTTGTGCCCACCTCTCCAGCCTGTCAAGGTCCCTCTGGATGGCCTCCCTTCCCTCCAGCGTGTCTGCTGCACCACACAGCTTGCTGTCATCAGCAAACTTGCTGAGGGTGCACTCAATGCCACTGTCCATGTCACCCATAAAGATGTTGAATAAGACAGGTCCCAGGATTGATCCCTGAGGGACTCCGCTTGTCACTGGCTTCCACTGGGACATGGACCCACTGACAGCCACTCTTTGGGTGTGGCCATCAAGCCAGTTCTTTATCCATCTAGTGGTCCACCCATCAAACCCATGTGTCACCAATTTGGAGACCAGAAGGTGGTGCGGGACAGTGTCGAAGGCTTTGCTCAGGTCCAGGTAAATGACATCAGTTGCTCGCCCCTCATCTATTAATTTTGTCACCTGCTCATAGAAGGCCACCAGGTTGGTCAGGCAGGATTTGCCCTTGGCGAAGCCATGCTGACTGTTGCCAATCACCTCTTCACTATTCTTTTGAGCGAGTAGTGACTCCAGGAGGATCTGCTCCATGATCTTTCCAGGCACAGAGGTGAGACTGACTGGCCTGTAGTTCCCTGGTTCCTCCTTCTTACTCTTTTTGAAGATGGGGGCAATGTTTCCCCTTTTCCAGTCTGTGGGGACTTCACCATATTGCCATGTTGGTCAGGCAGGACCTGCCCTTCCTAAATCTGTGCTGACTGGGCCTGATTCCCTTGCAATCTTGTGAGTGCTGTGTGATTGCACTCCAGATGATATGTACCATAATCTTGCCTGGCACAGAGGTCAGGCTGACAGGTCTGGAATTCCCTGGGTCGTCCAACTTGCCCTTCTGTGGATGGGCATCACATTAGCCAGCTTCCAGTCATCTGGGACCTATCCATTGAGCCAGGATTCTAGAAAAATCATCAAGAGTGTCTTGGTCAGCTCACCTTCCAGCTCTCTCAGCACCCTAAGATAGATCCCATTCATTGCCATGGACTTGTAGGGAATCCAAGCAGCTAAGGACATCTCTAACTACTTCCTCCTGGATCACATGGAAAGTATACTGCTCCCTGGTTCTGCCAGCTCAGGAAGCCAGTTGTCTTTAAGACAACCAAATCAAAATTTGAACCAAAGAATGTGTTAAGTACCTCTGCCTTTTCCTCATCTTTTGTTACTTGTCCACCTTGTCCACCAAGGAGTGGAAGTTGTCCTTGCCCCTCCTTTTGCCATTAATATATTTATAAAAGCATTTTTATTGTTCTTCACCTAAGTGGCCAGTCTAAGCTCTAAATGGGCTTTTGCCTCTCAAATTTTCTTCCTACATGACCTAGCAACATCCTTAAACATTCTATGGGTTACCTCACCTTCCTTCCAAAGATGATACACCCTCTTTTTTCCCCTTAATTCCTTTAGAAGCACTTTGACCATCCAGGCTGGCCGTCTGCCCCTGCGGCTCATCTTCCGGCACATTGGCACAGCCTATTCCTGAGTCTTCAATAATTCTTTCTTGAAGTAGGTCCAGCCCTCTTGGGCCCCTTTGTTTCTGAGGGCTGTTTCCCAAGGAACCTTCTGAGCTAGTGCCTTGAGTAACCTGAAATCTGCCCTCCAGAAGTCCAGAGTGGAGGTTTTGTTGCTGCCCCTCTTAGCTTGACTGCTTATTGAAAATTCAATTATCTCATGGTTGCTGTACCCCAGACAGCCTCCAACCACCACATCACCCACCAGCCCTTCTCTATTTGTGAAGAAGAGGTCAATGAGAACCTTACCCCTCATAGGCTGATGCAGCACCTGGGATAAGAAGCTAACCCCCATACATTCTAAGAACCTCCTAGACTGCCTCCTCTCTGCTGTTTTGAGTTCCCAGCAGATATCTGGCAGGTTAAAATCGCCCATGAGAACAAGGTCTGGCAATCTTGAGACAGCCTTTGGCTGCCTATAGAATGCTTCATCAACTTCTTCATCCTGGTTGGGTGGTCTATAACAGTCTCCAACCAGGATGTCTGCCCTGCTGCCCTTCTCTCTAATTTTCACTTACAGGCACTCAACCTGATCATTCCTGATCTCGAGTTCTATGGCATCTGGTGCCTCCCTGATGTACAGGTCCACCCCTTCTCCCTCACCTGTCTCTCCTGAAGAGCCTGCAGCTGTCAATTGAAGCACTCCAGTCATGTGAGTCATCCCACCACATCTCTGTGATGGCAACTACATCATAACTTTCCTGCTGCAACAAGGCTTCCAGTTCCTCTTGTTTATTGCCCATGCTTCATACATTAGTGTACATACACTTCAGCTGGCCTGCTGGTTTCACCCATGACTATAGCTTACCACCCCCAGACTCCTGTCTGGGGGGACTGGTTTCAGCCCATTCCCCCTTTGAATCTAGTTTAAAGCCCTATCAATAAGACCTGCCAACTCCCTTCCTAGAATCCTTTTCCCTTTGGGGGATAGGCCATTCTCATGGGCTATGATCTTTTGCCTCCTCTGGGACAGATGTACTCCATCTGTTGCTAGCTGACCTGGTGCCATTGAAAGTTCCCCAAAATCAAAAAACTCAAAATTCTTTTGGCAGTACCAGCCTCTAAGCCACCTGTTAATTACAGCTGCTGACCTGTTCCTTCTGGTATTCCCTCCTGCAACTAAGAGTATTGATGAAAACATTATTTGTGCCCCTGACTGCTCAACCAGTTCTCCCAGGGCCTTGAAGTAATTTTTGATAGCCCTGGGAGCAGCCTTCCAGTAACATCCCTGACCCAGTCTCGAGGGAGGCAGCAAACTTCCCTGTGAGAAGGATCTGGCTGACATATGGGGCCCTCTGTTCCTCTCAGGAGGGAATCGCCAATAACAATTACCCTCCTCTTATTTTTTGTGGAAACGAGTCCTGGTGCTGGGGGAAGACTATTTTACCTTAGGCTGTTTTGCTTTAGGCAGCACCTCAGATGGTGTACCCTCTGGCATCAGAATCACCTCAACCTCCAGTGCCCCATACTTGTTTTCCAAGGGCAGCGGGGAAGGTGAGGGGAGGTGAGGGGGGTTTACTTTACATGTCCTAAGAGCGACCTGTGTCCACTCCCAACTGCTGTTTGGGTAGCCAGCCTCTGCCAGGGGAGCCTGCAGAGCCTGGTTACTCAAGTTCAACTCCCTTTTACATTCCCTTACCGTTCAAAATCTAGCAACCTCCTCCTTCAATTCAGCCACAAGGTGTAAGCAGATAGTCAATCTGCTCACACCTAATGCAGGTGTTGTCTCCACTACCCTCCATTTCAAGTGCCAGGCTCCAGCACTCTCTGCAGCCAGATACTTGGACACTTGTCTGCTTATGTTCGACCCTAGTCTGGGTCAACACTAATCTTTTGAAGGCAGCTTTGCTGTGAGTTGCAACCATCCCTATGCCTGGCCATGAGACCTACTAGGGAAAAAAAAAAAAAAAGTGCCATGGTGCATGCGGCTGGCTGCAATCGAGTGAGAGCACAGCAGCTTGCTAGCCAAATGTGAGTCTGCATGAGCCCCGGGCGCGGTTTAAATTTGCTGCGGTGATGTCACGATCATGAGCAGGCAGGCATGTGAGGAGGCGGCTATGCTGGACCTCACTGCTCAGAGATCACTGGGATCCCCCCGCTCCTGTGGCTTGAAAAGGAAAGTAGAATGAAGTGCCTTCCGAGGTTATTGGTCCCAGGTGCCGGACCGAGTCAGCTTTCTAGCCGAATGCTGGAGGAGAATGTGTGTGTGGGGGGGGGAAGTGGAGGAGGGAGTCTCAATCTTGCCCCCCCATCTGCGCTCTTAAATCGCAGTTAAGGGTCAAACCACCACAACATACTAGAAGGAAACCTAAACATTTCCCAGATTCATGTATTGTGCTAAATGTCTCCTGTTTAACACTGTGAGTCTGCTGGTTTACTCTGTTCATGCTTGCCTTTTCTCTCTCAATATTTTTTTCTTTTATAATACATTAGCTGAAGTCTTTCTGACTTGTATACTCACATTTTCTCACTTTCATCAGGATGTTACATAACAAGTTCTGATCTTGTGCATATTAAGTTGTTAGTCATTAATGTTATACTTAACTCTGAAAAGCATGACACATTTGATGCAGAAAAAATGTTCCCTTAATGCACCTACTTTATAATACCTCATTTAGATCTACTTCTATTACATAGTATTATATGTAGATGTGCCCTGAGTTATTGGGGGAAAAAAATTATAATCAGTGAGATGAAGAAAAGCTAATGCATTTGATTATGTTTTAATTAATTATTTGTTTTTTTCAACATTTGAATAGGTCAGGATTGTGTCTCTGATCTTTTATTACATACATTCTTTGCCATTAATTTGGCATACATACAGATGGAAATTAAGTACATGAAAATGTATTAGTCAAGTTACTCTATTACTTCAGTAGAAAATACACTATGATCTATGTCTTAATCTTTTCTCTCATTCCACACCATATTGAACAGCTATTTTGTAAGCATTGACTGTGATATGACATGACGTATCTTAGTGGAAAAGAACACACATAACACACAGAACACACAATACCCTTGCTGGCCTTTCCCTGGTAATCAGATTTTGAAAGACAAAACTAAGTGAAACTCAGAGCATGCACAGTAATATCTAGGATTTAATATTCATGTAAGTTCCTTTGAAGGCTATGTTTTTTTCTCTCTCTCTAATATTCTAATATAATACATTTGCTAAATTAATATAGACTAAAAAAGGACCATGGATCTGGTGAGCAATACAATAATTTTTCATTTCTCAAAGTAATTTTTTTTTTTTTTTTTGTACTGTGCTGATGCAGTGCTCCTTGTGCATCTATCAAAGTGTGTTGGCATTTCCACACACCACAAATCTAATCTTAGAGCAGGAAGTGGTAAAAGTGATAAAGATCTTAGACTGTGAACTCCTAATATGTTTTTCATATTAAAGACTATGTAAAATGCAAGATCAAACCTACAGCATCTGAATAGTTCAGAGCAATCTTATGTCAATATGTAAGCCCGTCTGAAATAAATGTAAATGAAGCCTAAGTTCTGCTACTATTAATTTTATTTCAAACTCAAAAGCAGAGAGGCTGTACGGCTGTTGGACTGATGGTACCAAAACATCCATCCCAGGACACATCCATGATATCTCTCAGATCTGCTCTTCTCTTCCAGAGCAGAGTTGGGCAGTGCTGCTTGGAAACATAGCACAGTGCCAGAGCAACCACAGAGGCAGAGGGTTGTGGGTGCAAGAAGCGAGTTTGCCCTCTACAAGCTACACCACTACATGCCAGCTTCAAAATGAAAGCTCTGGCAAAATATCATGGGGCTCAAAGTTCAGATTGTAACATGAGAGTCTTCTGTTCTGATTGCTGTTTTCTTTTCTGTTTGGGTGTTGATCATTTCTGAGGTTGGGCTGAGGGTCAGGGGGTGGGGAAGGTTGCTGGCTTCTATTACTACTTCTGCATTTTGCTATGCTTTTCTGTGGAATAACCTTTGTGCAAAAGGAGTTTCGTCACATTATGGTATTGTGTAGTTCGTCACATTATGGTATTGTACAGTTCTGTCCAGTGGTCAGGCTGCTAGTGTGATTTGTCAAAGGCTGACAGTCAGAAATCAGTGTCAGTCAAAAGGAAGTTAATTTCAGGACTGTTATGCAACAACAATCTTGTTCAATATCTTTATTGATGATCTGGATGAGGGGATTGAGTAGATTTACAGATGACGGCAAGCTGGGGACAGGTGTTGATCTACTAGAGGGTAGAAGGGCTTTGAAGAGGGGCCTTGACAGGCTGGAGAGATGGGCAGAATCCAGTGGTATGAGATTTAACACATGCAAGTGCTGGGTTCTGCACATTGGCCACAGCAACCCCATGTAGTGCTACAGGCTGGGGTCAGAGTGGCTGGAGAGTGGCCAGGCAGAGAGGGTACTGGTCTATGGTAGACTGAACATGAGCCTGCAGTGTGCCCAGGTGGCCAAGAGGGCCAATGGCATCCTGGCCAGTCTTAGGAATAATGTGGCCAGCAGGATCAGGGAGGTCATTCTGCCCCTATACTCAGCACTGCTCAGGCCACACCTTGAGTCCTGTGTCCAGTTCTGAGTCCCTCAGTTTAGGAAACATGTTGAGTTGCTGGAATGTGTCCAGAGAAGGGTGATAAAGCTCAGGAGGGGTTTGGAGCACAAGCCCTGTGAGGAGAGGCTGAGAGAGCTGGGGTTGCTTAGCCTGGAGAAAAGGAGGCTCAGGGGAGACCATATTGCTGTTTACATCTACCTGAAGGGAGGCTGTAGCCAGGTGGGGGTTGGTCTCTTCTCCTAGGCACCCAGCACCAGAACAAGAGGACACAGTCTCAAGCTGCACCAAGGGAGGTTTGAGCCGGATGTTAGGAAGAAATTCTTCATGGAATGAGTGATTGGCCATTGGAATGTTCTGCCCAGGGATGTGGTGAAGTCACCATCACTGGAGGTGTTTATGAAGAGACGGGATGGGGCACTTAGTGCCATAGTTTAGTTGATTAGATAGTGTTGGGTGATAGGTTGGACTTCATGGTCTTGAAGATCTTTTCCAACCTGGCCTATTCTATTCTATTCTATTCTATTCTATTCTATTCTATTTGTTGCTTCCAAGTTTTGCTTTAATACCTTGAGTTCATGTTACTGATATTAAATAAAAGTACTTTGAAATGGATTTTAAATGAAGGAAAAGCTCTCATCAGGGATTTGTTAAATGCAGGCTAACAGTTGTTCTCTTCCCCACCTCGCCCCTCTTCCCTTTCAGTAGAAGGGCTTTAAATTATATATTAACCCAAAAGGTAAATAGAATAAAATAGGCAATTAAATATTAATGCAATATGTAGTGAAATTGTCCTGTGCAGCACTTAAAATGACCTGAATGATTGAGCTGTGAATTGCGCTCCCTTAGGTATTGAAAAATTCATCAGCACTATTTAATAAATCTTAGCATTCACAGCCACTCATGTTTACACTACAGCACTTCCACAGAGTGCTTACTAAAGAAAATATTTTAATGGAAGGTGAACTTTCCTGTACAGTGAGTCACCTTAAATTATACAGACTATGTGGCAGAGCAGAGAGAAATCTCTGATCTGACAAAAGAGACGTCTGCATAACTTAAGAGCATTTGTTCATAAAGTAAAGGGCTTTTTGAATCCAAAGCTATTTTAAAGCTTTTAAAAATTCATTTTGTTTGCATTTGAAAAATATTTAACCTTCCCTGCCATTGTGAAATTGTCTTCAGTGATGACTTGTGATAAGGCCATGGTTATTGCTGGAAAGCCATCTGCCTGATTTAGAGGAAGAGAAACAATGGTAAAACAAAACTAGCATCGCAAATCCCTCAAACATTGAGGTAGTATTCCAGATAATACTCTCTAGACTCAATTTGGATACTCATCATATTAACACTATTAAAATATTCACCAGCAAGTTTTCTTGGTTAACTAATGAAATCACACCAAAACATTAGAAAATAAGCAACAAAAATACCTGAATGCTTGGCACTTAGTGTGGAATCTAGTGAGTTTATAAGAATGTCTGTGCTTTATAGGAGGATTTGGTGGTTTGGCCCACCAGATCTGCTCTATCTGTCCCCTTCTTAAATGGACAGGGGAGAGACGAAAGTATAACAAAGGGCTGGTAAAAAGATAGAAACAATTTTAATAAAGTAGAGCAAAAGCAAAGGCTGCACACATGAGAAAAATCAAAGAGAGATGTTATTCTCTAGTTCACAGCAACAGACAGTGTTTTGTCCATTCCCAGGAAGCAGGGCTCTAATATGCATAGTGCCATCAACAAATGTCTACCACTTCCTTCTTTCACTTAGTTTATCTCTCTTAGCTGATGTCATATGTCATGGAATACTCCTTTGGTGAGTTTGTTCCAGTTGTGTCCCCTCCCAAGATCTTGCCCACCTCTCAGTGTACTCTTAAGGTGGGGAAATGTTGGAAAATTATAGCCTAGGTGTTTGGTTCAGCAGTAGCCAAAACACTGGTGTGTTACCAGCACCCAGCTACAGCGCGAGGGAGATGCTTTGGGGAGAATTAACTCCAGCTCAGCCAAACCCAGTACAGAGGGTTTATTGCCTTGAAGAGATTTAGTGGCTACCCCAGGCTGGAGGCACCACATTGCTGTTAACTCCCCTCTCAAACTCTCCCGCTGCTTCTGCATGTGAGGCATGGTGGAGAAGAAAGCAACACATTTTCTGTTTTCTGGAGTGTCACAGGGGACATATGCTTAGCAATCCAGTGACTGTGATATAGCTAGCCTTTTTGTCCCTATTCTACTTCAGAGGGTGGGGTTTTGAACTTCTGTGGTATGTAGTGTTTCTCTCATTAGTGTGTGCAATCTGCAGCTCAAGGGAATGGTGTGAGTGCTCATAGCTAATAGTCAGATGCAGCATTAGCTGCAGAGGAGTATATTATTTATCTCATTAAATTATTAATCTTGCAGAGGTCCCATCCGACCTTTTTGACTCTCTGATACTGCTCATTAATTTTCCTCACAAAAAGCATTATATCCTGTGATAGTTTAACTTTGTGTACTCTGGCTGCTCTAGACGTCTGCTAGGGAAGCTCCAAGTGAACTTGTCTCGATTGTACTATGCAGGTTCACACAGTAACTAAGGACCTGCACTGCCTTGGCAGGTGGATGTTGTTTAGAAAAAAGTCATTTGGACTGCTAGGAGAATTTAGATTGCTTCTGCTGAAGTGACATGGAAGCAAGGTTACAGAATCACATAACATAGAATGCCAGGTGGAAGGGTCCCCAAGGATCATCTGATCCAACCTTTCCAGGTAATAGTATAGTTTAAATGAGATGGCCCTGAACTCTGTCAAGCTGTCTTAAGACTGTCCAAAGAATGGAAATACACTAGTTCCCTTGGGAGATTATTCCAATATCTAACTGTTCTCATGGTGAAAAATTTTCTTTCGGAGTCCAATTGGAATCTCTGGAGGAGTAACTTGTATCCATTGCTCCTTGTCTTTTCTATGTGGCTAGTTGTAAAAAGGGAGTTTCCATCCTCCTGGTAGCCACTCTTTATGCACTGGTACATGGTAATAAGGTATTCCTTAAGTCTTCTCTTCTTAAGGTTGAAGAAACCCAGTTCTTTCAGCCTTTCCTCATATGGCGGTCATATGGTCCCAGTATCGATCCCTGGGGGCCCCCACTCATGACTGGCTGTTAGGTTGAGAAAGAACCGTTTCCTACCACCCTCTGAGTAAGGCCTATCAAGAAGTTCATCACCAACTGCAAGGACCCCTTATCTAGGCCATAGAACCTCTGTCTAGGAGGACGTTGTGCTGCACCATGTCAGAAGCCTTAGAGAAGTCCAGAGAGACAGTGTTAACTGTTCTCCCTTCATCTGCCTTATGAGTTACTTTGTCATACAACATGATTGGGTTTGTCAAGTTGATTATACTTCTAACAAAACATGAGTTGGACAGCTTAGGTCTGGTGAACTTCACTGAAGTTTAGCGTGCTATAAGGCATACAATGTGAGGGAGTTAAGTAGACTTCAGAAACTAGTTTCCTCCTTTCTCTAATGTGTGATTGTCTCTGGAACTTAAGTTTGATTCAGTGTTTTTAAAAGTCAGACTTGCTGTCCTTGAAGTGTTTCTCAAAGCCTTGCAGGCCGTTTGCAAACCTTGACTCAAAACAAAGATACATTATTTATGTGGTAGTGTTGAAAGGAAAAAGTTCTCAGCTCAAAGAGCTACACAGTTGGGCTGTGCCAGAAAAACTGGGTTTACAAAATCCTATCTCTCTCTGTTACTGTCATAGGGAAACTGTAGATTCTGTTACTGTATTGCAGCATGTAACTGCAATGTGGGAGAAAAGGATGCTGCATAATGACACAATTGCTCCCAGCTGCTGTGGCTGTGCTACTGCTCACTGCATTCACTGAAAGTAAAACAAAATTGGCCCTAACATGGATCAGGTTAGTAGAGAAATTAAGCAAAAACAAACAAAAAAAAAAAGCACTTGTAGTAGTAACTAATGTTAAAACAATTGTTTCCCTGTGACCTTATTCTCATGGGCAATTTTAACCTGCCAGATATCTGATGGGAACTCAAAACAGCAGAGAGGAGGCAGTCTAGAAGGCTCTTAGAGTGTATGGAGGATAGCTTCTTATCCCAGGTGCTGCTTGAGCCTACCAGGGGTAAGGCTTTGCTTCACCTTCTTTTTACATAGAAGGGCTGGTGGGAGATGTGGTGGTTGGAGGCTGTCTGGGGTCCAATGACCATGAAATAATTGAGTTTTCAATATGCAGTCAAGTTAAGAGGGGCAGCAACAAAACCTCTACTCTGGACTACCAGAGGGTGGGCTTCAGGTTACTTAAGGAACTAACTCAGAATGTGCCTTGGGAACCAGCCCTTAAAAACAAAGAAGTCCAGGAGGGCTGAACCTACTTCAAGAAAGAATTTCTGAAGGTGCAGGAACAGGCTGTGCCAATGTGCCAGAAGATGAGCCGCAGGGGCAGATGGCCAGCCTGGATGGGCAATGAACTTCTGAATGAACTAAGGGAAAAAAAGAGGGTGTATCGTCTTTGGAAGGAAGGTGAGGTAACCCATGGAACGTTTAAAGATGTTGCTAGGTCATGTAGGAAGAAAATTTGAGAGGCAAAAGCCCATTTAGAGCTTAGACTGGCCACTTAGGTGAAGGACAACAAAAATGCTTTTATAAATATATTAACGGCAAAAGGAGGGGCAAGGACAACCTCCACTTCTTGGTGGACACGGAAGGTGTTATAAATGCAATAGTGATTTGTGTTACAAAATACAATTTCAGGGTGTTCTGATACCAAGGTTGGATGGGTGGCTTGTTTCGAGAATGGATGGTAAGCTGTTGAGACTGTTTTGATTTCAAGGAGAGCCTGTGATGATAAATGCCAACTTTCCCAGGACCACAGAATGTTTATCCTAGATAAGGCAGATCTGGACAGCTGTGCCTGTGAGAATCTTCCCTGTGCCTGTGTGAGAAGATGGGGTTATTCAGAGGACACATGAGGAAGACTACTCCTACTTCATCTATGATCCCCAAGAAGACCCTCACCACAAGGAAAGCGCATGCTCAAGAAGACCAGGAATTTGCTAGAATTCATTATCATATCCCTGCCTTCTATTAAGCATAAGCGTGCATATGGAGATGATGTAGCTATATAAAGAAAATGTAGTAATTATAAGAGTCTCTGCAGCCCAGTGCATCACTCTTGCTTGCTTCTATATTTTTTTAATAAAACAACCTTCACAAGAAACTTAGAAATTTTCTTGTGCGGCCCGTTCATAACAGAGTGGAACATAGTAACAAAAGATGAGGAAAAGGCAGAGGTATTTAACACCTCATTTGCCTCAATTTTTAATAACAGAATAGGTTGTCTTCTGGAAAACGAGCCTCCTGAGCTGGCAGATGGAGTCAGGGAGCAGTATAATTTCCCCGGTAATCCATGAGGAAGAAGTTACAGACCTGCTGAGCTGCTTGGATCCCCACAGGTCCATGGGACTGGATGGGATCCATCCTAGGGTACTGAGAGAGCTGGAAGATGTGCTTGCCAAGCTGCTCTCCATCATTTTTCTACAGCCCTGGCTCACTGGGTAGGTCCCAGATGACTGGAAGCTGGCCAACATGATGGCCATCCACAAGAAGAGCCAGAAGGAGGAACCAGGGAATTCCAGGCCTGTCAGCCTGACCTCAGTGCCAGGCAAGATTATGGAACAGGTCATCTTGAGTGCAATCACACAACACTTCCAGGACGGTCAAGGGATCAGGCCCAGAAACCACAGATTTAGAAAGGGCAGGTCCTGCCTGACCAACCTGATCTCCTTCTATGAACAGGTGACCCACCTGGTGGATATGGGGAAGGCTGTGGATGTAGTCTACCTGGATTTCAGCAAGGCTTTTGACACCATCCCCCACAGCAAACTCATGGCCAAGCTGGAAGCCCACAGCTTGGAAAGCAACACTCTCCACTGGGTTAGGAACTGGCTGGAGAGCTGAGCCCAGAGAGTGGTGGTGAATGGTGTCACATCCAGCTGGCAGCCAGTCACTAGTGGTGTGCCCCAGGGATCAGTGCTGGGCCCCATCCTCTTGAATATCTTTATTGACAATCTGGACAAGGGTATTGAGTCCATCATCAGTAAATTTGCAGATGACACCAAGCTGAGGGCAGGTGTTGATGTGTTAGAGTGTAGAAGGGCTCTGCAGAGGGACCTTCACAGGCTGGAAAAATGGGCAGAGTCTAATGGAATGAGATTTAACACATCTAAGTGCCAGGTTCTACACACTGGCCACAACAACCCCGTGCAGTGTTACAGGCTGGGGTCAGAGTAGCTGGAGAGTGGCCATGAAGAAAGAGACCTGGGGGTACTCGTTGACAGCTGGCTGAATACAAGCCAGCAGTGTGTCCAGGTGGCCAAGAAGGTCAATGGCATCCTGGCCTGTATCAGGAATAATGTAGCCAGCAGGAGCAGGGAAGTCATTCTACTCCTGTACTGAGCACTGATTAGACCACACCTTGAGTACTGTATCCAGTTCTGGGCCCCTCAGTTTAGGAAAGATGTTGAGATACTTGAACGTGTCCAGAGAAGGGCAATGAGGCTAGTGAGAGGTCTTGAGCACAAGCCCTATGAGGAGAGGCTGAGAGAGCTGAGGTTGTTAAGCGTGGAGAAGGGGAGGCTCAGGGGAGACCTTATTGCTCTTTACAACCACCTGAAAGGAGGTTGTAGCCAGGTGGGGGTTGGTCTTCTCTCCCAGGCAACCAGCACTAGAACAAGAGGACAGAGTCTCAAATTGCACCAGGGGAGGTTTAGGCTGGATTTTAGGAAGAAATTCTTCCCAGAAAGAGTGTTTGCTCTTTGGAATGTTCTGCCCAGGGAGGTGGTGGATTCACTGTCCTTGTAAGTGTTTAAAAAGAGACTGGATAAGGCACTTGGTGCCATGGTTTAGTTGATTAGATGGTGTTGGGTGATAGGTTGGACTTGATGATCTTGAAGGTCTTTTCCAACCTGGTTAATTCTGTATTCTGTGATAAGGTCTAACATGATGAGCTATGACATCTGCACTTCTTTCTGACATAGTTTAGCCAATTTCAGTAACAGGTAGATAGCCCTTGTGGCAGTGTGACTTGTCTTGAAGGCATATGTTCACTCAGAGAAGATTTAGGTGGAGAAAGACTTTGTGATCAAGCTTCAACAAAGCCTGCACTTCATGTGTTAAGCTGAATCAGTGAACTCAGCCTTTTTGCCTTCCACCTTTTCAGGAGTAGGCAGGAGTTCAGGTCTAGCAGCTTTTTGTGAAGCTCTTTAGAAAGGTCATTGTTACTTCCAGAGTTGTATTTTCAGATCTTTTTCTATTCAATTTCCTCTCAGAAAAGTAAAATTTTCCATAGAAAATGTTTGGTCTGATACAATTTTCTGGAAAGCACTTGGTCAGCTCTGCTTTATGGTCCCTGTGCTATAGAAAGCATTCTGTACTGACTCTTCATTCCATTATCCCCTAGCAGAAGCAGAAATTGATTAGAATCATACACAGCTTTGAAACACTTGAAATATTACCAAAAATATTGCATTTGAAATCAAAATGCTTCAGTTTGTGCTGATGAAACAATACACTACTTTTGTTGTCAATTCAAGCTTGTGTGGTATGTGAGAGAAGTATTGACTTAAAAAATAGGAAGCACTCAAAGTTCATAATGATCTCTGCCTGCCTTTCTTTTCCTAAGTACTATGAAAGCATGACCTCTTCTTGAGGCTGTTAATTGCTCTTCATGCTTTTCAAGCTCTAGTAATGAAAAATCCGTTTAGTTTTGTTTAGGATCCTCCACTATAACTTTATCCTGATTCATTTTATGAACCACTTGTCACTGGCAAGAGGTTCATTTATTGAGCATCACATTTCATCTTGCTTCCCTTTATATATAGCTCTTGGATTATTAATATTTTTTCTCTGGAGAGTAGATAATAAGGAAAAAAATGTATTTGTGCCTCTTAATCTTGTTATGGTTCTCTGCAGAAAACTTTTTTTTTTTTTTTTCTCTGTCTCTTCATTCCACTCCTCCTTTCCTGTGCATTATTACCACTGTCCCTAAATTATTTACTGTAGCTCTGTAAAATGTCATTAATGAGAAGAGCTAAAAACTAGCTTGCAGAGGATTGAAGGAGAGAGAGAGATGTAGAAACCAAGAGGATAAAGAAATAACACTGTTTTGATGAGGAGTAGAGGCTATGAAATTACTTGAGGTACAGGAGAAATTATTGAGAGAAAGAGCTGGAATGTGGAAAGTAGTGCTAAAGTGAGGCTTGGGATGAAAAAGGGACATTAGGGAGGAAAAACAAAGAAATTACATCAATTTCAAAGAAAGGGCACTGACATAAAAGGTTATTACAATGCATCTGTTTAGTGAGTGTGGCATTGATTGAGGCAGTGGATGGCCTTTCTCAACAAAGCTGAATATCATGAAGGTAATCTGAAAAAGAGAGTGCTGGTGCAAATGAATAGCATAATTTTAGTTGTAATATGTAAAGAGCTAGATCTCGTGTAGAGGGATGGTAACATAGTTTAGAAACACTCATAGGTGTCCCGTGGAGGAAGGAGAAATGAAGATTTTTAGAGAGAAAAGCTTTGCAAAAACAATTGTGGAAAAGAAGTGCATAAAAGAAAGATGAATAATTGGCTATGAAAACCTCTTAACTGAAACTCTAAGAAACAGTCCTGACAGTGCAGATACCATATGAAAGTAGAAATACATATTAATGAAAAAGAGAAATGGGAAATGACACTGAGACAAAAGAATACCTAATGGGTATATGTGGTGGTTTGGGACTTAAGGGCGTAGACGAGAGCAAGGCTGAGAATTCCTCCCCCGCTCCACCTTCCTCTTTAACAATAGAGAGGAATCAAAATCCACCCCTCTGTTCCACTTCCACTTTCCTGTCACAGCCTCTTGACACGTCGTATTCAAAGCCTCAGTTCAAGTCCCTTGTTATCCTGGCTCTCTCTCTCTCAGGGCAGTATGTCCCTCTCTGGTGCTGGTCATTGTAGGTGGTGCATGAACTGGGCAGGAATGTGGAGAAGAATCAGGAATCAGTCTGTCTTTGAAAGGGAAAGAAAAATCGGGGACAGTCCGTTGCTGTAGGGATATCAGGAACAGGTGCAGGTGAGATGATGCAGGATCTCTCTGGATTGTTGTGTGGTGTGTTCATGCTGAGTGCTGGATTCTAGACTGGTATTAAGCTAGGAGGGAAAAAATATATAACAAGCTGTAACTATTACACAGTGACTATAATACTTTGATGTGTTCTGCCCTCTTTGAGTTCATCCTCTCTCAGCCAGAGTCATGATCCGCTGTGGGATACACTGAATGTCCCCAGTTTCTAACATGACCCAGTAGGTGTGACCAGGCCCCTCAGCAGAGACCACCCCTCGGGTTGGTTTGCCTCCGCAAGCAGCAGGAAAAACCCACACCGACTTCCCCAGCAGGTTTTTCTCAGCAATCACAGGAACTGCATCTCTGTCCACTGTTTGCAGCAGGTCAGACTGGGCAGGACCAGCTTGGTTCACAGATCCTCTGCTGTTCTCTAACCAAGTGGCTTCAGATAGGTGTTTTCCCAGTTCTTATAGGTTCTACCTCCCATGGATCTTAGGGTGGTCTTTAGCAAGCCATTGTAGCGCTCAACCTTCCCTGCAGCTGGTGCATGATACGGGATGTGGTAAATCCAGTCAATCCCATGTTCCTTTGCCCAGTCCCTTATGAGACGGTTCTTGAAGTGGGTTCCTTTGTCCAATTCAATCACCCTGGGGGTGCCATGTCTCCACAGGTCATGTCTCTTTAGGCCTAGGATGGTGTTGCGAGCAGTGGCATGAGGTACTGGGTAGGTTTCCAGCCACCCTGCACTTGCCTCCACCATGGTCAGTATGTACTGCTTGCCACTGTGAGACCGAGAAAGGATGATGTAGTCAATCTGTCAGGCTTCTCTATATTTATATTTCAACCATCTCTCCCCATACCACAGAGGCTTCCTACGCTTTGCCTGCTTAATAGCAGCACAGATGTCACACTCATGGATAACCTGTGAGACGGCCTCCATGGATATGTCCACTGATCTGTCCTGAGCCCACCAGTATGTGGCATCTCTCCCTTGGTGGCTAGAAGTGTCATGGGCCCAGTGAGCTAAGAACAGCTCACCCTTGTGTTCCCAGCCCAAGTCTATTTGGGACATTTCAGCAGCCAGACCTGCTTGGTGTTTGTGCTTGTGTTCCTCAATGGCTCTGCTCTTAAGGATGTGTACATCCATGTGCCATACCTTTATTGGCAGCCTGTCCAGGTGGGCAGCGATGTCTTGCCACAGGTCAGCAACCTAAACAGGCTTCCCTTTTCTCTGCCACCCATTCTTCCTCCATTCTTTCAGCCGCCCCCACAAGGCATTGGCTACCATCCAGGAGTCAGTATAGAGGTACAACACTGCCCAGTACTCCCGTTCTGCTATATCAAGTGCCAGCTGGACAACTATTACCTCTGCATACTGACTGGCCTCGCGTTCTCCATCCCTTGCTTCCTCCACTGGCCTTCTTGGGCTCCAGACAGCTGCCTTCCATCTCTGCTGGCTTCCTACAAGCCAGCAGGACCCATCTGTAAATAGAGCATAGCCCTTCTCATTATCAGGGAGATTGTTATATGGGGGAGCCTCCTCAGCACGGGTCACTGTCTGCTCTGGTGGCATTCTGAAGTCAGCACCCTCTGGCCAGACGGTGATCACTTACACTATATCAGGGTGTTCTAAGCTTCCCATCCGGGCTTGCTGAGTTATCAGGGCCATCCACTTCCTCCAGGAGGCATCTGTGGCATGATGTGGGGTTGAGCCTCTCCCTTTGAACATCCAAGTCAGGACTGGAAGCCTTGGAGCTAGAAATAGAGGTCACTCAGTCCCAATTACCTCAGTGGCAGCCCAGACGCCCTCATAGGCAGCTAAGATTTCCTTCTCTGTCACAGTGTAGTTGGCCTCAGAGCCTTTGTACTCCTTACTCCAGAAACCTAGGGGCCTGCCCTTGGTTTCACCAGGAGCCTTCTGCCACAAGCTCCCTGTGGGGCCATTCTCACCAGCTGCAGTGGACAGCACATTCTTGATCTCTGGCCCAGTTCAAACAGGTCCCAGAGCCATAGCATGGACCACCTCTCATTTTATCTGGTCAAATGTTACCTGCTGCTCAGGTCCCCACAAAAAATCATTTTTCTTCCTTCTTACATGGAAGAGAGATTTCACAATTTGACTGTACCCGGGAATGTGCATTTTCCATTAACCCACAAGCCCCAAAAAGGACTGTGTCTCTTTCTTGTTTGTGGGTTGCACCATTGTGGCTACCCTGTTCACCATCTCCTGAGGGATGTGGCAACAGCCATCTTGCCATTGAACACCCACGAACTGGATCTCCCTGGCAGGCCCTTTTATCTTGCTTCTCTTTCTGGCAAAGCCAGCCTCCAGCAGGATGTCAATTATCCTCTTTCCCTTCTGGTAAACTTCCTCTGCTGTCTCACCCCATACAATGAGGTCTTTGATAAACTGCAAGTGCTCAGGGGCTCCACCTTTCTCTAAGGCAGTCTGGATCACCTCATGGCAGTTGGTTGAGCTATGGACCTAGCCCTGAGGCAACTGATTCCATTGATACTGTTCTCCCCTCCAGGTGAAAGAAAATTGTGGGCTGCATTCTTCTGCAATAGGAATGGAGAAAAAGGCATTAGAAATGTCAATTGTGGCATACCACTTGGCCACCTTCAATTCCACCTCATACTGGAGCTCCAATATGTCTGGCATGGCAGTGCTGATCAGCGGTGTCACCTCATTCAGGCCACAGTGGTCCACAGTCAATCTCAATTTATCATTTGCCTTACCCACTGGCCATATTGGGCTGTTGAAGGGTGAGTGAGCCTTGCTGATCACCTTCTGGCTCTCCAGTCATCGAATCAGTTGGTGTATGGGATGCAGAGAGTCACTGTTGGTCCTGTATTTCCTGCAATGTACTATGTGAGAGGCAATAGGTAACTTCAAATCCTGCCTCTTATGGTTTCTCACTGAGGAGGGGTCATCTGTCAGTTTGGGCATGGTAGACAGCTGTTCTTTGGATAGACTAGACTAGACTAGACTAGAATAGAATAGACCAGGTTGGAAGGGACCTTCAGGATCATTGCGTCCAACCTATCATCTGACCCACCTAATCAATTAAACCATGCAACCAAGCATCCTATCAAATCTTCTCCTGAACACCTCCAATGATGGTGACTCCATCACCTCCCTGGGCAGCCCATTCCAATGGGCAATCACTCTCTCTGTGTAGAACTTCCTCCTAACCTCCAGCCTAAACCTCCCCTGGCACAGCTTGAGACTGTGTCCTCTTGTTCTGTTGTCCTGGCTCACTGGAGAGGTCCCAAACGACTCAAAGACAGCCAGTGTGATGCCCATCCACAAGAAGGGCCAGTTGGATGAGCCAGAGAATTACAGGCCTGTCAACCTGACCTCAGTACCAGGCAAGATTATGGAACAGTTCATCTTGAGTTCCATCACACAGCACTTCCAGGATGGTCAAGGGCTCAGGCCCAGCCAGCATGTGTTTAGAAAAGGCAGATCCTGCCTCACCAACCTGATCTCCTTCTGCCATCAGGTGACCCTCCTGGTGGATATGGGGAAGGCTGTGGATGTAATCTACTTGGACTTCAGCGAGGCCTTTGACACTGTCCCCCACAGCAAACTCCTGGCCAAGCTGTCAGCCTGTGGCTTGGACAGGAGCACACTGCATTAGGTTAGGAACTGGCTGGAAAGCTGAGACCCAAGAGTGATGGTGAATGGTGCCACATCCAGCTAGCAGCCAGCCACTAGTGGTGTGCCCCAGGGATCAGTGCTGGGACCCATGCTCTTTAATATCTTTATTGATGATCTGGATGAGGACATTTAGTCCACCACTTTGGCCAGCTTCCAGTCATCTGGGACCTCTCCAGTGAGCCAGAACTGTTGAAAAATGATGGAGAGCAGCTTGCCCATCTCATCTTCCAGCTCTCTCAGCACCCTAGGATGGATCCCATCCAGTCCCATGGACTTGTGGGGATCCTAGCGGCTAAGGAGATCTCTAACCTCTTCCTCCTGGATCACAGGGAAACTATGCTGCTCCCTGCCTCCATCAGCCAGCTCAGGAGGCCAGTTGTCTGGCAGACAATCTGTACTGCTATTAAAATTTGAGGCAAAGAAGGTGTTAAGTACCTCTGCCTTTTCCTCATCTTTTGTTACTATATTGCCTTCTGTGTCCACCAAGGAGTGGAGGTTGTCCTTGCCCCTCGTCTTGCCATTAATATATTTATAAAAACATTTTTGTTTTCCTCCACAGCAGAGGCCAGTCTAAGCCTCTCAAATTTTCTTCCTATATGACCTGGCAACATCCTTAAACATTCTACGGGTTGCCTCACCTTTCTTCCAAAGATGATACACCCTCTTTTTTTCCCTTTGCTCCTTTAGAAGTTCATTGCCCATCCAGGCTGGCTATTTGCCCCGGGGGCTCGTTTTCTGGCACATTGGCACAGCCTGTTCCTGCACCTTCAAGAGTTCTTTCTTAAAGCAGGTCCAGCTCTCCTGGACCCCTTTGTTTTTAAGGGCTGTTTCCCAAGGAACCTTCTGAGTTAGTTCATTGAGTAACCTCCAGAAGTCCAGAGTGGAAGTTTGGTTGCTGCCCTTCTTAGCTTGACTGCCAACTGAGAATTTAATTATTTCATGGTCACTGGACCCTAGACATCCTCCGACCACCACATCACCCACCAGCCCAGCCCTTCCCTATTTGTGAAAAGGAGGTCAAGCAGACCCCTACCCCTGATAGGCTCATGCAGCACCTGGGATAAGAAGCTGTCCTCCATTCACTCTAAGAACCTCCTACTTTGCCTCCTCTCTGCTGTGTTGAGTTCCCAGCAGATACCAGGCAGTTTGAAATCACCCATGAGAACAAGGTCTGGATAATTTGGATTTGGCTTGGAAGTAGAGAGATAAGGAACTTTCTTTAAATAGTGTATATATATATACACACACATGCACATATATACATATACATATACATATACATATACATATACATATACATATTTATATATATATAAAACAATACCAGGTAGGGTTCACAAGGGTAAGAAACAAGGATGGATGGAAGAAAAAAAAATATTAAATACAACACCAGTCCTTTGCAAAGGCAAAGATGTAGCAGTGAGTACCACGTGGCAGAGAAGCAGGGAACCAGCAGTATTCCTCTCCCAGGGAAAGGCAGGGGCCAAGAGAGCCAGCCAATGGCTGCAGTGTCCTCCTATTTATAGCCTTGATGGACATGGAGGAGGAGTGGATCAGACCAACTTAGTTTCCCAGGGGGAAAACCCCCTGAAGGGAGACCAATGCTCTCGCAAACCCTCCCGCCTCCTGCTTCCAGGATGGGCGTGAGCCATCACAGCATAGAATTATAAATAAAAGTATTTTTTCCTCCTCTGTCAACCTGTTTTCTAAAGGGGCAACGGAGATTGGAGTCAATACAGCTGACCAATATGATTGAGTATTGTTCCTTTATTGTTCCAGTATTGCAGGCCTACGGTGCAGGCCTATGGTGCAAGTATAGCATAGTAAAGTAAAGCAAAGAAGAAGAGAAAGGAAAGGCAGAAGTGCGTAGTAAGGGAACTTCTACAACTTATATAAACTCGGAGTGCCTTGTTGGCATGGCTTCATTGGTTCCCTATGAGTGACCACACATCTCACTATTGTAGATTATTGGTCCAACTACTAACGACACGCAAGGTTTGCTGATGCAGGTGCATGTCCTGTTGTTCCAAGATAACTTTCTATGTTTATAGCTACCAGTGCCTTGTTTTAGTTACATGCTTCAGGCACAGCACTGTTTTGCTAAACTGCTAGCTGGCTCTGCACTTATGCTGAGCATGGCCTACCACCATGTCAGGCTCTAGGCCTGCACTGCCAGATTGCTCACACTGCTCGTTGCTGGCATTGCCACAGTTTTCTACTATGATTTTAAGGAACACTTTGCTTCAATCTCCTTTAACTTTATTTTGTGTCTCAGTGGTATTTTGAACATGGCCTTTAGATAAAAAAGATTTTGCACAACCTCGGTTTTGGGATTTCGTACTATAAAGATAGTTTTCCTGTAAGCATTAAACAATATTCTGTAGGCAGTGGAGGTATTTAGCATCTTTTCCAGGTATGAGTAAACAGTAGCGCTAAGGCAGTCATTTGATCTTGGATCTTAAGAACAAGAAATGAAAAGGCAAATTTTTCAAACTGTATTCAAGTATAAAATGTGCAAATCCATATTCACTAATTAAGTTTCTCCTTAGCTTCCTGTGCACACCTTTTCAAATTTATTTACACATTACCATAGTGTAAAATTTAGTCTACTCTTGTGGGATAACTCTTACCCCCTCCCCCTTTTCTTTCTTTTTTTTCTTTTTCCTTCTTTTTCCTCACAGTAGATAATTAATACTTAGACAAGTAATATATTTAGATAGCAATTAACTATTCATGTCAAAACCCAGCTTTAAAGTGACACATTCTCTGAATCTTTGTTAAACTGCAGCAGTCTAATCCTTTTCACCCTCTTCTGGCAGGTTTACCATAGAACTTAATTCTCTACTTGTATGGGATTATGTCTCACAATTGCAGATTGAGAGATTGCACATGGATGCTGCATAGGGAATGGAGGATGAAAGACTGAGAATCTAAGTATGTAGCATGGTTTGCTATGCTTAAAATAGACTGAATTTTACAGATTGGCACTTTTATCAAGATTACTTTGAACATAGCTACAAAAGCCAGATACTATGTATCTGCTGAAACAGACAATTTAGTCCACAAGGTGGAATAGTTCATGGGGATATCTGCATGTTTGCTTCAAAAGACTTAGTGGGGAGTAATGAACTATTTGAAAATGTCTTAGGCATGTTATTTAAAAAAAAAAACAACTTTAAAAAATGGCCTTCCTGTAGATAGTTAGAACATCACGTTCCACTCCCCTTGAAAGCTATTAACAAAACCTGAAGTACTTTTAGGCAGATAAGCACATTTAAAAAACTACCTACAAGTTAACGTGAAAGTCACTTCTTTGAGGGTTTCAGAGTCAAAGGAATTACATGAGAACTGTTTCACAGACAAGTTTGGCTGATAATATTCTTCCAGCATCACACACATTCAGCACATGAAAACAGAGTGCTAGTAGAATTCCTACCACACTGTTCAGAACAATATGCAGAAAACATTCATTTGGAATATTTGTGATTAAGAATCTTATCTGTCACGTGGTAGAGCAGCAAATATTTTGGCTATGAACTGGAGGAAGACCCTTGGAGGTAAGCTTTTTAATATGACTGGTCTATGAGAGAGCTGGCAGATGAGCTGGCCAAGACGCTCTCCATCATTTTCCTCCAGTCCTGGCTCACTGGAGAGGTCCCAGGTGACTGGAAACTGGCTAATGTGGTCCCCATCCACAAGAAGGGTCAGATGGAGGGACCTGGAAACTACAGGCCAGTCAGCCTGACCTCAGTGCCAGGGAAAATGATGGAGCAGATTATCCTGGCGGCAATAACTGCGCACCTGAAGGATGGCCAAGGGCTCAGATCCAGCCAACATGGATTTAGGGCGGGCAGGTCCTGCCTCTCCAACCTGATCTCCTTCTATGATCAGGTGTCACACCTGGTGGATGTGGGGAGGCCTGTGGATGTGGTCCACTTGGACTACAGCAAGGCCTTTGACACTGTCCCCCACAGCAAACTGCTGGCTAAGCTGTCAGCTCGTGGGTTGGACAGCAACACTCTGCTGGGTTAGGAACTGGCTAGAGGGCCGAGCCCAGAGAGTGGTGGTGAATGGTGCCACATCCAGCAGGCAGCCAGTCACCAGTAGAGTCCCCCAGGGAGCAGTGCTGGGCCCTGCCCTCTTTAACATCTTCATTGATGATCTGGATGAAGGGGTTGAGTCAGTCATCAGCAAGTTTGCAGATGACACCAAGTTAGGAGCAGATGTTGGTCAGTTAGAGTGTAGAGGGGCTATGGAGGGACCTCAACTGACTGGACAGATGGGCAGAATCCAATGGAATGGCATTTAACAAGTCCAAGTGCCGGGTGCTGCACTTTGGCCGCGGCAACCCCCTGCAGAGCTACAGGCTGGGGTAAGAGTGGCTGGAGAACTCCCAAACAGAGAGGGACCTGGGGGTACTGATCGACAGCCGCCTAAACATGAGCCAGCAGTGTGCCCAGGTGGTGAAGAACGCCAGTGGCATCCTGGCCTGCATTAGGAATAGTGTGGCCAGCAGGAGCAGGGAACTCATTGTGCCCTTGTACTCTGCATTGGTCAGGCCGCACCACCTTGAGTACTGTGTCCAGTTTTGGGCCCCTCAATTTAAGAAGGACATTGAGACACTTGAACGTGTCCAGAGAAGGGCAACAAGGCTGGTGAAAGGCCTTGAGCACAAGCCCTATGAGGAGAGGCTGAGAGAGCTGGGATTGTTTAGCCTGGAGAAGAGGAGGCTCAGGGGTGACCTCATTGCCCTCTACAACTACCTGAAAGGTGGTTGTAGCCGGGAAGGGGTTGGTCTCTTCTCCCAGGCAACCAGCACCAGAACAAGGGGACACAGTCTCAAGCTGCGTCAGGGGAGGTGTAGACTCGAGGTGAGGAGAAAATTTTTCACTGAGCGAGTCGTTCATCATTGGAATGGGCTGCCCGGGGTGGTGGTGGAGTCACCGTCCCTGGAAGTGTTCAAGAGGAGATTTGACGTGGCACTTGGTGCCATGGTCTAGTCATGAGGTCTGCGGTGACAGGTTGGACTTGATGATCCTCGAAGTCTCTTCCAACCTAAGTGATATATTGTGATACTGTGATACTGTGATCGTTGTAGCAATTTTCTGCAATTTCATCAGCTGGGCAGACAAGCAGTCCAAAGTCTGAGCCACATACCAGGAGGGAGTGGCAGCCTTGTTTGCTATGACAGATGTCATTTTAGTTTCATGACAAGTTTATTTCATGAAATAAATGAATTCCTATATGTCTTTCCAGGTAATTCTTTTCTTTTCTGTATACAGTTTTGTGGCAAGCCAAACAATAGCATGAAAAAATAGCCCATAATATTTTTGGGGTTTGATTGGTGGTGTTTTTGTTTGATTTTGGGTTTTTGTTTGGGTGAGGGTTTTGTTGTTGTAGTTTGTGTGTGTGGGTTTTTTTTCTTCATTTTTTTCATTTTCTTGCACTGCATAATTCTGGAGTTCTATTCACCATACAGCTTTTGCAGAAGTTGTTTTGGAAATCTTCCTTCTTTTTTCTAGGCTCATGTGAAATTAAATTATGAACACCAGCAATTTAAATAACCCAACTGTTACTTTCATAAGTAAAATCTCAAGAAACTGAAGCTTTGACATTAAAATCAGCCTAATATTATATTTTCAATACAGCTGTCTCCACATGGCTAGGTATTTCAGAAGTGCTGTGGGAGAATGCTACCAAACGTTTGGTAAGTGCTACAAATCAAGGAACTGAGAATAATGAACTTCAGTGATAGTCTTTGTTGTGAACATTCTTGCATTCCTGTTCTATTTATTTCTTTCTGTACACTTTATGAAAATAGCATGTGAGCTTTTGTCATGTTAATCTCAAGCGACACACAGACAGACATGGCAGCTTTATCTCTGAAATTATTGGTTTAGAACAGAGAAACACCTTCAGGGTGGAAAAACAAAAAGGACAATTTCTAGGCAATATTTCTAACATGCTGAATTTCTGAAATACTGGAATTGGTAATGGATTGATAATTAAGGGATTAATACATTTACAAATAACTAAAAAGTATTGGATGGGTAAATTGTGTAGTAATGCAGACTATTGTGCTACATTATATTATTTTTAGGTATATTTTTCTTTTACTAGTAAGTTTGAAAATTTTGGCTAAAAACAGTTGACTTCTTATGCTCTTAGAGATATCTATTTTTTTTACTTATTTGTCTTGTCTACTTGTGATTAAGTACTTAGGAGATTATCATGGAGATAGACCAAAGGGAAATATTTCTTTAAATACTCTTACTCAGGGAAATAAGTAATAAAACCCTTGTTGACTTCAGTGGAAGCAGTTACTACAAAACCTAGCAAAGATTATGGATTGAAAAGTAAGCAGAGATCTGTCATAAGAAGATACCAGCAACTGAATGATCTCTGTAGACCAAAGAACAAAATATGTTCATTACTCACACAAAAATCTTCAAGAAATATTTGGATGTGTTATAGAATAGAATAGAATAGAACAGAATGAATAGAATAGAATAGAATAGAATAGAATAGAATAGAATAGAATAGAATAGAATAGAATAGACCAGGTTGGAAGAGACCTTCAAGATTATCGTGTCCAACCTATCACCCAACCTAATCAACTAAACCTCGCGACCAAGCACCCTATCAAGTCTCCTCTTGAACATCTCCAGTTACCCTGCAATTCTAGCACTTTCACACCTTTAATTCTGATTGAAATCTTGAGTAACCAAGTGTAGTTGAGAGGCATCCCTACCTATGGCAGGGAGGTTGGAGTAGATGATGTCCAAGGTCCCTTTCAACCTAAGTAACTTTATGATTTTATGATTCTGTGATTGATTTAAATATGATAAAGGATATAATTAAACTACATTTGTTTCTGAACATAGTTAAGAACTTTGTAATGGAAACTAGCTTAGGAGAAAGAATTACTTGAATACTAATCTCTGTTGTAATAACAATACTACTACTACTACAAACATCAATAATCAATAATAATAATATCACTTTCCAAACATTTTTATTCTGATAAAGGAAAATCCACACCAAGAAAGATATCCTCATTCCCTATCTTCTCCTGTGAAATGTTTCATTAAGTTGAAAATCTGCCAGCATGAAGGAAGTATAATTTTGATGCTGCTTTGTGCATTTCTGAGGACAAAATAAATGTGGATGGGCTTCCTATTCCTTCTCACCACTCAGTGAACACAGGCACCATAATATTGTAGTTGAAAATATATGTATGTTCATAACATCAATGTTTTTCAATTCAATCTTTTTCAATTCAGGTGGAATAACAGAACAGGATAAATGGTTTTGGCTGATAGAAAACCAAGACAATGGAAACTATTTGAAATATGAAATCTCCAAGAGCTCCACCAGTTCTCCTACACACAAAGTGCAAGTATCTTCAGACACTGTGACAGGTACAGGGAGGAATTACCCTTATAGTTTCATAGTTTCATTCAGGGTTGGAAGGGACCACAAGGATCATCTAGTTCCAACCCCCCTGCCATGGGCAGGGACACCCCACACTAGATCAGGCTGGATAGAGCCTCATCCAGCCTGCTCTTAAACACCCCCAGGGATGGGGCCTCAACCACCTCCCTGGACAACACATTCCAGGGTCTCACCACTCTCATGGTGAAGAACCTCCTCACATCTAGCCTGAATCTCCCCACCTCCAGCTTCATTCCATTCCCCCTAGTTCTATCACTACCTGAGATCCTGAGAAGTCCTTCCCCAGCCTTCCTGTAGGCCCCCTTCAGATACTGGAAGGCCACAATTAGGTCACCTCAAAGCCTTCTCTTCTGCAGACTGAACAGCCCCAACTCCTTCAGTCTGTCCTCATAGGAGAGGTGCTCCAGCCCTCTGATCATCCTTGTGGCCCTTCTCTGGACACGTTCCAGCACCTCCACATCCCTCTTGTAATAGGGGCTCCAGAACTGGACACAGTACTCCAGATGGGGTCTCACCAGGGCTGAGTAGAGGGGGAGGATCACCTCCCTCGACCTGCTAGCCACACTTCTCCTGATGCAGCCCAGGATCTGATTGGCTTTGCGGGCTGCAAGTGCACAGTGAGAGCTCATGTTGTACTTTTTGCCCACCAGCACCCCCAAGTCTCCCTCCTCAGGGCTACTTTCCAACCAGTCACTGCCCAGCCTGCATTTGTGCCTGGGATTGCCTCGACCCAGATGCAGGACCCTGCACTTGCACTTATTGAACTTCATGAGGTTGGCTTGTGCCCACCTCTCCAGCCTGTCAAGGTCCCTCTGGATGGCCTCCCTTCCCTCCAGCGTGTCTGCTTCACCACACAGCTTGGTGTCATCAGCAAACTTGCTGAGGGTGCACTCAATGCCACTGCCCATGTCACCGACAAAGATATTGAACAAGACAGGTCCCAGGACTGATCCCTGAGGGACTCCGCTTGTCACTGGCCTCCACTGGGACATAGAGCCATTGACAGCCACTCTTTGGGTGCGGCCATCAAGCCAGTTCCTTATCCATTTAGTGGTCCACCCATCAAACCCATGTGTCACCAGTTTGGAGACCAGGATGTGGTGCAGGACAGTGTCGAAGGCTTTGCTCAGGTCCAGGTAAATGACATCAGTTGCTCTCCCCTCATCTATTAATTTTGTCACCTGCTCATGATCACACACACATAGAATCACACAGAATGTTAGGGGTTGGAAGGGACCTAGAAACATCACCTAGTCCTACCCTGCTGCAGGATCACCTGTGTAGGTCACACAGGAATGCATCCAGTGGGTTTTGAATGTCTCTAGTGAAGAATGTTGCTTTATTTTGAAGTTTGTTAAAATCACCATGGCTGTTCTGTAGAGAGAAATGAGTATAAGAGCCTTTTTGAAAGTTTGATCCTGGAAAACATTGTTGTAACCTGCAAAGCATGAAAAGTAAGAAAATCTGCAAGTCTCCAATTGCAAGAGCTCAACAGTATTATATCTAGATGGGAGGAGAATGTTAAGAAGTGTTGGCTGTGCTGGATGCTGAGTGGCAGAAGGCTGCTGGAGAGATATTGTCACGTCCCACAGTGGTGGGATTTGTCTAGGAGAAAACAGAACGGTATGTCTATTACAGTCCCACAGAAATAAGAAAATTTCAGTGTGTTCTCTAAATATTTGGTTTACTACAGCACAAAACATATTTTTCACTCAAGACTGGAAAAGGAGAGCCTACCCCTTTGAAGCAGATACCATGTCATCTCCAAATAAGCTGCTGTACTATTTTGTGGGGTTTTGCTGCTGCTTGAAGCCTCTGGTTAGAGGGAGGAAAGAGTATTCTAGTGGTGAGAACTGAATGAATTCACTGAGCTCAATACATACTTGCTGCATTAATAAAAAACAAATGAAAGAAGTAATCTGATTAAATTATGTGTGCCTTTTCCAATGTCAGTGGAGCTTAGCTAACCAAACAGAAGCAGTGAAGTAAATCAGTGTTAGTTTATTAAATTCAATATCTCAATAGTAGAAGGGCTTATGCACCAATGTTCACACTGTTTATCTTTTTTTTTATGCAAAGAAAGTTGTTTTATGGCACTGTGGGGAATCTTGTTAGGAAAGTGGTATTTAGAAAAGCCTTATTTTCTTGGGAATATGCTGCTCTATGTCTTTTTGTCTTGCCTAAAAATTATCATTAAAATATAATACTTCAAATATTGTTTGCTGATGTTGATATTATCCTATGTATCAGAAAGGCATTTCTCCTTGAAATATCCTTGGGTCTTGCAGAGAGGAATGTCCCTTACCTTGCCTACTTTTCTTTCAATACTCTTATATGCACAAATACATACTCACCCTCACATTGATCTTAGTGCACTATCAAGATAACATCTCTGTTTTTTTGGTTGTTTTTTTTTTTTGTCTGGGGGTGAGGTGGGGGGCATGAGGGAATGGGGTGGGGGGGCAAGGAAATTAAGGATGTTTAATCTAGTCTTTCGGACTTTCAAAGTTTAGACATTGCTAGATTGCACTCTGAGTATTAAGGGGCTCACAGGAGATCTCCAGAAGAATTTATTGTAGTCTGCAGGAGGGAAGAGCTGTTGGTAAACTCCATCATAGTGGTGTAAGACTTGGCTTCTGCAAATTTGGAAAACCGGAAAACTGGAATACCTGTTCCTTGTGAATGATGAGCTTTGTTATGATCACACTAAGTACAGATTGAAAGTTTCAAATGTTCCTTTTATACCTACCTTAGAGCTACAGCCTGTTCTTATGTAGAAAAGATGCTAAATATCTGTGCATAACTGTGGTTGCCAATGCACTTCTAGGGTTTACTCAGGTCTCCTACAGGAAGCACTTTTAAAGGCAGGCAGTTGTCCAAGTGCCATTAAGCATCAAATATTATATTGTGTCTGTATATACAAACTCACATAATCATAGAGTTCTGTGAAAGAATTGCACATTTAATGCCTCAGACAGCTATATAGAAATCACCTTTAGAGTACATACTACTAGGAGTCCCTTGACCTATTGTAGTGGGTTGAAATTTCCCATTACATTAACTAAGCACAATCAACTCAGTTGTAAACAAATGGAAGCTGTATTTACAAAGCAAAAACTACACTTACAATGGAATGCAACGACTATGTACAAAATATACAGTATTTACAACATTATGCAGGTATTTACAAACAGAAAATAGCACAGAAACCACCCCTGGTCAAAACTACCAGGGAAGCCTCTCCACTGCCCCTCCCCTCCCCCCCAACTCCCTACCTCCCCCAAGCCTCCCAAACCCCTTGTACCAAAAGAGAGAGAGAGAGAAGGTGGAAGAAAGCAGTATTAGTCTTATTTCAAGGTCAAAGGCGCTATCCTCCCAGCAGAACATCCAGACCAGAGAGAAAAGAAGGAATGGGAGTGAAAGTAAAATGTGTAAGATGTTTATAGAACACGTGCTTCTATACCAGATATTCTGTCCAATTAAATTAATTTAGAATAATCTTTTGTTTTCCTTTTACACCCAATAGTGAATTATTTTTCTCTACTTTCTTCTTAAAATCTGCAGCTAAGTTTTAAAGGCATAGCCTAAAACTGCCACACCTATGTGATGTTTTGCTTAAGGCTCTCATGCACTGCTTTTGCATGCTGCCCTGGTGTAGACTCACTCCAAAGAGGCATGAAGTTTTCCATTACGAATAACTAGAAAATTTAATTTTCTTCACTGCTTTGATGTTTTGTGCTTCAAAATTTGAAGAGTCAGTGAAGTTGTGTGGAGGAAGACAGGCATTATTTTTCTGGATAAGACCTAGGTCCAAGCCCTAAGTTGGCTTTAAATAAGTGATTTCCAGAAAGCTAGGATAAATGTCATATCATGTAATATGTGTTAGAGAAATAAGGGTCACATTTTAGACTTAAATTAAAGATGATCACAGACTTCACCTGTGAGAGACTAAATCTTGCCTCTCTTGATGTGACTCAACAAATATAAAATCACTTTTCCTGCTTGCCCAAACAATAGCTGATGTGTATTGAGTAGTCACCACTGGAATAATTCTTGGGAAGGTAGGTGTATAGATAACAATTACACACCACACTGCAGCTGTCCTGGAAATGGGCAGAGATACTCTCTGGAATATACATACCTAAAAACTATATAAAATATCTGAGCAACTACTGACTCAGTAGAAGGAAAACACAGGGGAAGGAAAACACAGCAGGAAAAGACCGAGCCAATGCTGCTCTGAAGAAAACGGAGAGAATACCAGGAGACAAAAAATGATGAGACATTACCATGTAACCTGGAAGAAGCAGACCAAGAGGACCCCTCTCTCTGTGTCCTAAGTTCCACCTGCTGCAACTCATGGAGCTGAAGAGGCTGCCCAGACGACCACATCTCTTCTACAGCCAAAGCTGCAGCACCCTTCCTCTACAGACCCAACATCTCCTCTACATCAAATTGTCTTGTGGGGTGAGTGGTGAGGTAATATAATTCCTTTCCTCTTCTCTCTCCCTCTTCTCTCTCTCACTCTCTATTCTCTCTCTCTCTCCTTCCGATACATCCACTTTATTTGTGTAATAAATAGTTATAGCTGTTGATATTTTGGCCTTGTTTGTGCCTCTAATTTCATAACATGGGAATATTCAAAAGAACTGAGTCTCTTTCCCTCTCCAGACAGAGATATCACCTTTCTCATTTGGATGCTTTCTAGGTGGTTGTAAAGACAGCAATCAAATCTCAACACATTTCTCATGGCAATATGTGAAGAAAGCTAAGTGAAAAATCTCATTTGAACACTATTTATCAAAGCAATAAATACAGTACAGAAAAATCAGCTGCTATTTCCTGACTAACATTAAAATAAAGAGTTTCTTTCCTTAGATGCTTGGAGACATCTGGTCTGCTGTAGTTTTTGATCAGGGTTAGAAGAAAAATGAGGGAGAGGAAGAGATTGGATGGGCAATGAACTTCTGAGTGAATTAAGGGAAAAAAATAAGGTATATCATCTTTGGAAGGAAGGAGAGGCAGCCCATGAAATGTTTAAGGATGATGCTAGGTCATGTAGGAAAAAAAAATTGATAGGTAGAAACCCATTTGGAGCTTAGACTGGCCACTCTTGTGAAGGACAACAAAAAATCCTTTTACGGATATATATTAATGACAAGAGGAGGGGCAAGGACAATCTCCACTCCTTAGAAGCCCACAGCTTGGACAGCAACAAACTCCGCTGAGTTAGGAACTGGCTGGAGGGCCATGCCCAGAGAGTGGTAGTGAATGGTGCTGCATCCAGCTGGCAACGAGTCATTAGTGGTGTGTCCCAGGGATCAGTGCTGGGCCCCATCCTGTTCAATATCTTTATTAATGATCTGGATGAGGGCATTGAGTCCATCATCAGTAAATTTGCAGTTGACACCAAGTTGGGAGCAGGTATTGATCTGTTAGAGGGTAGGAGAGCTCTGCAGATGGACTTTCACAGGCTGGACAGATGGGCAGAATCCATGGGCAGAATAAAGGGCTGCCCAGGGAGGTGGTGGAGTCAACATCACTGGAGGTGTTTAAAAGGGGACTGGATGAGGAACTTGGTGCCATGGTTTAGTTGATTAGATGGAATGTTGGCTGATAGGTTAGACTTGGTGATCTCAAAGGTCTTTTGCAACCTGGTTAATTCTATTCTATTCTATTCTATTCTATTGCAAACAGAGTCTTACAGAAATTAATATTACTATGTACGGTATCAACCACAAAGTATTGATACATAAATTGCAGTTGTTCAATGTTGAGTCATTAACACTGCTTTGATTAAAAAAAAAAAGCAATAAAAAAAAGAAAAGATAGTTTGACCAAATGAGGTCATGGACAGGCTTTATAACTATTTTAAGCTGTCTCCTGAGTACTAGGATGGTTCCTTTGATAGTATCTGCTCTCATTCCCTTTGCAGAAGATGGGCTTGAACCCAGTGATGACTATACTATCCATTCTAAATAAGTGCTGTCTGGTTGATAGCCATATTGACCTTTAGTTGAGAAGCTAAAATCCTCTTGCCAACATTCCCACCTCCTGCTTAATTGGCACTGTATAAAATGTGTTTCCAAGGGAGTGTAAAACACCAGTCATAGTTATCTGCAATATTAACATGGCAGAAGTAACATGCAATTCATTCCTCTGAAAAATGGATGCTTAGTAAAATAAAGCATAATGAATCTCTTCCTGCAAAGGTTATGATGACTGCAAGTAGGCAGACCAGAGTCTCTTTGCTCAGTACTTGTTACGTCCAATAAACTATTTTGGTTTTGTGCCAAAGTCATAATGATGCACATATGTGGCATCGTAGGCCACATTATATCCTCAGTCAGGTTCATCGTTTTGACTGAGGCAAATTAGTCTTATTATTGAATTCCATTGTAAATAAGAATGTATTAAATATACCATAAAGATAAATTTCACAACATATGACATTGTTACCATTTTCCCCAAGGATCAGTGCTGGGCCCCATGCTCTTTAACATCTTTATTGATGATCTGGATGAGGGCATTGAGTCCATCATCAGTAAATTTGCACATGACAACACCAAGCTGGGGGCAGGTGTTGATCTGTTAGAGGGTAGAAGAGCTCTGCAAAGGGACCTTGACAGGCTGGACAGATGGGCAGAATCCAATGACATGAGATTTAACACATTGAAGTGCTGGGTTCAACACATTGGTCATAGCAACCCAATGCAGTGCTACAGGCTGGGGTGAGAGTGGCTGGAGAGTGGCCAGGCAGAGAGGGACCTGGGCGTACTGGTTGACAGTAGGCTGAACATGAGCCTGTAGTGTGCCCAGGTGGCCAAGAAGGCAAATGGCGCCCTGGCCTGTATCAGGAACAGTGTGGCCAGCAGGAACAGGGAGGTCATTCTGCCCCTGTACACTGCACTGGTTAGGCCACACCTTAAGTCCTGTGTCCAGAGAAGGGCAACAAAGTTGGTAAGGAGTTTGGAGCACAAGCCCTATGAGAAGAGGCTGAGGAACTGGGGTTGCTTAGCATGGAGAAGAGGAGACTCAGGGGAAACCTTATTGATGTCCACAACTACCTGAATGGCGGATGTAGAGAGGCGGGGGGTGGTCTCTTCTCCCTGGCAACCAGCACCAGAACAAGAGGACACAGTCTCAAGCTGCATGAAGAGAGGTTTAGGCTAGATGTTAGGAAGAAATTCTTCATAGAAAGAGTGATTACCCTTTGGAATGGGCTGCCCAGGGAAGTAGTGGAATCTCCATCATTGGAGGTATTTAGAAGGAGACTTGATGGGGTGTTTGATGCCATGGTTTAGTTGATTAGATGTTGTTGGATGATGGGTTGGACACAATGATCTTGAAGGTCTCTTCCAACTTGGTCTATTTTATTCTATTCCTACTCTATACTAGTCTAGTCTAGTCTATTTCTGGTAAGACTGTAACATTTTGATGAAACTATTGAAAATATTTTAACTTTTAAAATAAATATGAAGTGATGACATGAAAGTAAAGACAGATTGCTTCAATGCATGGCAGTAGAAAGATCTATGTTAAAACTATGCAGTGTCAGAACACTGTCAATGAAATGTGAATTAGGTCCATGAATTTTAGTGTATTATTTAGGGTTACTGTTTAGGATTAAACTCTTCATGTATTCCTCTTACTGCTCTATCAGGGCAGTTGAACTACATGATCATAGTATCATAGTATCATAGTAACAGTCAGGGTTGGAAGGGACCACAAGGATCATCTGGTTCCAACCCTCCTGCCATGGGCAGGGACACCCCACACTAGATCAGGCTGGACAGAGCATCATCCAGCCTGCTCTTAAATACCTCCAGGGACAGTGCCCCAACCACCTCCCTGGATAACCCATTTCAGGGCTTCACCACTCTCATGGTGAAGAACTTCATCCTCACATCCAGCCTGAGTCTCCCCACTTCCAGCCTTCATTCTATTCCCCCTAGTCCTACCACTACGTGAATCTTGAGAAGTCCCTCCCCAGCCTTCTTGTAGGCCCCCTTCAGATACTGGAAGGACACAATAAGGTCACTCCAGAGCCTTCTCTTCTCCAGACTGAACAGCTCCAACTCTCTCAGTCTGTCGTCATAGGAGAGGTGCTCCAGCCCTTCTCTGGACTGTCCATATCCCTTTGCAATAGGGGCTCCAGAACTGGATGCAGTACTGCAGGTGAGGTCTCACCAGAGCTGAGTAGAGGGGAAGAATCACCTCCCTTGACCTGCTGGCCAACTTCTCTTGATGCAGCCCAGGATCTGATTGGCTTTTCGGGCTGCAAGTGCACTCTGAGAGCTCATGTTGAGCTTCTTGTCCATCAGCACCCCCAGGTCTCTCTCCTCAGGGCTGCTTTCCAGCCAGTCACTGCCCAGCCTGCATTTGTGCCTGGGATTGCCTCAACCCAGATGCAGGACCCTGCACTTGCTCTTACTGAACCTCATGAGATTGGCTTGTGTCCACCTCTCCAGCCTGTCAAGGTCCCTCTGGATGGCATCCCTTCCCTCCAGCATGTCTGCTGCATCACACAGCTTGGTGTCCTCAGCAAACTTGCTGAGGGTGCACTCAATGCCACTGTCCATGTCACCGACAAAGATGTTGAACAAGACAGGTCCCAGGACTGATCCCTGAGGGACTCCGCTTGTCACTGGCCTCCACTGGGACATGGAGCCATTGACAGCCACTCTTTGGGTGTGGCCATCAAGCCAGTTCTTTATCCATCTAGTGGCCCACCCATCAAACCCATGTGTCACCAGTTTGGAGACCAGGAGGTGGTGCAGGACAGTGTCGAAGGCTTTGCTCAGGTCCAGGTAAATGACATCAATTGCTCGCCCCTCATCTATTAATTTTGTCACCTGTTCATAGAAGGCCACCAGGTTGGTCAGGCAGGATTTGCCCTTGGCGGAGCCATGCTGACTGTTCCAAATCACCTCTTCAGTTTTCTTCTGACTCAGTAGTGCCTCCAGGAGAATCTGCTCCATGATCTTTCCAGGCACCGAGGTGAGACTGACTGGCCTGTAGTTCCCTGGTTCCTCCTTCTTACCCTTTTTGAAAATGAGGGTGATGTTTCCCCTTTTCCAGTCTGTGGGGTCTTCCCCAGACTGCCATGACTTTTGGAATATGATAGAGAGGGGTTTAGCAACCTTATCTGCCAGTTCTAATGATCTTCAGAAGTTCTAATGATCTTCAGAGGTTCCTTCCAAACCCTACCATTCTGTGTTTCTATTTTCAAGGGAAAAATAGTACTTGTATTTACACAACAGCTCTTATAAAGCTTAATATTATGAAACATTCTAACAGTTTTCTTTGAAAGATTCTATTGTAGACCACTGAAAATAAGACAGACCATTTCCTCTCCCTCTCCCTATTAAAAAAAAAAAAAAGGCAACAAATATCACCATTGATTATATGCAAAAATTACCTTTGAATAGTATCGTGTGTATATTGTGTGTATAGTGTAGCAGGTGGAAACAGAAAAAGCTTCATCAAGTATTTGGCTCCCTGGGGGCCACTAGCAAATGCTTCAGAGGTCTTTTTAAAGGGGGGAAGTAGCATTTTATAGCAGTAATCACAAATATGCAAATTTGATGGCAAAATATAAACCCCAAAGATGCAGCTCCACTAGAAAACTTATTGTGTTTACCAAGATGTGTCCCCATTATACATGTCACTTTTTCTGTCTGTGAGCTTTAAAAATGGAACATTAGGTGTGTTTCTGCAGAGCTGGAAAAACCCTCAAATGATATTTTATTTGAAGCTTTCCTTCTTATATGTACACCCTTTTGACTCAAAACTAGTGGAAATATTTTTTGTAGCTCTGTAGATCTGATATGATAAACATAATTTCATTTACAATGGAAAACAGTGAAGAGATTAAGACAAAGTACTCACCCTGTATGATGCATCCACCAGGCTAATGATCGTCTTCTGCTTACAACTAAGCAGATATTGATGTACATCATTTAGTGGATAAGAATAATCTCCTTAAAGGCAAGAAATGCATACCTTTTGCAATTTCCCCCATAAGCAGAAATAAATATCCCTGCATTGTTAACCTTCATTTGGACATAAAGAGTAAAGGAGGCCTTGCAGCCCACTAGATGAAACATTTGAGTAGCTATACTGCAGCTAACTACATATCCTACTGCATTGTTATCAATAGCACTGAAAGACTCCTGTTTCCTTCAGTGCCACAAGAATTCCCTGACATACAGATATTGACCCCAATCCCTTTAGCTTCAGCATGATAATGTTGCCTCTTGAAGCTGTGAGGGAACTGGATTACTCCTTTATTGATTAATTGTTGGGTTAACAATCAATGGGTTAATTGACTGTTAGCCTTTATGAGATGACTCACTCCCTTTAGTCAGGCATATGGTTAAACAGACTGAACAAGTCACTGAACAAGTACCTACATACTGTCAGTGGCTGCTGTACACAAATTTGTCAGCTTTACATTATTGAAAGCCACATTAAAAAATCTTCTGTAAATGAGCCACACAGAAAGGAACAATCCAGTTGAAAGGATAGATTTACATTGCACTACCATTCCCTATTTAAGAGCCTCCCTCTCCCTCTGTTATTACTGAGGCAATCAAAAGTGCCTTGAAAGATTGCTAAAATTATTAATTGTGCTTTATTTTAGATTGATAACTACAGTAACAAGTGTGAGAAGGAGAGCAAGAAATTGAAGTGGATTGGGTCATCGTATGCCTGCCTAACATCACTGGCTTAAGATTTGTGTTTTAGACTGCCTCTTGCCTTATAACAGCATGTAGTGAAACAAAGACTTTTTTCTGGAGGTAATTGTTATGTGGTGGAGTATAAACAAGACCCATTCTGCAGTACATTTATTACAGTGCATATTTATGAGTTGGGTTTAATTAAAAGTCAGGAACACTAGAGCTATTTTTTAACTAGAAGCCTATTATGTAGTGTCAAATGCTTGGCTTTAATCACATTTTATACCATTGTGACATAGATCACTGTTTGTGACATAGGATGTAGTGTGTAGTCTTTCCTGAGAAGATGCAGCCACACTTGATGGATGTTTTCTCATTTGTAACCTCATTACTACTAGCTTCCCATCCATCTAATAAAATGCTGCGATAGAGTGTGGGATAGTGCTATAAATCATAATATTCCAGCCTCTCCAAGCAGATTCATTAGAAATGCTGACTATATATCTCACACATAGAAAGTCAACACACAAAATAGGCTGCTGCTTCTGCCTGTACTGGAGACATTCACTCATTCCTTCCAGTCAAGTTAGTATTTGTTTTTAATTGCAAAGATGTCATTTAATGAAGTTCTAGATGGCAGACTGCTTTGAACTGATTAATCCAATAAATATCCCATCTGCTTTTAGTTTTGAACTATGCTGTTGTCTGATATCTCACTCACATTATTACTCCATCTGAGAACAAATGAATATCACTAAGAACTACTAATATTTTCCAGCTTTTGCTTAAAGAAAGGGCATCCTTTCTCTCTTTATTTTGGGAAAGGTCAGTGAATGGAGTACATACAGGAGGAAGAGGATGAATCTGTCCTGTCTGTCTGTCCATCTTTCAGCCTATGAAAAACCATGTGGCTATGAAAGTAAAAATATCCCAGAATTATTCCTGGAGAAAGAGACCCTGAACTGGTATTTTACTTAGGTTTTGATTTTTAGTGGAATGTACACACTTGAACATGTAACAACAGCTCCTAAATTTTCAAGAAGGGCAGGGTCACCAACAGAAAGAAAAAACAGTTAAAAAAAATAAAACAATTTAAATATAATTCAGCTCTAAAAAATGCAGTGTCACTGTGACTTGCTATTCCAGGTGCTTGGATTTTTGTAATTTTCCTACAGCAGATGTTTAGAGATGTTTAGAGATGTCTACATTCTTTTGTGAAGATTTCATTATTGACAAATTTCATACAGCCCTTTAAAGCCTCAAAGCATTTTCTTGGTGACTATCAAGGGTTGTCTACCTGTAGACTCGTAGAATCATAGAATCAACAAGGTTGGAAAAGAGCTCAGAGATATGACTTATGTTCAGTCAGCTCTCAACCACTACTCCCAGGTCCCTTTCTGCCTGGCTGTTCTCCAGCCACTTTGACCCCAGCCTGTAGCACTGCATGCAGTTATTGTGGCCAAAGTGCAGCACCTGGCACTTAGACTTGTTAAATGCCATCATGCTGGACTGCGCCCATCTGTCCAGCCTGTTGAGGTCCCTCTGCAGAGCCCTCCTACCCTCTAACACATCAACACCTGCTCCAAACTTGGTGTCATCTGCAAATTTACTGATGATGGACTCAATCCACTCATCTCGATTTTCAATAAAGATATTGAACCGGATGGGTCCCAGAACTGAGCCCTGGAGAGCACCACAAGTGACTGACTGCCAGCTGAAAGTGGCACCATTCACCACCACTCTCTGAGCTCAGCCCTCCAGCCAGTTCTTAACCCAGTGCAAACTGCTGCTGTCCAAGCCATGGGCTGACAGCTTGGCCAGGAGTTTGCTGTCTGGGACAGTATCAAAGGCCCTGCTGAAGTTCAAATAGACTACATCCACAGCTTTCCCCATATCCACCAGGCGGGTCACCTGGTCATAGAAGGCTGTCAGGTTGGTGAAGCAGGACCTGCCCCTCCTAAATCCATGTATGCTAGACCTCATCCCTTGGCCATCTTGTATGTCCTGTGTGATTGCACTCAAGATGATCTGCTCCATATTCTTGCCTGGCACCAAGATCAGTCTGACAAGCTTGTAGTTTCCAGGTTCTACCATCTGGCTCTTCTTGTGGATGGGCATCACATTGGCCAGTTTCCAGTCATCTGGGATTTCTCCAGTGAGACAAGGCTGGTGGTAAATGATGGACAGTAGCTTGGAGAGCTCATCTGCAAATTCTCTCAGTATCCTAGGATGGATCTCATCTAGTCTCATGGACTTGTGAGTATCCAAGTGGCTCAGCAAGTCCCTAACTGCTTCCTCAAGAATTTCAGGGTGACTATACTGCTCCCTGACTCCATCTGATTCAGGAGACCAGTTTTCCTGAAGCACTCCTGTCTTACTGTTTAAATTGCGGCAAAGAATGCATTTAGTACCTCAGCCTTTTCGTCATCTTTAGTTACAACATTCCCCTCCAACTCCAATGAAAAGTGAAGTTTCTTCTTGTTCCTCTTTTTAACATTAATGTATTTATAAAAATGTTTTTAATTGTCTTTCACACAAGTGGCCAGCTTACATTTTAACTGGGCTTTTGCCTCTCTGATTTTTGTCCTACATAATCTAGTAACATCCTTACACATATCTTGAGTTGCCTCCCCCACTTTCCAAAGGTGATATGCCCTCTTTTTTCCCTTAATTCCTTCAAAAGATGCTTGCCCATCCAGGCCAGTTACCTTACCTGGTAGCTCCTCTTTCAGAACGTAGGCACAGCCTGTTCCTGTGCCTTCAAGAGCTCCTATTTGATGTAGGTCCAACTGTCCTGGACCCCTTTGTTCTTAAGGGCTGCTACCCAAGGAATGCTCTGAATTAGTTGCTTAAATAAGCTGAAGTCTGCCCTCTGGAAGTCCAAAATGAGGGTTCTGTTATGACTCCTTCTTGTTTCCCTTTATATGCATGTCTTTGTAGTGCAGTGATCTCTCATTTTGGACTGAGTTTATCAAGCGGGTGATATTATCCAACTCTTTTCTTTCAAATATATTGCAATTACTAATATAAAAAAAACCTTTAGTGATCCTTCAGTTGGAATTGAAGCAAGATATACACTGGTCCACAGAATTACTTTACTTCATTTTGTATAACATGGGTTATTAAGCAAAAGTGGACAGATGGAATCCAATGGTTCAAAAAGCCTGCAGGAAATGATCAAGGGGCACAAGTGGGCTCTTGTTTCTATACTTAGAGACTGTTTTACTCGATTTTGGGGAAATGAGATAGTGTACGAGTTGGTAGTATTCTTTATTACATCCTTGAAAGGGAAATGCAATTGTGTTTGCATGCTATCTGCAAACAGTGTTTTCACTATAACTCACTGTGATCTCTAGCATTTAGTGTCAAACGTTTTCAGGGAAAATGATTGTTAACTGTTATTAGCAATCAATAGTTTTATGAATATACAAATTAAAAGTAATCAGTGAGAGAAAGAATTGTACATGAGTTAATACGATCCATTTATTTTGAATCACACACTAAAGTGTGGCATTTGTCTTTATTACAATGACAAATAATAGAATCATAGAATCAACCAGGTTGTAAAAGACCTCAGAGATCATCAAGTCTAACCTATTACCTAATACCTAACACCTCATGACAATGAAACCATGGCTTCAAGTGCCACATCAAATCCTTTTTGAACACCTCCAGGAATGGTGACTCCACTACAGAATCACAGAATCACAGAATAGTAAGGTTGGAAGAGACCTCAAAGATCATCAAGTCCAACCTGTCACCACAGACCTCATGACTAAACCATGGCACCATGTGCCATGTCCGATGTCCTCTTGAATACCTCCAGGGATGATCACTCCACCACCTCCCTGGGCAGCCCATTCCAATGGCAATTACTCTTTCTGTGAAGAGCTTTCTTCTCACCTCAAGCCTAAACTTCCCCTCTTGCAGCTTGAGACTGTGTCCTCTTGTTCTGGTTCTGGTTGCCTGGGAGAAGAGACCAACTCCCTCCTGGCTACAACCTCCTTTCAGGTAGTTGTATAGAGCAATAAGGTCTCCTCTGAGCCTCCTCTTCTCCATGCTTAATAACCCCAGCTCCCTTAGCCACTCCTCATAGGGCTTGTGCTTGAGGCCTCTCACCAGCCTTGTTGTCCTTCTCTGGATATGTTCAAGTGTCTCAATGTCCTTCTTAAATTGAGGAGCCCAGAACTGGACACAGTACTCAAGGTGTGGCCTAACCAGTGTTGAGTACAGGGGAAGAATGATGGCCCTGCTCCTGTTTGCCACACTACTTCTGATGCAGGCCAGGATGCCATTGGCTCTCTTGGCCACCTGGACACACTGCTGGCTCATGTTTAGGTGCCTGTCAATCAGTACCCCCAGGTCCCTTTCTACCTGGCCACTCTCCAGCCACTCTGTCCCCAGTTTGTAGCACTGCATAGGGTTGTTGTGGCCAAAGTAGGGAACCCGGTACTTGGTTGTGTTGTGGTGATACTCTTAAGCAGATAACAGTAAAACATATAACGGATTTACTTGAAGACATAGTAGCCTTCTCGTGGTTCCTGAAGCAATTTCAATGTTCCTGAAGCAATCTCAGGAAATATCAATACATCTCTGAATTGAAATGACAATTTAAAATGTCTGTCAAATGTGACTCTCACTGGGGAGACCTGAGTACCTATGTTACCTATAAACACCTCATTTAATGCATCACAGGAATGCAGATATAGAAGTGCTACTGTGTTCCTTGGCCCATTTATACTCCTATAAATGTAAATGTTTCATAGTTTCATAGTTTCATAGTTTCATTCAGGGTTGGAAGGGACCACAAGGATCATCTAGTTCCAACCCCCCTGCCATGGGCAGGGACACCCCACACTAGATCAGGCTGGACAGAGCCTCATCCAGCCTGCTCTTAAACACCCCAAGGGACGGGGCCTCGACCACCTCCCTGGACAACCCATTCCAGGGTCTCCCCACTCTCATGGGGAAGAACCTCCTCCTCACATCTAGCCTGAATCTCCCCACCTCCAGCTTCATTCCATTCCCCCTAGTTCTATCACTACCTGAGATCCTGAGAAGTCCTTCCCCAGCCTTCCTGTAGGCCCCCTTCAGACACTGGAAGGCCACAATTAAGTCACTTCAGAGCCTCCTCTTCTCCAGACTGAACAGCCCCAACTCCTTCAGTCTGTCCTCATAGGAGAGGTGCTCCAGCCCTCTGATCATCCTTGTGGCCCTTCTCTGGACACGTTCCAGCACCTCCACATCCCTCTTGTAATAGGGGCTCCAGAACTGGACACAGTACTCCAGGTGGGGTCTCACCAGGGCTGAGTAGAGGGGGAGGATCACCTCCCTCGACCTGCTAGCCACACTTCTCCTGATGCAGCCCAGGATCTGATTGGCTTTGCGGGCTGCAAGTGCACAGTGAGAGCTCATGTTGAGCTTTTTGTCCATCAGCACCCCCAAGTCTCTCTCCTCAGGGCTGCTTTCCAGCCAGTCACTGCCCAGCCTGCATTTGTGCCTGGGATTGCCTCGACCCAGATGCAGGACCCTGGACCTGCTCTTATTGAACTTCACGAGGTTGGCTTGTGCCCACCTCTCCAGCCTGTCAAGGTCCCTCTGGATGGCCTCCCTTCCCTCCAGCGTGTCTGCTGCATCACACAGCTTGGTGTCATCAGCAAACTTGCTGAGGGTGCACTCAACGCCATTGTCCATGTCACCGACAAAGATGTTGAACAAGACACGTCCCAGGACTGATCCCTGAGGGACTCCGCTTGTCACTGGTCTCCACTGGGACATGGAGCCATTGACAGCCACTCTTTGGGTGCGGCCATCAAGCCAGTTCCTTATCCATCTGGTGGTCCACCCATCAAACCCATGTGTCACCAATTTGGAGACCAGAAGGTGGTGCGGGACAGTGTCGAAGGCTTTGCTCAGGTCCAGGTAAATGACATCAGTTGCTCGCCCCTCATCTATTAATTTTGTCACCTGTTCATAGAAGGCAACCAGATTGGTCAGGCAGGATTTGCCCTTGGCAAAGCCATGCTGACTGTTGCCAATCACCTCTTCACTATTCTTTTGAGCGAGTAGTGACTCCAGGAGGATCTACTCCATGATCTTTCCAGGCACAGAGCTGAGATTGACTGGCCTGTAGTTCCCTGGTTCCTCCTTCTTACCCTTTTTGAAGATGGGGGCAATGTTTCCCCTTTTCCAGTCTGTGGGGACTTCACCAGATTGCCATGACTTTTGATATATAATAGAGAGGGGTTTAGCAACCTCATCTGCCAGTTCTCTCAGTACCTGTGGGTGTATCTCGTCGGGTCCCATGGACTTGAACACTTTTAGGTTCTTCAGATGATCACGAACCTGATCTGCACTTGCAATGGGCGGTTCTTCCTCCCCGTCCCTGGCTTTGACTTCACAGTATCACAGTATCACAGTATCACTTAGGTTGGAAAGGACCTCGGGGATCATCGAGTCCAACCTACCAACACAGACCCCATGCCTAGACCATGGCACCAAGTGCCACGTCCAATCTCCCCTTGAACGCCTCCAGGGTCGATGACTCAACCACCTCCCTGGGCAACCCGTTCCAATGCCGAATTACTCGCTCAGTGAAGAACTTCCTCCTCACCTCGAGTCTGAACCTCCCCTGGCGTAGCTTGAGACTGTGTCCCCTTGTTCTGGTGCTGGTTGCCTGGGAGAAGAGGCCAACCACTTCCTGGCTACAACCACCCGTCAGGTAGTTGTAGAGGGCAATGAGGTCACCCCTGAGCCTCCTCTTCTCCAGGCTAAACAATCCCAGCTCCCTCAGCCTCTCCTCATAGGGCTTGTGTTCAAGGCCTCTCACCAGCCTTGTTGCCCTTCTCTGGACACGCTCAAGTGTTTTGATGTCCTTCTTAAACTGAGGGGCCCAAAACTGGACACAGTACTCAAGGTGCGGCCTAACCAAAGCAGAGTACAAGGGCACTATGACCTCCCTGCTCCTGCTGGCCACACTATTCCTAATGCAGGCCAGGATGCTATTGGCCCTCCTGGCCACCTAGGCACACTGCTGGCTCATATTCAGGTGGCTGTCGATCAGCACCCCCAGGTCCCTCTCTGTTTAGCAGCTCTCCAGCCACTCTGACCCCAGCCTGTAGCTCTGCATGGGATTGCCGTAGCCAAAGTGCAGCACTCGGCACTTGGACTTGTTGAATGACATCCCATTGGACTCTGCCCATCTGTCCATTTGGTTGAGGTCCCTCTGCAGAGCCTTTCTACCCTCTAACTGACTAACATCTGCCCCTAACTTTCTGTCATCTGCAAACTTGCTGATGACTGACTCTACCCCTTCATCCAGATCATCAATGAATATGTTGAAGAGGACAGGGCCCAGCACTGATCCCTGGGGGACACCACTGGTGACTGGCCTCCAGCTGGATGTGGCACCGTTCACTACCACTCTCTGGGCCCGGCCCTCCAGCCACTTCCTAACCCAGAGTGTAATGGTCCAATCCACAGGCTGGCAGCTTACTCAGCAGTTTGCTGTGGGGGACGGTGTCAAAGTCCTTGCTGAAGTCCAGGTAGACCACATCCACAGGCCTCCCCACATCCACCAGGTGGGTCACTTGATCATAGAAAGAGATCAGGTAGGAGAGGCAGGATCTGCCCTTCCTGAATCCATGTTGGCTGGACCTGAGCCCTTGGCCATCCTTCAGGTGCGCAGTTATTGCCGCCAGGATAATCTGCTCCATCACTTTCCCTGACACTGAGGTCAGGCTGACCGGCCTGTAGTTTCCAGGTTCCTCCATCCGACCCTTCTTGTGGATGGGGACCACGTTGGCCAGTTTCCAGTCATCTGGGACCTCACCTGTGAGCCAGGACTGGAGGAAAATGATGGAGAGTGGCCTAGTTAGCACATCTGCCAGCTCTCTCAGCACCCTAGGATGGATCCCATCCCGTCCCATGGACTTGTGAATATCCAAGTGGCTCAGCAGATCCTGAACTAATTCCTCATGGATTTCCGGGGCATTACACTGCTCGCCGACCCCATCGCCCAGCTCCGGAGGCCACTTGTCCTGAACTTCTGCCTTGCTGTTAAACATTGAGGGAAAGAAGGTGTTCAGGACCTCAGCTTTCTCCTCATCCTCAGTCACCGTGTTCCCCTCCAGGTCCACTAGGGAGTGCAGGTTCTTCCTGCCCCTCTTCTTATTGTTAATATATTTATAAAAATGCTTTTTATTGTCTTTGACTGAGGTGGCCAGCTTCAGTTCCAGCTGGGCCTTAGCCTCCCTAATTTTATTCCTACATAATCTAACAGCTTCCTTGAACATACCTCAAGAAACCTTCCCCTCCTTCCAAAGGTGATACAGCCTCCTCTTCCCCCTTAAATCCTCCAGGAGCTGCTTGCCCATCCAGGCTGGTTGCCTTCCCCGCCGGCTTGCCTTCCGGCACATGGGAACCACCAATTCCTGTGCCCTCAAGAGCTCCTGTTTGAAGTAGGTCCAACCCCCCTGAACCTCTTGGTTCATGAGGGCTGGTACCCAGGGGACTTTACAAACAAGTTTCTTAAATAGGCTGAAGTTCGCCCTTCAGAAGTCCAAGGTGAAGGTTCTGTTGGTGCTCCTCCCTATCTCCCTGCATATTGAAAACTTCACTATCTCGTGGTCACTGCACCCTAGGCAGCCTCCCACGATCACGTCTCCCACCAACATAACGTCAGGAGTGCGGCTAGAGGCCCTTGCAGTGAAGACTGAGGTAAAGAAGTTATTAAGTACCTCAGCCTTTTCCTCATCACTTGTGACCATGTCACCATTTTCTTTTCTGAGGAGGCCCACACCTTCCCTAGTCTTCTTCTTCCCATTAATATACCTGTAAAAGTTCTTAGTGTTCCCTTTAATCTCCTTGGCTAGATTCAATTCAAACTCTGCTTTGGCTTTCCTAACCAGGACTCTTGCCGCTCGGGCAGCTTCCTTATATTCCCCCTGTTCTACCTGTCCTTCTCTCCACTTCCTGTAGAGTTTCCTTTTAAGTAATAGTGTGTCCAGTAGCTCCTTGCCCATCCAGGCAGGCCTCCTAGCATTCTTACCTGCTTTTCTCTTTGTTGGTACACAGAGCTCCTGGACACAGAGAAGGTGGTCCTTGAATACTGACCAGCTGTCCTGGGTCCCTCTTCCCTCCAGGGCTTTGTCCCACCACACTTTGGCTAGCAGATCCCTGAAGTGATCAAAATCTGCACGCCTAAAGTCTAGGGTCGTGAGCTTGGAATACTTCCTCCTGATTGCCCTGAGGATGTTAAATTCAACTGCTTCATGGTCACTGCAGCCAAGGCCGTCTCTGAGCCTCACATTGCTTACCAGCCCTTCCCTGTTGGTGAGAACAAGGTCCAGCATAGCACCATCCAAAAAGACTTCTGATTGGGTTTGTCTGGAATAATTATGAAAAAAATATCATGCTCATTTTTCAGGGTTTGTGGATTTGTATGTATTTGCTTATTTAATCACATTAATTAAATGGAAGAATTGTATGCCAATCTATAAAACTCAAGTGAGCTCTGTGAAATTAATATCATATCATTTGTGTCTGTTACTAGTGCATTAACTGTCAGGCAATTATTCTAAATATCTTTAGGATTAAAAGGGAAAAAACAATCTTCATGCTTAGTTTTTGGGTTTGTGATAGGGTGTTTTGTTTTGTTTTTAAGTTGTGATATTCACCTGTCTCTGTCAGTGGAGTCAGCAATAATATAGACAAAATTTTCTATAATGATAACTATTTTTGTTGATAGCTGACAGAATAAATCTAAGAGTATAAACAGGCAATTACAAGCTATTTAATAGTATTGTTTGCATGCCATGCTGATACTGTGACTTATCTGTAGAATATCCTTTTGAAGAAACCCATGGTTTGGGAACATTTTTTGTCCTGCAGGAAAGCAGAGTCAGAATGGAAGAGTCCCAGAATTTTCATGACTGAAATAAAAAGATAATAATGCAGAAACATCCCTGTTTCAGATGCTTTTGTTCACCAGTTGCTAATACAGTTGTCTGAAATGAGTAAAGAGATGTCACATAATGTGTTACTGTGTTCTAAAATACAAATAAAACCCTGCCTTTGACAGAAATTTATTGGAATTTAGCTGATGTTTGAAGGATGTGTTACATTGCTCTATTGCTTTTTGGTTTTACTGCTTATGGAATAAATAAAAGCACTTCATGTTTATGTAGTCTCAGTCTTCACAGAATAATAAAGAATATGCATTTACCTTGGGATGTCATTGGAAACTGAAGAGTGTCCTCATACATTGTTTATTATGTCACTTTGTTTACGGTGTCACTTTGTCTAAAGGTGGATTACATAAAATTTCCATGATTTTTATATCAAATAGTAACAAAGTATAGGTCACAAAACCCAAAACAGTAATATTCTTTCTGGGGAAAAGAGAAATGTAACTAACTTTTCGTTAACTAACTTTTTGTTATGTGGTCAATGATTATGGATAATAGAAGAAAGTAAATTCACAATCCCTTGGGGATTTTTTTAGGATTAAACATGTATACCAGTGTTTATTTTAATATGTTCACTGCTTTTAACATAACTGCTTTACACTCAATATTATCTATACAGGTCATAGGATATAGGTAGCATGGTAAACTGTTGCCATTGAATGCATCAGTACAGCATAAGATCACAAAAGAAGCCCCAAAGCCTTAAAATTGGATTTAAGAGGTTTGTTATTGCTATAATTCAGAAGAAATAGAAGAGAAAAAAACCCAGACTTTTGCAGACACAAACCATTATTTAATCAAAAACAGTTAAATAAGAGAAAGTCTGTGTAAACTAAAAGAGACTAAAGGGACATTTTCCTAAACAATATCAAGATTGTCTTTGTTGAATTTTCATGTCTTGTCTTCAAAACTGATTTGTTAGAGCTAACAATTATTACAAAATTGTGTAAGTAATCTTTGTACATGCGTTTGTGTACTGCATTTGGCAGTGTTTCAATTTTACTTGTAGTAAAATAAATCTAGGGGATTGTATCAGGTTTCTGTCCATCATTTTCTCTGTTGCATGAGAAGCATAGAAATCTCTCTCACCAATTTATATAGCTGTACCTGTTCATCCTGCCACTCAACTGTATCTATTTACTGACCTTGGGTGTTAGCAACACATGGCTGCATTGAACTTGAAGTAAAAAAGGGTATTTTTAAGTGCAATTGTTTTCTGATTAAGGATTCTAGGGGTAAGGTTTCACAAATCCCAGCTGAGAGATATGAGTAAATTTCACTGCCTGAAATCAAAGAGAAATCAGTGTTTGATTTCTGATAAGAGGTGGAAATAATTGGAACAGAAATACTTCCTCAATCTTGAACAATCAGGAGAGACATAATACATTATTTCCTTTTCTATTAAGTTGTTTTATTTTTCTCCAATTTTCCTTTTCCTTTTCTTCATTTTTTTTTCTGTGCTGTCAGAATCCATTGCATTTTCTCATCTTTAACTCATTGTCTCCAGTTCTGATCCTTCCTTGCTGTGATGGGTTTGGTTGAGATGGAGCTATTTCTCCCCATGGCATCATTCATAGTGCTGTGTTTTGTAAAGGTGGCTGGGTGTTTATAACACAGCAATGTTTTGGCTACTGCTGAGCAGTGCTCGCACAACACCTAGGCTGTGTTTTTGCAACATTCACCTCTTTTCCCAACAGTAGGCTGAGGGATGGGCAAGATCTTGGGAGGGGACACAGACAGGCCAGCTGACACAAACTAACCAAAGGGGTATTCCATAATATATGATATCAGCTCAGAGGTAAAAGTTGAAGGAAAGAGGGAAGTGTGAGAGGTATACATTAGTGGCATTTTTCCTCCAGAGCAACTCTACATGTACTGAAGCCCTGCTTACTGGGAAGCAGAGAGACATCATCTGCTAACGGGAAGCAGAGAATAGTATTTTGTCTTTGCTTCCAAGCATAGGCTCTGCTTTTGCTTATGTCATATTAAACTGCTCTTCTCTTGACCCACAGGGCTCTTGTTACATTTTCCCTCTCTCCTGTGCATCTAAGAAATTAAATGATACATTGGTAAAAACAGGGCCAAACCACCGCACTCACCTGAGAGACAGGTGGGTCCAAATATCTCACTGAGCTGATGATGCTGGTTTTTATGCTTCTGGCACCTGTTTTACTGTTGGGGCCTGGTCTGTCTTGAAGCGTTAGCATAAATAACTCACTTAGAATTACATAAGCAGCTTATTTAGAATGTGCTCTATAATAACTTTGTTCAGAGTACCTATTATGATAGCCTTGTAAAAGAACATGAACTGCTGCTCTGATACAATGACTGCTGGGAAAGTTAGCAATAAGAAAACATTGTAACACAAGAGGGGGTATGAATCTGGGATTGTGATTCAATTTGCACAAACGTCAACAACTAACCAGATTGATCAAAAGAGCATGTGGACAGCTCGTGAGGATGCAGAACAGCCTATCATATTGCAGAATAGTGCGAGTATACAATATAAAAGTAGAGCTGATAGTTAATAAAGTTGAATAATTTATGCATCATATTGGTGTTGTGTCGTTCCTGTTCCTGCAAGGACTTACCATGTAAGTGATGAACAATTCAGTGTGCTTCTATTTTGTACCTTCTTGCTTCTTTTTCATAGTTAAGGGAAAACCTACACAGTCGACCCAGACTGAGGTAGAACACAAGCAGGTAGCTGTTCAGGTATCTGGCTGTAGAGAGTGCTGGAGCTCGGCTCTTGAGATGCAAGGTAGTGGGGGCAACTCTTGCATAACGTGTGAGCAGAAGGACTATCTACTTAACCTAGTGGCCAGACTGAAGGATGAGGTTGCTAGTCTTAGAGATGTAAGGGAATGTAGAAAAGAGATGAACCAGAGGAGGAAAGAGATTAACCAGAGTAAGCAGGCTCTGCAGGACCCTCCAGCAGAGGCTGGTTATCCAAAAAGCAGAGGGGAATGGATGCAGGTTCCTCTCAAAAGACAAAAACTAAAACCTCCTTGCCACCCCTCACCTTCCCCGTTGCTCTTCGAAAACAGGTATGGGGTACTGGAGATCGAGGGTGAGGTGATCCTGATGCCGGAGGACACACGATTTGGGGTTTTCCCTGAGGCTAAACAGCCTAAGGTTAAGCAGCCTAAGGCAAAGCAGCCTAAGGTTAAACAGCCTTCCCCTGGCATCAGGACCTGTTCCCTCAAAAAAAAGAGGAGGGTAATTGTTATCGGTGATTCCCTCCTGAGGGGAACAGAGGGCCCCATATGTCAGCCAGACCCATCTCATAGGGAACTTTATTGTCTCCCAGGAACCCAAATTAATGATGTTACCAGAAGGCTGCCTAGCCTGGTGCAGCCCTCTGACTACTATCCCTTACTAGTTATGCAATTAGGGAATGATGATTTTGCAACCAGAAGTCCCAGGGCTATCAAAAATTACTTCAGAGCCCTGGGAGACCTGGTTGAGGGGTCAGGTGCACAAATAATTTTTTCATCAATATCCTTAGTTGCAGGAGGGAATACCGTAAGGAACAGGTCAGCAGCTGTAGTTAACAAGTGGCTTAGAGGCTGGTGCAGTCAAAAGAATTTTGGGTATTTTGATCTTGGAGAGCTTTCTACTGCACCAGGTCAGCTGGCAACAGTGCATCTGTCCCAGAGGAGGGGAAAGGTCACAGTATATGAGAATGGCCTGTCCCCCAAATGTGAAAAGATTCTGGGAAGGGAATTGGCAAGTCTCATTGACAGGGCTTTAAACTAGTTTCGAAAGGGGAAGGGACTGAAACTAGTCCCCTCATGCAAGAGTCTGGGGGTGATAAGCTAGAGTCAGAAGTGAAACGAGCAGCCCAGCTGAAGTGCATGTACACTAACGCACGAAGCATGGGTAACAAACAAGAGGAGCTGGAAGCCTTGTTGCAGCAGGAAAGTTATGATGTAGTTGCCATCACAGAGAAATGGTGGGATGACTCACATGGCTGGAGCACTGCAATTGACAGCTACAGGCTCTTCAGGAGAGACAGGCAAGGAAGAAGGGGTGGAGGGGTGACCCTGCACATCAGGGAGGCACTAGATGCCATTGAGATGGAGATTAGGGATGATCAGGTTGTGTGCTTGTGGGTAAGAATTAGAGGGAAGACCGGCAGGGCAGACATCCTGGTTGGAGTCTGTTATAGACCACCCAACCAGGAGGAGGATGTTGACGAAACATTCTATAGACAGCTTAAGGCTATTTCAAGATCACCTGACCTTGTTCTCATGGGCGACTTCAACCTGCCTGACATCTGCTGGGATCTCAACACAGCAGAGAGGAGAAAGTCTAGGAGGTTCTTAGAGTGCATGGAGGACAGCTTCTTATCCCAGTGTATTGGGTTGAACTGGAGTGGAGTTAATTCTCCTCACAGCATCGTTTTAGTGCTGTGTTTTTTTGCAGCAGCAGTTGATAACACAGCAGTGTTTTGGCTACGGCTGAATTCGGTATCCGAGCTGTGTCCTTTCAACATTTCCCTGCCCCAGGAGTACATTGAGGGGTGGGCAGGATCTTGGGAGGGGACACAACTGAGCCAGCTGACTCAGACTGGCCAAAGAGGTATTCCATACCATATGACGTCAGCTCAGGTATAAGAAGGACATGAAAGAAGGAAGTGTTGGGGATTCGTCCATGGCGTTTATCCTTCCAAGGAACCACCAAGCTTAGAGAGCCCTGCTTCCCGAGACCAACCACCGTCCTGCTGATGGGAAGTAGAGACTAACATCTCTCTCTCTGCTTTCTTTGCTTCCGCGCGGTCTATTTGCTGTTTGCTTATTAGTGTTATTAAATTGCTCCTATCTTATCCCCGGCTTCTGTTATATTTTCTTTCCCTTCTTCCCCTGTTCACTTAAGAGGGGGAGTGATAGAGCGGCTTGGTGGGTATCTGGCCTCCAGGCCAGAGCCAAACCACCACAGTCCTTTTTGGTGCATTGGCTGGGAAAACGAAAATATAACATAGCTGTAGTTTCTGCAGTTTTGTTTATATAAGCTTGCTTATGATACAGGCTTCTGTGCTGGTCACGTGGCTTGCTGATAATTTCTGCTTTGTTCTGGAAATACTTCATTTGTTTAGGAACATGCCGAAGGAAATAATGGCTATGTGTCTCTTTCTCCTGCTTGTAGGGCTGCTGTTCTGTGGGAGCTATGCTAGAGAGATCATAATTTCTGTCTCCCCACCTGAAATGAGTGTAGAGAATTTTATTATGCAGGCCCCCAAGATTTTGGTCCATCCATATGTGAGCTCCCTAGTACTGCTAATTAACATTACTGACATGTTGCGGGTTTTGTGGAGTTTGATTCCATCATGGCATGAAAAGAGACAGTCTTCGGGTGGGGATATATTGAAGTGTGACTTGAAGCGGTCAGTCCCTGGGTGGCAGGGTGTGTGGAAGGACTTGGGCAGATTCCTAGGATGGTTATCACCTCCCATAGCCTGGGACTTTACCCCAGAAGAGGCGAGTGATCCTACTAAACTAACTCGCCATCTGATAGAAGGGTGCCTCGCTTACCCCAATGAGAACAAACAACTTCTTGCACTTTACTGGGGCCTGGCCTGTGCTTACCGAGCCACAGTTCAATACTCTATGAGGAGTATGGCTGAGGCAGGCACTCAAACACTACCTGAGGACACCATGGTGGAGATGGGGACCCAGACAGCAACCAGAGAGATTGCCCCAGTTGTGAAAAAGAAGCAGTGGACAAGGAGGTCAACAGGTCCCTCTCATCGATTGATAAGGGATGAGAAAGATTATGATCAAGAGGCTGGTCCATCAAGTGGGAGATCAGAGGATGTGAGTGAGATTAGAAAAGAAGCAGAGACTACTCGGTCCTTGACCTCAGCAGAACTGAGAGGCATATGCAAGGATTATAGTCGCCAGCCAGGAGAGCGAATTGCTGCTTGGCTGCTCCGGTGCTGGGATAATGGGGCTGACAGCCAACTGCTGGAAGGCAAAGAGGCCCAACAATTGGGACCCATTGCTAGAAACAGAGGTATTGAGAAAGGCATTGCAAAGGAGACAGGCATATGCAGCCTCTGGAGACGACTCCTGCTAAGTGTGAGGGCCAGGTACCCATGCAAGGAGGACCTTATGAGTTCACTAGGGAAGTGGAGTATGGCAGATGAAGGAATCCAATACTTAAGAGAATTAGCGGTGTTGGAAGTTATCTATAGTGATTTAGATGATCAAAGTGTCTCCACAGATCCAGAAGATGTTCCATGCACACGGGCCATGTGGAGGAAAGTGACCCAAGGTGCTCCAGCATCGTATTCTAACAGCCTAGCAATGATGTACTATTTGGATGAGGACGCACGGTCTGTGGAGATTGTGTCAGCCTGGCTCCAGAATTTTGAAGATAACCTCTGTACTAACTCATTTCCACGTGCCAGTGCCTCATTGACTAGGTCTACTCCAAGAAATCTGTCCCCTCCTGCCTTGATCGGAGGGAAAGGGAGTCCCAGACGCACACCATGTGGAATACTCTGGTTTTTCCTTTGTGACCAGGGAGAGGACATGAGGAAGTGGGATGGTGAACCCACTTATAAACTGGAAGCTCGGGTACATGAACTGAAAGGAAAAACAACAACTAAAAAGAGATCATTTAAGAAAACAGCAAAGGTATCTGCTGTAAAGAGCCAAGAAAGTAATCAACGATCTCTCAGGAGAAGAATTGAGGTTACACCCCTTGATCCCGATGAGGGGACCTCTGGCCAGGTACTACCCAGATCAGACAGTGAATGCTCTGATGAGGACCAGGAGTAGAGGGTCCCTGCCTTCAGCCAGGAGGAGGAGAGGGATGAGAGTATATTGGACTGTGTGGATTCGATGGCCTGGCACATCAAAGCCACAGAAATACAAGGCGCTGGTAGACACAGGGGCGCAGTGTACATTGATGCCATCAGGGCATAGAGGTGCCGAATCTCTTTGGATTTCAGGAGTGACAGGAGGCTGCCAAGAGCTGTCTGTATTAGAAGCTGATGTGAGCCTAACAGGGGACAAGTGGGAAAGACACCCCATTGTGACTGGACCAGAAGCCCCTTGCATTCTTGGTATTGATTACCTCAAGAGAGGGTACTTCAAGGATTCGAAGGGTTATAGATGGGTTTTTGGTGTGGCCACGGTGAATACAGAGAAGATCAGACAGCTGTCTACCCTGCCTGGTCTTTCAGAAAGTCCTTTCATTGTGGGATTGCTGCAGGTTGAAGAACAACAGGTGCCAATTGCTGCTAGAACAGTGCACCGATGGCAGTATCGTACAAACCAAGACTCCCTGGGTCCCATTCATGAACTGATTCACTAGCTGGAAATCCAGGGAGTGATCAGCAAAACACACTCACCTTTTAACAGCCCTATATGGCCAGTGCCAAAATCTGATGGAGGATGGAGATTAACTGTGGACTATCGTGGCCTGAATGAAGTGACGCCACCACTGAGTGCTGCTGTACCAGACATGCTAGAGCTCCAGTATGAGCTGGAGTCAAAGGCAGCTAAATGGTACACTACTATTGACATCGCCAATGCATTCTTCTCAATCCCATTGGCAGCAGAGTGCAGGCCACAATTTGCTTTCACCTGGAGGGGTGTTCAATACACGTGGAATCGATTGCCCCAGGGTGGAAGCATAGCTCCACCATTTGTCATGGACTAATTCAGAGTGAACTGGAAAAGGGTGAGGCCCCTGAACATCTCCAGTACATTGATGACATCATTGTGTGGGGCGATAAAGCAAAGGAAGTGTTCAAGAAGGGGGAAAAAATCATTCAAATACTCTTAAAGGCTGGGTTTGCTATAAAGAAAAGCAAAGTCAAAGGACCTGCGCAAGAAATTCAGTTCTTGGGAATAAAGTGGCAGGATGGACGCCGTCATGTACCTATGGACGTGGTCAACAAGATAACAGCCATGTCTCCACCGTCCAACAAGAAAGAGACACAATCCTTTCTAGGCCTTGTAGGGTTCTGGAAAATGCATGTTCCAGGCTACAGTCAGCTTGTCAGCCCTCTCTATCGAGTAACTTGAAAGAAGAATCAATTTGAATGGGGTAGTGAGCAGCAACAAGCTTTCGAACAGATCAAACAAGAGATAGCTCGTGCAGTGGCACTTGGGCCCATTCACACAGGACCATCGGTGCAGAATATCCTTTACACCGCAGCTGGGGAGCATGGTCTTACGTGGAGCCTCTGGCAGAAGACACCAGGTGAAACCCGAGGTCGGCCATTGGGATTTTGGAATAGAGGATATCGAGGATCAGAAGCCCACTATATACCAACTGAGAAGGAGATCTTAGCAGCCTATGAGGGAGTTCAAGCTGCATCAGAAGTAGTGGGTACAGAAGCAACTCTCCTCTTTGCACCAAGGCTGCCTGTGCTGCATTGGATGTTCAGAAGAAACATCCCTTCTACTCATCATGCCACCAGTGCTATATGGAGTAAGTGGGTAGCACTGATTACACAGCGAGCTCGACTGGGAAAACCAAATCACTGTGCTTTTGCTTTTCTGTAAAAGTTCACTGCTTTCTATTTAAACTTTCCATTACTTTTGCAATCCGTTTTGTCTGAGTGTTTATTTGTTGCCAGGGGTGGGGAAGGGGGCTGCCTCAACCCAGCGCATTCTTGGTAGCAGAGGATGGTTCAGGTGGGCAGAGGATCTGCCCCCAACCCCTTTACATTGTTGGCGAGCCGGGCAGGAGTAGGAGTTGGTTATTGTGGCTACTCTGCAGATTGGATTGCAAAAGATAAGAGAGTTTAAATTTAGTTCTGGGCGTCGTTTTGGTTTTTTGGCAGTTGGGGGCTCGTGTTGTTGTTGGGGCGACTGTGTTAAGTTCTTGTGGATTGCAGGGGGACTCCTGGTGTGTGACCGGTGGCACAGAGTCCCTCCTATTTCAAGCAGGGGTGGTTCTTAACCATCGGAATGGGGGCACCGCTTGAGAATGCGGGACCTGCCTTCCTCCACCTTTATTCTCTGCGGAGCGGTAAAAGCGGCAGGGAGTGAAGTGGAGGAGGAGCAGTGGCGAGCAGATCAAAGTCAGGTCCGCTCTCGCTGCGGGGTAGGGCCAGCCGCGGCGAGCGGGCGAGCTCGACTCCCTACGGGCGAACGGGGACTCCAGTTGAAAGCTGTTCTCAAGGGCCCTGAGGACGTGCTCATGGCTTTCGCTGGAGGAAGCGTTTGAATGCCCGAGGGGTGGAGGCGATTTTGATTCTGTACCGCGGCAGCAGAGGTGGGCGGAGCCCTGCTGTGTGCTTGGACAGCGGCAGGTCCGGCCGCACGCTCGGAGCGGCGACAGCGGTCCCCGGCCGTCCACTCGGGCTGCGCGGCGGCGGGTCCGGCCGTGCGCTCGGAGTGGCTGCAGCGGTCCCCGGCCGTCCACTCGGGCTGCGCGGCGGCGGGTCCGGCCGTGCGCTCGGAGCGGCGCCGGTGGCCCCCGGCCGTCCACTTAAGCTGCGGTGGCGGCGGGACCGGCCGTGCGCTCGGAGTGGCGACAGCGGTCCTGGCCGTGCGCTCGGGTTGCGGCGGGGCTGGCCCTAGTCTCTTTCCCGACTTTTTCGGACGAGTTCCGAAAATGGCGCCAAGCACCTGGCTCCACCTCCCTTCTTCTCACTAGGTTGTGGTGCAGCCCCTCCCTCCGCCAGGGGAGGGTTGTGTTTTGGATGCTGTCATGTCTCCGTACGCGAACGCCTAGCGGGAAGGTGGTGTACTGTGATAAGCATCTGTAGAGCCTCGGGCCGCAGCTGGAAGCGGTCAGCACTGGGCTTGGGATAGGTCCGTGCAAGGTTGTGAAAGGCTCAGCGTGCTGTTTTCCTGGAGGGGTGGAGAAGCAGTTAGAGCCTGATTGTTCTGACTGGCTTGCCCCAGGGGTGGAAATATGCCGCTGAGTAAATAGAGATGGGAATAAAGGTTGGTTGAGAAGTTGTGAGGTTCCTTCCAGGTGACCAGGATGTCCAACGGATCCATGAAGAGCTTTCACTGCAGAAGAATGAACTCTGCGTCGCTGAGAGGTTCTACTAGATGAGGGAAGAAGAACTGGAATGGACTGACAGTAGAGCCTGAATGAGAGACTGTTTGGGTGGATGCCCAGATGAAGATATGGACTTCGCCAAACATGTCATTGGAAGATTTCTGATTTAATGATGTGTTTGAGTGCAAAGATTATGGTATGAAATAAGGGGTGGCGTGTTGCAGTTTGAGCTGGGTGCCCCCCTGCAATGTTTACTTCCTGTGTCCAGAGGTCCAGCCCAGAGGGGTGGACACAGGAAATTATGTAGTATTTCATACCACAATCCTTTGCACCACTATAAGATCCAGTGCGGAGTCTAGCACTATCTCTTTTCTTCCTCCTCCGTCAGCCGGTAACTGGGGAGATGTCTCCTGGCTTTGGGCCTGGCTAGGCCCAAGGCCACAGGGGGATGGGCAGTGTCAGATCTGGCCAGCTGAGACTAGCCTAGCAGTGGGAGGGGGAAGAAGGAGCCCTGGGGGTCTTGGGTGTACCCTCAGGTGGGGATGGGATCTCTCTGGGTCTGCTTTGGGATTTTTCTTTATCACTGTGCTTTTGCTTTTCTGTAAAAGTTCACTGCTTTCTATTTAGACTTTCCATTACTTTTGCAATCCATTTGTCTGAGTGTTTATTGTTGCCAGGGGTGGGAAAGGGGGCTGCCTCAACCCAGCACATTCAGGTGCTGCGTGAGCTTACCACAGGTAAGGTTATGCTTGATCTCCTCTTCACCTATTGGGAAGAGCTGATGGGTGATGTAGTGGTCAGAGGGTGTTTAGGGGCCAGTGACCATGAGATAAACCTTTATTACATTATACAGCAGATTTATATAGTCTATCAGAAGGCATGTGTCACACCTCAGTTGGTGTAGTGGTTTGAGCCTTAATTGAGAGTTAAAAGCTCAAATGGGGAAAAGGCTGAGAATCTCTTCCCCACTCCCCCCCGCCTCCTCCCTCTAAACAGGGAGAGAAAAAAAAAAGGGGGTAAGGAGCAAATCTACTAAACAACAATCTGGAGTCAGCTTGGAAGGAGAGAGGCAAATATTTTTTTTTCTTCAAATTATATATATATATAAAACAATAACAGGAAAAAAATAAAAAGGTTCACAAGGGCAAAGAACAATAATGGATGGGAGGGGGGCAGAAAAGAATAATACAAAACCAATCTTTCTCTGAGGAGGTGCAGAGGCAGCAGGGAGAAGGACCAGGTCCGGCCACGTGGCTGAGGAGCAGGAGGGCAGCAGCAGTAGCTCTCATCCAGCAGAGGCAGGAGCCAAAAAAGGAGCTCCAACAGCTATGATGTCCTGCTTTTTATACCCTAGCTGGACAGGGAGGGGGGAGTGGAACAGACTCAGCTTTCCCAGGGGGGAAATGCTCTTCAGGGAGTGTAAAGTACCCACAAGCCCTTCACCCTGCTTTCTTCTTTTGTTTTCAGAAAAAGGCGTTAACCCACCACAGTTGGTCATTTTCTACTGGCATGCTTGTAATTAAGACACACAATAGGTCAAAATAATAAAACAATATTTTAACGTGTCCAACCAAATTCTGCCTAGTTTTTCTCCTTCAGTTACAAAGTGTTTACATTATTTTCAGAGTCAAAGACTCTCTAATTCGAGCAAAGCTAATCTTCCCTATAGCCTTCCAAAGCTACCTGAAAACAATCTCTTCCTACACAAAACAATCCAAATCAGCAAGAGATATAGGATAGAATAAGGGATGAATTGAGGAGGAAGGACTTAAGAGTATATAGTACAGTAGTAGTAGTATAGTATAACTAAAGTGGGAAGAGGCCTTGAGGATCATCGAGTCCAACCTGTCTCCACAGACCTCATGACTACACCATGGCACCAAGTGCCATGTCAAATCTCCTCTTGACCGCCTCAAGAGATGGTGATTCCACCACCTCCCTGGGCAGCCCATTCCAATGATGAATGACTCGCTCAGTGAAGAACTTTCTCCTCACCTCGAGTCTACACCTCCCCTGACGCAGCTTGAGACTGTGTCCCCTTGTTGTGGTGCTGGTTGCCTGGGAGAAGAGACCAACCACTTCCCGGCTACAGCCACCTTTCAGGTAGTTGTAGAGGGCAATGAGGTCACCCCTGAGCCTCCTCTTCTCCAGGCTAAACAATCCCAGCTCCCTCAGCCTCTCCTCATAGGGCTTGTGCTCAGGGCCTCTCACCAGCCTTGTTGCCCTGCTCTGGACACGTTCAAGTGTCTCAATGTCCTTCTTAAACTGAGGGGCCCAAAACTGGACACAGGACTCAAGGTGCGGCCTAACCAAAGCAGAGTACAGGGGCACAATGCCTTCCCTGATCCTGATTGCCACACTATTCCTAATGCAGGCCAGGATGTTGTTGGCCCTCTTGGCCACCTGGGCATACTGCTGGCTCATGTTTAGGTGGCTGTCAATCAGTGCCCCCAGGTCCCTCTCTGTTTGGGAAATGGTAGAGAAATGAAATGGTAGAAAGGCATAAAGAATTAGCAAGAATGAGGTTTAAGATCAAACAGAGATGAAAAGTACAGGAAGATATATACACTATGAACTTTGCTTTAGTAAGTTAAAGCACTTATATCCTGAAGCCAAATGTTGAGCTGAAAGTTTCCATCTCTTTTACAAGGATGTGCTAAAACCAGTAGTAACTCACTTCTTTTTTGAAAAGCTATTTCCTCAGCCTTTTATTTTAAAGCAGATTGTGACCATGGATGGTATTGCTGATTAGGTAATGGTTGTCTGTGGCCCTAGACTTTTTGGATGAAAAAGATATGTGCCATAATGGCCAATATCTTGAATTAAACCCCTGCGGCTGCACACTCAGTTTTCTTTTCAAAAGGACTGTTTATTTCCCATGAAGGATCATTGTATGACCTTTTTAGAAGTGAGCATTAAGAAGCTGTACATGGGCTTAAATTCATGTTTCTATATTAAAATCACCTGTGAGTTGCAATAAATGCTGTTGCTCTGCTTATTTGTTTATCTTGGGGCTAAGGGCTTATTTATATTATATTGTGCTAGACTAAAGCTTTCCTTAACATTCTCATTAAAAACTGAACTAAACATTGGTATTAGTATAAAGTATTTATGTGAAAATGAAAATTACTGCTCAGACACATCATCCAGAGAAAGGCTACAGAACTGGTGAAATGTCCTGAGAATAAGTCTCATGAAGAAATTCTGAGGAGCTGGGGTCGCTTAGCCAGAAGAAAATGAGGCTAAGTGAAGACTTTTACAACTGTCTGAAAAGAGCTTGCAGAGAGTCAGGTGATGGTCTCTTCTTACAAGTCGCAACTGATAGGACAAGAGGAAATGAAATCAAGAAACCTGAGGGGAGGCTTAGATTAAACTGTAGGAAAAACTTCCATACTGAAAGGGTTATCAAAGACTGGAACAGGCTGCCCAGGGAAGTGGTTGAATTGCCATCCCTGGAGGTATTTAAAAGCCATCTAGATATGGTACTCAAAAATATCTTGTAGTAGTGGTCCTTGGTAGAGTTACATAATGGTTGTATTTGATAATCGTAAAGATCTTACTCAACCATAGTGATTCTGTGATTTTGTAAGTATTTAGTGAATCACATGCCATTTAAATATGTTTCATTCTCCTTGGGATGGCTTCTGAAAGCCTCAAAAGCAACATAAATCTTATGTTGTAAAAGCTGCTTCCAAATTAATTCCCTTGGAGTTTTTCAGGTTTCAGAGAGATCATAGAAGAACATATTACTATGAAATGGAAACATAGAACTAAAAAGGTATTAGTATTTCATCTGAAAGTATGTTGGGTTTTCAAATGGTAAGTTAACAGAATCTGTCTTTCACACTCATGGGAGACAGGCTCTGGAAATTCTGCAGATACTTAAATTTCAAATATTGGTGGTTGGAAACTCTCTTTTTTTCCCCTCCTCCCTTTTCCCTCATACCCAGTATATACATTGGAAATTTCTGAGTAAGATCTCTAATACTTTGGACTAAGACTATGAAAAAGTGTTGTTTTTTTTTTGAGATGTTCTCCATCTGTCACAGAAAAACATTCTGCAACCTTTACGCCATTTGAAAACTGCTGTGGGACAATAAAAATACATCAGCAAGCAGGAAATGCTGCTTTAACCATGCTTCTGTGGGAGGACCTCATGAGAACCATATTGCAAAAGGGTGTTGTAGTTTTGCAGGTAAGCAGCAGTAAATTTTACCTATTCTCCTCTGAGCTTGTTTTGCTTGATTGATTTTGGCTTTAAAAAAATCTTTCTACACAGATTCCCAATCCCTTCCTCAAAATCATATCTGAGAAATGACAACATAATTAAGAAACAACCTCTCTCAAAGAAGAAAATTTGATTGGTTGTGATAATGTTCCAGACACTAGTCACGCCTCTCTGATTTTCTTGCAAAATATATAAATAAAAAAAAAAAATCTTCTGCTTGATTCAGACTGGATGCCCTGGTGAGAACGAGGAAAAAATGTTGACATCTTGGGATTTATTTTTCCTGGTAAAATGGAGCAATCAGGGAAATGCACTGTCATCTTTTAAATGTCACTTTCTCATCACAATGAAAAGAGAAGACCATCACAACCAGTTGCACAACTATATGATTCCTGGTTCTATTCCTGACAGTAGCAACAGAATAATTAATGGAAAGAATTTTCCTATGAAAATAGCTCTTACAGGAATAGACACAGGTTTGTAAATGAGCATCAATGATCATCAACAGTAACCCTTGCTTAGGTAAACAGAGCAAATGATAGGCGATGCTCTTCCTTTCTATGACATTGGCAATTTTGAAACCAATAATCCTGTCACATGAAGAAATTAGTCATGCAAATATCATGTTCCTACCTCTTACTGATCAGAAACTTCAGTGTAAAGAGACATCTGAGAACAGCTCCATTTGATCTACAATCACATTTGTTTAAAGTAACACATGCAGAGTGGGTTTTTCCGAAACTGGAGCAGTAAAATAACTGTTTGTAGTTCTGATTTTTAAATAAGAAGCCTGAAACTTTCAAGAATAACCCTGTAGTTACACAATGCTACTGTTGCCATGAAAAAATGCAATATTCAGTTTTGAGCCCTATTGTCTGACTTCTAATGTTCCCTCTCAAGCACAGTGATTTGGTTATAAAGGAGATAAAAAGATATGTGTAAGCCAGAGCAAGCAGAGGATTGAAAGTATTTAAAAATATGTACTTTCTTGTCTGCATACCACACACACACCTCTGCTCCCAAGTGGAAATACATTGTTCTCCTGGCATTATCATTTTGTTCCTGAAAATTTTCACAGAAGGGAAGCATAGAATTTTTTCAGCTGGAAAACAACTCTGAGATCATTGATTTTTAACTGTCAAGCCAACACCACTGTGGCCATTAAAACATGTTTCAAAGTGCCATGTCCACAGGTTTCTTGAATACCACCAGGGAGAGCAACTCCACCACCTCCCTGGGCAGCTTGTTCCAATACCTGACTACTCTTTATATCAAGAAATTTTCCCAATATCCAATCCAAACCTCCTCTGGCATAATTTCAAGACAATTTCTTTCATTCTATTTCTTGATACTAGGGAGAAGACACTGACCCTCACCTCACTAAAATCTCCTTTAAGTTAGTTGTAGAGAGCAATGAGGTCTCCCCTCAGCTTGCTCCAGACCAAACAATCCTAGTTCCCACAGATACTCCTCATAAGACTTGTTCTCCAGGTCCTTCACCATCTTTGTTGCCTTTCTCAGGATATATTCCAGAAATTCAATGTATTTCTTGTAGTAAGGGGTCCAAAACTGAACACAGTATTTGAGGTGCAGCCTCACAAGTGCCAAGTACAATGGTCCAGTCACTTCAAGGGCCCTGATGACCACATGATTCCTTGCACAGACCAGAATGCTCTTGGCTTTCTTGGCCACCTGAGCACACTGCTGGCTCATAGATTCATAGATTCATATAATGATTTGGGTTGGAAGCCATCTTAAAGACCATCTAGTTCCAATTCCCGTGCCATGGACAGGCATAGCTTTTGTTAGACCAGATTGCTTAAGGCCTCATCCAACCTGGCCTTGAACACCTCTAAGGAGAGGACATCCATTATCATCCTGGGCAACCTATTCCAGTATCTCACCACACTCACTGCCAAGAATTTCTTCCTAACAGGTAGACTAAATCTACCCTTCTTAAGCTTAAATCCATTCCCTCTTGTCTTATCACTATAAGGCCTTGTAAAAAGTCCCTTCCCAGCTTTCTCATAGGCCCCATTCAGGTAATGGAAGGCCTCTATATGGACTCCCTGGAACCTTTTTTAATTCAGGCTGAACAACCTCAACTCTCATAGCCTGTTCCCATAGCAGGGGTGCTCCATCGCTCTGATCATCTCAACTAATACCCCTAGGTCCTTTGCTGACAGGAATTAATGTGGTAATTATTTAACGTATGCCTAGCTTTGCGTAACTGCCTGCTGCATTTGGCATTTAGAGCAAAGAGCTAGACAGTTTAGACAAAGAATGACTTACAGGCACATCCGAGCATATAAGGTATCATGGTGATTAAAAAACACAAACAAAACCAAACCCAAAAAACTCAAACAAACCAAAAACCTACATGAGAAACACTGTTTGGAGAATGCATGGCTTCAAAATAAATATTATTCTAATATCTTTAGTTGTTCATCGCTTTCATGGACAATGCTGTTTTGTAAATGTCATTGTAGGATTTTTAAAGACATAAAGTTGAAAATGTATGAGAAATGATGGGAAATCTATGGTCATGAAACTTGTTTAGGTGAACAACACAGTAGACTGTCTAATTGAGTCTTAGTGTGCACAAGAGAGAAACAAAGTGCGGGAGGTATGTAGAGAATATAAACTCTCAACATTCTGTTTGTTCACTGTTAGAATATTTTTACTTTAAAATAAAAATTTAGGTTGCTAATACACTCTGTGGACTTTGTTGTACAGGTAAAATGTTTCCAGTTTTATTTGATTAGTTTTTATTTTTTTTAGTGACATGATTTCCTAAGTACTGGATTTATACAGTGAAGCAGAAGTATGCACAAAATTGTGAAGTACATGTAAGGCTTTTGACTTAAAAAAGAAATTTAATTGGATGAAGTGCAAAGTGTTTGTGACATAAAGTTTTTCTAGTTCTGTGATTCTGCTGAAAATAATTATGATTTTGGCTATTTAGAGATCTGTCTTATCTTGCCATCATGGAACTTATTCTACCCATAATATTACCATTCTGTCAAGTCAAGATAGATTATCTGAGGGCTTGTATGTAAAAACAACAGTGTAAATGCAAACAGCTACCTTAGTTCTTGGCTCTTGAGAGTTTACCAACATTGTCTTCTTTGTGTAGTTGTCTGAATCTCCAACAGTTGCACAAAAATAGTAGTATTTCCTCTGCAGTTCATCACTATATGGAATTATATTGATGAAAATTAGCAGTGTTGTAAGAACTTGGTGCTTCCAAACTATTTTTCCTTTATCTTGCTAGCTTGTTGATAGTAAATATTGTGAGTGTTTCATCACGTATGGTTTTCATTTGACTGAAGACAATGATCAAGAAGAAAGAAGTAAAATCTCCTCATTCTTCACTTTGTTTCATGGATAATATGCCAGCATCCTATATTTTACAGATATTGTTCTCCATTAGGAAAGACTGCCAATCAACCACTTTAGTATCCAGCGTCTACTTGTTGGGCAGTCCTATGAGGTCAGGTAATTGTTTCAAAAGGCTGAGCTGAATATAATATTTGCTACAGAATAACTCACAGTTTTGTCATGCAACAATTGGCTTATATTCTTGAATTCTGCCTAAGCTATGTGTTTATTTTGCTTTAGAATTTGGCACTTGGAAGAGATGCCGCAAGTAATGCAGGAGTCACAAAAGCCACTCCCATGGGCTGCCATGGAGAAAGGAGCAAAATTTTAATATTTATATAATTTGTATTTCATATTAATAAATTAATAACCTCTTCATCACAGTATCCAAATCAATTAATAAAGCAGTGCAATTTGGTAGCAACTCAAAGGAGCTACTTAATATAACTTTTATTAATTATAATAATTAACAAGTGATGAACCACTATTTTGTATACATGTTCTAGTGCACGATTGTGAAATACACTCCCATAAGTGGTTTGATATTTATAATTAGAGCTCAATTTACAGAATCATTTTCTATTTATATAATGAAGGGTGCAATTCTGCCGCTTGTCCACCCGATGGCAACTCGACAGGGCTCGAGCAGCTGCTAACTATATACAGAAATGTTACTGTTCATCAGAGGTTACTCTGCTAGACACAGGTGCTTTGAACTGAATATTAGTGAGTGGAAAGCATGTGGGAGATACACTGTGCCTCTTGTTTGTAACGAGATTGGGTTCTGGCAGACTACTGTTGCTGGACTGGTTCCTAGGCTGGTCTGGATAGTGGCGCTGGGTGGCAATCCTCTCTCCATGGCAGTGGAGAGGAGATGGAACCTAGGATTAGCTGGTAGGCAGGTTCCCTCCAGATGATGGGAAGAGGTCGTGTAGGTCAGCCCAGCAGGACCAGTAGGGCTGGTAGGGTTGGTCCCAGGTCAGGGTCAGCCCTCAGAGTTGGCTTGCATGGCAGGGCGGGGTGACAGTTCCTGGTAGGCAGGCTTGGAGGCTTCCAATATGGCAAGGTAGCAGGCGGGGCTGGACCCAGAGGGGTTGGCCCTGATGCTACAGGTTTCAGGGCTGACACAGATGGTCCCAGGGAAGAAGCACGGCTGCACGGAGCAATGGGACTTCTCTCAGAGTGGTCCTGGCTTTGAAGTACAGGCACAGATGGTGCTCTAGGTCTTTCCTGAGGTATACAGGGCATGGAGTGGCAGAATTAGCAGCTCCTCTCCTGTGATAGTGGGGTGTGATGGGTTAAGGCTGACCCCCACCCCACCACGGACAAAAATGAAACTCAGACAGACAGATTGCAAAAGTGGTGGAAAGTTTAAATAGAAAGCGGTGAATGTTTACAGAGAGCCAGAAGCATAGTGGCAAAAGAGATCCCAAAGCACACCCAGAAACATCCCATCCTCACCTGAGGGTATACCCAAAACCCCCAGGGCTCTTTCTTGCTCCCCCCACCCCCTTCCACTGCCAGGCTAATCTCAGCTGGCCAGATCTGATATTGCAAATCCCTCCGGCCTTGGGCCTAGCAAGGCCCAAAAGGCCAGGAGACATCTCCCGCCCAAGTTACCAGGTGGCGGCGAGGGAAGAAAAGAGGAAGTGCCAGGACCCCTTCTGAGATCTTATAGGGGAGCAGGGTATTATGGAGTAGAATAGAATAGAATAGAATAAACCAGGTTGGAAGAGACCTTCAAGATCATCATGTCCAACCTATCATCCAACACCACCTGATCAAATAAACCATGCAACCAAGCATCCTATCAAGTCTCCTCCTGAACACCTCCAGTGATGATGACTCCACCACCTCCCCGGTCAGCCCATTCCAATAGGCAATCACTCTCTATGTATAGAACTTCCTCCTAACCTCCAGCCTAAACCTCCCATGGTGCAGCCTGAGACTGTGTCCTCTTGTTCTGGTACTGGTTGCCTGGGAGAAGAGACCACCTCTGCCTGTCTATAACACCCTTTAAGGTAGTTGTAGAGGGCTATGAGGTCACCCCTGAGTCTCCTCTTCTCCAGGCTAAGCAACCCCAGCTCCCTCAGTCTCTCCTCATAGGGCTTGTGTTCCAAGCCCCTCACCAACTTCCCTTCTCTGGACACACTCCAGCAAGTCAACACCCTTCCTAAACTGAGGAGCCCAGAACTGGATACAGGACTTAAGGTGTGGCCTAACCAGTGCAGTGTACAGGGGCAGAATAACCTCCCTGTTCCTGCTGGCCATACTGTTCCTGATGCAGGCCAGGATGCCATTGGCCCTCCTGGCCACCTGTGCACACTGCAGGCTCATGTTCAGCCTACCATCGACCAGCACCCCCAGGTCCCTCTCTGCCTGGCCTCTCTCCAGCCACTCTGACCCCAGCCTGTAGCACTGCATGGGGTTGTTGTGGCCAATGTGCAGAACCCAGCACCTGGATTTGTTAAATCTCATGCCGTTGGACTCTGCCCATCTGTCCAACCTGTCGACGTCCCTCTGCAAAGCCTCTCTACCCTCCAGCAGATCAGCTCCTGCCCCCAGCTTGGTGTCATCCGCAAATTTACTGATGATGGACTCAATGCCCTCATCCAGATCATCAATAAAGATGTTAAAGAGCATAGGGCCCAGCACTGAACCTTTGGGCACACCACTGGTGACTGGCCGCCAGCTGGATGTGGCACCATTCACCACCACTCTCTGGCTTGGCCCTCCAGCCACTTTCTAACCCATCGCAATGTGCTCCCATCCAATCCATGGGCTGACAGCTTGGCCAGGAGATTGCTGTGGGGGACAGTGTCAAAGGCCTTGCTGAAGTCCAGGTAGACTACACCCACAGGCCTCCCCACATCCACCAGATGGGTCATCTGATCATAGAAGGAGATCAGGTTGGTCAGGCAGGACCTGCCCTTCCTAAATCCATGCTGGATGGGGATGAAATAGCTAGCTTCCTATGTCCACCCACGGGGCTGAACTTCTTCAGGACACAGGAAGCATTCCTCATGTGGACATAGCACAGGCACCTGGCCCAAACTGCTACACAGGGTTACACAGGCATGCGATACTGCTTTCCGATCTGACACACAGAGTTGTGTCAGTCTTGTCGGTCTGCTGCTTAAGGCTAATGCAGATGTGTGGACTGCCGGACTTGGCTAAGTCCCTGCTCCCTGACAGCTGGGCATATCTTACCCCTGGGGGGTCCAGTCCTCTGGAGACACTGTGGGCTCTCCCGGTCGGTGCGACTGGCAGTATGATGCTGGAGCTTCTCGGGCTCAGTGAAGGTCTTTCTGGGGATACCCTTAGGGCTCAGGCTCAACGGGCCTGACTGGATACAGGCTTCTCGTCATCGTGCAGAGACTACTAGTTTGCTTGCATATATGAGAGAGAAGACTTAATAGCAATGAGCTCAATGGCAGAGGCTATGGCACGAGCTTTGTCCTCTCAAGCAAGGTGAGAGAGCAAAGTGAAAGAAGGGGAAATTTGTTTACCAACTGGGGTAACACTTATAGATTCCTCAAGGCTGGATTTGACCAATGGGCACTCTTGTAAACAACTGGCTTCAGCCTATAGGAAACCTGAAGCTAGAATTATGCCCATACTCAGTATTAGCATGAGCATCCCATGAGCTGGGTGCATGTAGTGATCCATGCCAGCCTGAATAATGCCTTGGCCTTTGTTTCCCTCATGAAAGAGGGGGAACTTGTCCACATGCTGGGACAAGATTCAATATCTGGGCATAACGTGCCTTCACCACAGATATAAAGTCAGTAGTCATCCTGGAAGTTAATTGATTTAGATTTTAAGAAATTGTGGGCTAATTATTTGCATGTAGCAAAAATGAACCAGATATTCAAGAATAATTGCCATAACAAACACTTGAAAAATAATTAACTAAAAAGCATTTTTTACAAGGATAGCAAACCTTTATCACTTTTCTTGCGTAGAGATGTTTTTACCCCAGACTGTATTAAACCACTCCATCCTAGTCTGCCAAAGGACTTTCCTCCCCCCCTTTTTTTTTTCTCCCCATTTAAAAAAAAAGGATTTTCTAGTCTGTCATCTGACTTTAGTCTTTACCTTATAAGCTGACCAGCTCCTGGTGTACAGTATCAGGTATATAGCTCTACATTTATCCCAGGAATCCAGGCTTAAAAATATCTTTCAGTGGTAAGGTCTTAGTTTTAACCATAAACAAGGAAAGTAAATTCTACAGATTTTTAGGCAAGTTATTTTTATCACTTTTACAAGCTTCTATTCAGAAGCTATGAATCTTGTATCCTGTTTCTGTTTGATGATAGCTGACAGTGCAAGGAATGATTACATAGAGAATATAGCATGACAAGCTATATTCTTTCAAACTGTCATTTCATAAAGAGGAAAAATCAGAAAGGATAAACAAGGTTCATTATTATTTTATATTTTTTAAATTTTTTGATAGTACTTTTAAAATTTTTGTTCTAAGGTGTATTGACCTACCACAGTAAAAGTCTTGTTCTGACTTTGTCTCACAGGCTGGATTTCCTTAGAGATATTTCTCTTATGTCGCCAATTCCATAAATCCCATGTCTCAAATTTCATACAAGAGTACCGTATGAAATAATTTTTCAATTCGCCTTTTAGTTTTTTTGTTTTGTTTTGTTTTGTGGTTTTGGACACAGTAGAAGTCTGGTCAATACCACTGCGGGAGAAGAATTGCATCAAAACCGGAAGAATCAAAATTGTATCTATATGAAGGTTTGTTGGGTGTCTCCACTTTAATTTGGTCTTTAAGTGTTTAGACAGAAGTATGACATAAGAGTACTGAAGAAATTCATGCCTTTTCCTTCCAATCTTGTCATTAATTGAGGAATGAGTAAATAAGTACTTGATTCTTCCTCCTTCATATTTAAAGTTTTGCTTTGTTGAACAGGATCATTCTCTGATGTGACTTCATCTCTCTACTGACTAAAAAATACTTTATTAAATAACTCAACTGAGGAAATTCAAGGTATAAAAGTCCTTTGAACACTTGAACAAATAACCACTGGCACTGGCTCTTTGCTGACCCAGGTTGTTTGCATACCTCCTAAGACCCTTACACCAGGATTTGCCATCAGCAATGGCTACTGACCATTCCATTTATGGCGAGGTATAATAGTGACGTTGTCTCCAGTATCCACAATCTTTGAAAGTTGTATAGTCTGTCCACAAGGGTGTCTGATAGTTAAAATCTGTTCTGGTTTTCTTTCTTGGATTTCTAGGGCAAATAAGATATTAGGCATACCGGTGGAACCAAAGCCTTCTTGTCCTCGAATCCTGTTAGATGCCTTAGGCACTTGGGACTCAAACTGTATTAGCTGAGCAATTTTTGTCCCAACGGGGGTGCTAACAGGAGGAGTAATGGTATGGAGCATAATTTTTATAAGCCAGTCATAACCAGAATCTATTAAACCAGGAACTATAAAGGTGCCCTGTCTAGAGGTAGATGACCTGCCAATTAACAGAGCACAAGGCAGAGGACTGTGCTGATTGGACTCGACAACAGCATTTTGTGGGCTCAAGTGTGACATCTGCTGCTGTTGCCAGGTCCACTTCCATGCTACCAGAGGTGGCTGTGGGGTGGCGGTCCAAGCACCCTGGTTTGGTGCCATCACGCAGGGTGTACTCATGCTGCGGGAACAGTTTCTCTGCCTATGACAATCTTGAGTAAAATGATTAGGTCTGTGACAGTGAGCACAGCACTTTCAAGTCTGTACAGATGTTGGGCAATTTGATTTAAAGTGCCCAGGTTTCCCAGAAGTACTATGTTTTCCACCCAGATAGTTTCCCTTTTGCGGTGGTCGTACTAGTGGTTTCATGACTGCTTCTACAGCCGTGGCTGTTGCTGTTTGTTGGTGCATCATTTATTCTGCTGCATCCAGAAGTTGTAAGGTAGTGGCACCTCTCATTAAAATGCTCAGAACATGTTTAGTTTTGTTCTTAGCATTGTCAAACACCATAATATCCAACATTTTTACCTTCATATCGTGCGTCAAATCTGGATTAGTATTTAATGCTGTATATAAGCTGTCAACAAAGGAACCAAATGGCCCTGTTGGATCCTTACGAGTAGTAATAAACACAGGGTCAGATTTATTGTCCTGGATTCTCAACCACACTTTGATCACTGACTTAATTGTAAAACCTCATCAGGAAGTTGCATTTGCTGATCTGATCTAGCAAAAATCCTGCCCCAAAGAGTTGGTTGGCAGTGACACCATGTAAAGAGACCACTGACTGCCAGAGCGTGGCTTCTGTGGCATTTGTGAGAGACTAAAAGCTTGTCTTTCCTGGTGTGACTCAACAAAGATAAAATCACTTGATGCTTGCCTAGACAAGAAAGATTTCCTGGGGAACAATACCTGGATACTTACCTAAGGATGATTTCCTGGCCCCCGAATTCCTGAGGGACAATACTTGGACACATAACTAAGGACTGAAAAATTGTATAAAAAACTTGAGAAACTGCTGTCTCAGCAGAAGAAAAACACAGAACCAAAAACACAGATGAAGGAAAACACAGGAGAAGGACAATGCCTCTGAGAAAGAATGCATGAGAGAAGGAAAAGCCCGGGACAATGCTGCTCCAAAAAAAGAGGTCATGGAGCCTGGAAGAAGCAGACTGAACCCTCTCTCCGTCTCCCAAGTTCCACCTGCTGCAACTCATGGAGCTGAAGAGGCTGCTCAGAGGACCACATCTCTTCTCCAGCCAAAGCCTCAGCACCCTTTCTCTCCTGCAGCACCTTTCCTCCACAGACTCAAACTGTCTTGGAGGGTGAGGGGTGTGGTAATATAATTCCTCTTCTCTCTGTCTCTCTATTCTCTCTCTCTCCCCTTGTGATCAATCCACTTTATTTATGTAATAAATAGTCTAGCTGTTGATATTGTGGCCTCATTTGTGCCTCTAATTTTACAACACGGGAGTCTTTTTCCCTCTCCAAGCCAAGAAAGCATTGCAAGTGATTTGTCATTTATAGAGAAATTGCAAGCTCTGATGTGGTGTTACTTTCAAACCCTTGCTTTCTAACATGGGTTGAAACTCAGATAGTATTGTCTTAGGATCTAACTTTTTTTTGCAATTGGAATATCACCCAAATAGTGATAGATAAGAATTCTGTCTAAATAGGGGCAAAGCCCAGGCCACATACATTTGGCACTGGGTCGGAAAATTCTGTATGCCTTGAGGCAAGGTTACCTATTGATATTCTTGGGCGGGGTCTGCCTTGTTAATTGATGGCCTAGTAAATGCAAACTTTTCTGAATCCTCTGGATGTTAACAAGTGTGCGCGGAAAACAAATGATCAGTTATAGAAGTTGTGTATACTGACTTTAACCCATAGGTAGTTATGGCTTGTTTATCTTCTTTTAACATTTTCCAGTCCAAAGATTGCCATATTCTTTGTTGACTTTCTAATACCACAGGAAATGTATGTACAGGAAAATCTACCAAAAAGAAACCCTACAAATCTACAAATTCTCCATCTATTACTGCATTTCACACAATACTTTTCCACTGGTGCAGTGGAACAGTTCCCCGTCACACCCACGTCCCGATCCCTTACACTATCATCCCTTCATAATTTGATTGTATCCTCTGTCACAGTGATATCTTCTGCTGATAATGCTTGGGATCTGACAGGCAGGGGGGGTAGTGCAGCTGGAGTTGCTGGGGGAGGGGCTGCTGCCATGGCTGCTGCTGTGGGGACTGGCACCAGGGTCACTGGGGCCACCGCTATGGTCGGTGCTGCCAGTGTTGGTTGTGCGTCGATCCTGCCTCAGCCACTGGGGCGGCCGGGACTGCTGGGGCTCACGGGAGGAGTGCGGTTGTAAAAAAGCCATAACTGTGAGTCTCCAAGCGCTCCAATTTTTCTAAGAGGAGCTGTAGAACAAAGTTGGTGGTGTTTGGTTTCTCAACATAGGAGTTTTTGTCTTCCAAATCTGAGCCGTCACTGTCGATAATTAGAGGAAGATGTTGATGAAGGGGATCAAATACTCCAAACCACAAGTTTTGCTGCCTTTTTATGTCTGTTTCTCTGCTTGGAGCAAACAGCAGCAGTGGTGTCTGCTGAATGAAGTGTGTTTGCCAAGATGGTGTACGTGGCTTCTTCTTGAAGTGAGTGTTTGTGATGAAGAGGTTATTAAATTTATTAATATGAAATATGAATTATTAAAATATTATTTTTATTAATTATCACATTATTAATAGCCGATTAATCACTAACTTATATACATGTTCTAGTGCATGTTCGTGAAATGCATTCCATAAGTAGCTCAGTGTTATGACTAGAACTTAATTGAACTATCTGCACACTATTTCTATATTTATATAACGAAGGGTGCAGTTCCGCTGTTTGGCCACTAGAAGGCGACTCGGCAAGAAACGAGTGTCTTCTGGCTATATACAGCAGTATTATAATCTTTCTATGCATCAGCGATTACTCTGCTAGATGCAGATACTTTGAACTGAGTGCTAGTGGATGGAGAGCACATGGAAGATACTCTGTAGCTGTTGTTTGTAGCAAGGTAGAGGTCTGGCAGACTACTATTGCTGGACTAGTTCCTAGTTGAGTTGGATGGTGGTGTTGGTTTACTGTCTCCTCCCTCTGCAGCAGTGGAGAGGGAATAATCGAATCTGAGCTTAACACAGAAGCAGATTCCCTTCAGGACTCGATCGATTCCCTCCAGACAATAGGGATCAGTCCTGCTCAGGGATGGCCCATGAGGTTGGCCCTCGGAGTCAGCTTGCAAGACGGGGCAGGGCGACAGTTGCTGATAGGTGAGCTCGGATGTTTTCAATTAGACGACAGCAGCCAAAGCTATGGGGTTGGCCCAGCTATGGCAATTCTCGGGGCTGATGTAAACAGCCTCAGGGAAAGAATGTGACTGCATTAAATGGTGGCTTATCATTTACTGGGCTTAAAGGAATAGTGGGACGTTCAGAGTGGTCCCAGGTTTAGTGCAGTATAGGCATGAACAGTGCTTTAGTCTTCCCTGAGGTTTACAGGGCTCAGAGCGGCACACGTGGCGGCTACTCTCCTGCTATGTCGGAGCTAGGCATATGAGGACTCAGTCTTGATCAAATCCTTTCTTCCTGGCAACTGGGCAGATCATACCCTTGGGGGCTGGTCCAGTCATCTGGTGGCATGGTGGGCTCTCCCGGTCGGTACGACTGGTTTCATAGTTTCATTCAGGGTTGGAAGGGACCACAAGGATCATCCAGCTCCAACCCCCCTGCCATGGGCAGGGAAACCCCACACTAGATCAGGCTGGACAGAGCCTCATCCAGCCTGCTCTTAAACACCCCCAGGGACGGGGCCTCGACCACCTCCCTGGACAACCCATTCCAGGGTCTCACCACTCTCATGGTGAAGAACCTCCTCCTCACATCCAGCCTGAATCTCCCCACCTCCAGCTTCATTCCATTCCCCTAGTCCTATCACTACCTGAGATCCTGAGAAGTCCTTCCCCAGCCTTCCTGTAGGCCCCCTTCAGATACTGGAAGGCCACAATTAGGTCACCTCGGAGCCTTCTCTTCTGCAGACTGAACAGCCCCAACTCCTTCAGTCTGTCCTCATAGGAGAGGTGCTCCAGCCCTCTGATCATCCTCGTGGCCCTTCTCTGGACACGTTCCAGCACCTCCACATCCCTCTTGTAATAGGGACTCCAGAACTGGACACAGTACTCCAGATGGGGTCTCACCAGGGCTGAGTAGAGGGGGAGGATCACCTCCCTCGACCTGCTAGCTACACTTCTCCTGATGCAGCCCAGGATCTGATTGGCCTTGCGGGCTGCAAGTGCACATTGAGAGCTCATGTTGAGCTTTTTGTCCACCAGTACCCCCAAGTCTCTCTCCTCAGGGCTACTTTCCAGCCAGTCACTGCCCAGCCTGTATTTGTGCCTGGGATTGCCTCGACCCAGATGCAGGACCCTGCACTTACTCTTATTGAACTTCAGGAGGTTGGCTTGTGCCCACCTCTCCAGCCTGTCAAGGTCCCTCTGGATGGCCTCCCTTCCCTCCAGCGTGTCTGCTGCACCACACAGCTTGCTGTCATCAGCAAACTTGCTGAGGGTGCACTCAATGCCACTGTCCATGTCACCCACAAAGATGTTGAACAAGACAGGTCCCAGGACTGATCCCTGAGGGACTCCGCTTGTCACTGGCCTCCACTGGGACATGGACCCATTGACAGCCACTCTTTGGGTGCGGCCATCAAGCCAGTTCCTTATCCATCTAGTGGTCCACCCATCAAACCCATGTGTCCCCAGTTTGGAGACCAGGATGTGGTGCGGGACAGTGTCGAAGGCTTTGCTCAGGTCTAGGTAAATGACATCAGTTGCTCTCCCCTCATCTATTAATGTTGTCACCTGCTCATAGAAGGCCACCAGGTTGGTCAGGCAGGATCTGCCCTTGGCAAAGCCATGCTGACTGTTCCCAATCACCTCCTCACTATTCTTTTGAGCGAGTAGTGACTCCAGGAGGATCTGCTCCATGATCTTTCCAGGCACAGAGGTGAGACTGACTGGCCTGTAGTTCCCTGGCTCCTCCTTCTTACCCTTTTGAAGATGGGGGCAATGTTTCCCCTTTTCCAGTCCGTGGGGACTTCACCAGATTGCCATGACTTTTGAAATATAATAGAGAGGGGTTTAGCAACCTCATCTGCCACTTCTCTCAGCACCCGTGGGTGTATCCCGTCGGGTCCCATGGACTTGAACACTTTCAGGTTCTTCAGATGATCACGAACCTGATCTGCACTTACAATGGGCAGTTCTTCCTCCCCGTCCCTGGCTTTGACTTCCATAACATCAGGAGTGTGGCTAGAGGCCCTTGCAGTGAAGACTGAGGTAAAGAAGTTATTAAGTACCTCAGCCTTTTCCTCATCACTTGTGACCATGTCACCATTTTCCTTTCTGAGGGGGCCCACACCTTCCCTAGTCTTCTTCTTCCCATTAATATACCTGTAAAAGTTCTTAGTGTTCCCTCTAATCTCCCTGGCTAGATTCAATTCAAACTCTGCTTTGGCTTTCCTAACCAGGACTCTCGCTGCTCGGGCAGCTTCCTTATATTCCCCTGTTCTACCTGTCCTTCTCTCCACTTCCTGTAGAGTTTCCTTTTAAGTAATAGTGTGTCCAGTAGCTCCTTGCCCATCCAGGCAGGCCTCCTAGCATTCTTACCTGCTTTTCTCTTTGTTGGTACACAGAGCTCCTGGACACAGAGGAGGTGGTCCTTGAATATTGACCAGCTGTCCTGGGTCCCTCTTCCCTCCAGGGCTTTGTCCCACGACACTTTGGCTAGCAGATCCCTGAAGCGATCAAAATCTGCACGCCTAAAGTCTAGGGTCGTGAGCTTGGAATACTTCCTCCTGATTGCCCTGAGGATGTTAAATTCAACTGCTTCATGGTCACTGCAGCCAAGGCCGTCTATGAGCCTCACATTGCTTACCAGCCCTTCCCTGTTGGTGAGAACAAGGTCCAGCATAGCACCATTTCTTGTTGGTTCCTCTACCATTTGGAGGAGGAAGGTGTCTTCTATGCAGTCCAGGAACATCCTGGATTGCTGGTGCCTTGCTGTGTTGTCCCTCCAGCAGATGTCTGGGTGGTTGAAATCACCCATGAGGACCAGGGCTTGTGACCTGGAAGCCGCTTCTATTTGCCTATGGAGGGCCTCATCTGCTTGGATCTGCTGGTCAGGTGGCCTGTAGGAGACCCCCACAGTAATATCTCCTTCCCCTGTCCTGCCTTTAATTTTAACCCATACGCTCTCAACTAGCTCATCATCCCTCCCCAGTTGGAGCTCCACTGATTCCAACTGGCTACTGACATAGAGGGCAACACCTCCTCCTCTCCTTCCCTGCCTATCCTTCCTAAAGAGTTTATATCCATCTATGCCTACATTCCAGTCATGGGATTCATCCCACCAAGTTTCAGTAACAGCCACTATGTCGTGGCATCCCAGCAGCACAGTGGCCCTTAACTCATCCTGTTTGTTGCCCAAGCTGCGCGCATTCGCATAGAAGCACTTCAGCTGGGCTGGCCCTGTCCTCCTCTTGTGCCAAATCCCTCGGTTTCCGCAGAATGTCCTGTTGGATCATTCGTGGCTTGCCTCAGGGCAGCAAGTTGAGAGCCCTTACCATCTCTCCTTCTCTCTACTGCTGGTGAGCTGCCCCTCTGTTTGTCACCAGCCAGCAGGAGACTATTAACCCCTTCCCCTTCAAATCTAGTTTAAAGCCCTATCAATGAGCCCTGCCAATTCCTGCCCCAGGATTCTTATCCCCCTCTGGGACAAATGTGTCCCATGAGTTGTTTTCAGCTCAGGTGCCTTGAAAACCAATCCATGATTGTGGAACCCAAAGCCCTGTCGATGGCACCAGCCCCTGAGCCATGAATTGATCTGTCGGCCCTTCCTCAGTGTGTCCTCATCCATTGCTGACGTTAGAGGGATGGCTGAGAACACAACTTGAGCCCCTGATCCCTTTAGCATTTGTCCTAAGGTTCGGAAGTCTTTTTTAATAGATTGTGAGCCTCTCATTGTTACATCATCACTGCCCACCTGAAAGACCAGCAGTGGGTAGTAGTCTGAAGGACTCACGAGGTTGGGAATTCTGTCTACAACGTCTTTAACTTGGGCACCAGGGAGGCAGCTGACCGCTCTATGAAATTGGTCTGGTCTGCATATTGGGCCCTCTGTTCCCCTCAGTAGGGAGTCTCCTATGACGAAGACCCTGCGAGGTTTCTTTTCTGGGTAAGTTTTGATGGCTGGCCTGAGGCAACCTGTCATTAGTACAGCTTCTGACCTTCTTGAGTCCTCAGCCTCACCAATGACCTGTTCCTCCTGCAGAGCCTCATACCTGTTCTGTAACTGCACTGGAGGCAGCGTGCTGCTCACAGGAGCAGACTTCCTTTGTTTGCACTTCTTCCGTCGGGCAGAGACCTGTTCCCATTGGCCCTGCTCATGTGGGTTACAACAGGGAGGTTGAGAATCTTGCTTCTGGGGAGGTATCAAACTCCCTGTTCCCTAAGTGTTACCCCCTGTTCTGGTTTAGAAGAGATTACATTATGGGAATCGTCAATTTTCTGCTCACCATCTCTTCTAGCTCTTAGCCTTTCCACCTCTTCTTTTAGTTTGACCACCATGCTCATCAGGTCACTGACCTGCTCACACCTGAAACAGCTGCTCCCTCCAGCCTCCATATCGAGTGCCAGGCTCCAGCACTCACTGCAGCCACCTACCTGAACATCTGCATGCTTGTGTGTGGTCTCTGTTTGGGTGCCCACTGTCCTTCTGCTAGCCTTTGCTCTAGTGGTAACCATCTTGCAGTAACCACCCTCTCCACACGGCTTTTTTTTTTTTTTTTTTTTTTTTTTTTTTTTGTTGTTGGTTGTGGCGATGCTGGGCTTCTCAGGCTCAACAAAGGTCCTCCCTCTAGAGATGATCCTCATGATTGCTTCTCAGGATGCAGAGGCTTTCAGTATGCGTGCATGTATAACAGACGCTAACAACAATAAGCTCAATGGCAGAGGCTATGGCTGGAGAGTTGTTCTCTCGAGCAAGTACAGAGACAAAGTGGAAGAGAGGGCAACTTGTTTACCAACTGGGGTGATACTTATAGATTTTTCGAGGCTGGGTTTGACAAATAGGCACTCTCATAAACAACTGGCTTCAGCCTATAGAAATTGTGAAGCTAGAATTATGCCCATACTTGGTATTTGCACAAGCACTGCATGCGCTGGGTGCGTGCTGGCCTGGATAATGCCATGGCTTTTGTCTTCCTCCTGAAGGAGGGGGAACTTGTCCACATGCTGGGACAAGATTCAACATCTGGGTATAATGTGCCTTCACCACAGCGTTCATACTTTCTGACCTCAATTTTGATTTTGCGTGTCTTTTCAGTCAGATCAGGATTTGCTTCTGTCACTACGGATGTAGCAGCAGGATGTTTTTTCATGGAAAACAACGGTAATAAAGCAGCCGTGATTTGTGTAGAAGGAGGGATACTGGTTAATTGAAATTTTGATGAGGATGCTGTTGGAGCAGCAGACGATGTGTGGGGAGAGAGGAAGGGGGGGGCAGGGGGTGAAGGGTTAAATCTTGGAGAGCTGAACTCCAAGTACTGCTGGATTGATAAGACGGAGACAGTGTTGGCTTTGATGGCTTGTGAACTATGGGAACTTGGTGCAGCAGTGCTGTTGGAGTAGGGCAGTAATTTGATTATGTGTGGTTGTTATGACCTGAGAGGGTCAGACTTCAGACATACAGAAGATTGATGTAACGGAGTCCCTGTTCCTGTTGTAAACAGCTTCTGCACTGTATTAGTTTTGTAAAGAAGAATTCTGCATAATAAATTAGACATCTGGCCTGCATCAGGCTGCATCCCATCTCTTAATCGTGGCAAATGGTGACCCTGACGTGATAGGGATGATGAAACGCTAAGCTGTGTCCTGCCGTGTATTCCCTCAGAACTTTGAATGAGCTGCTGAAAGGAAGCAGGAAAAGCCGTCCGGCCAGAGCAATCCCTCCCGCTGGACGAGAGGTGAGCTGTGGGAAACATGGGGAACCAGGAGAGTTCCTCAGAAGGAGACACTTATGAATTAATGCAAGAACTCCTTAAAAAGCATGGCAAGGTTATCTGTGGCCATGATCTTAAGGAGATGCTGGAGTGGGTGCAGGAGAACATCCTGACAATTACAATATCTAGCATATTTACGAGTGAAATCTCAGATCAAGTGGGGGTGAAGTTATGGGATGCTGCTACTACAGGGAATGTTGAGGCGCAGCATATGCTCCCATGGTGGCGGATTATATTCGAGATGCTTAAGGCGCAAGAAGGAAACTTGGAAACGAGTACTGAGGGAGCTCAGACACCTCCTCCGTTACCCTCTAAGCTGCCACCAAAGCCGAAGCTGTGGACTGAGACTTTGGGTACATATGCAGCAGAATACCCCCCAGAAGATGACCTCCTAGATCCAGGTCCTGTCAATCCTGAATGGGAACCAGACTTTTATCTCTGGGATCCTCACAATTTATGGGCTTCTATTAAGCACCAAGCTTTGCGGGATGGAGACACTGAGGCTGCCACAAGAATAATGGCTCCTGTACTGTACGTGGGAAGAGGGGGTAGCCCTCAATGGAAGGCTTTGTCCTTCCCAGTAATTAAAGAACTCTGTTGTACTACCGCTGAGTATGGGCTCTCTTCTCCTTATTTCGCTAATCTTTTAACATCTATACTTGACAATCATGTAATGACGCCATACGACTTAAAATCTCTAGCACAACTGTTGCTAACTCCATCTCAGTATACTTTATGGGAGCTCCAGTGGAGAAAAGGGCTCCAAGCGCTCTTACTTACATATGCGGGATATAACAATCAGGCTTTAGCAGCACTCACGTTGGATCACTTCATGGGCACAGGTCAACACACCGACCCAGCAGCGCAAGCCTGTGACTGTCCATGGGAAGCTTCTCTTAAAGTCCTGGACTTCCAAAAGCCACAAAAAGTTTTTACGAATATCTTTCAGGAACTGCGGGAACCTTATATACAATTCATAGATAGACTTAAACTGGCCTTAGAATGCCAAATTGATAATGGGGAGGCAAGAGAAATATTACTGTTGAAATTAGCTGTGGAAAATGCAAATGCAGATTGTAAGAAGCTGTTAAAATCTTTGCCTAATCAAAACCCCACCTTGTTAGAAATGATTGAGGCAGTAATAAGATAGGTACAATGGAACATAAGTATGAAGCTATGGCTGCAGCCTTTGCAGCTATGAATGGTCCAAAGAATACAGGAGTTTGTTATGGCTGTGGGAAACTGGGTCATTTCAGAAAGAATTGTTTGGTAGCTAATACTGGAGCCAAACCTAAGGCACCCGGGATTTGCCCTAAGTGCCAGAAGGGGAGGCATTATGCTAATCAGTGTCGATCTAAGTATAATTCTCAAGGGCAGCCTGCGCAGGGAAACTGGATGCAGAGCATGGGATGGCGCCGCGCGCAGACACAAATCATCCAGCCGTCACCGGCCAGCCAGATGCCGGCAGCACGTGCATCTCTGACCTCTGCCCAGCAACAGCAGGCAGCGTAGGACTGGACCTGGCAACCTCTGACACAGTAACTTTACTTGATACCACGGTACATTTATTGCCAACAGGTGTGTCAGGTCCTCTTCCAGTTAAAACTCAGGCATTAATATTAGGTAGATCATCAACAACAATATCAGAACTTTTTGTGCTTCTTGGGGTCGTCGATTCTGACAGCACAGATAAAATTCAGATCATGGCATGGACTCTGTTTCCTCCCTGCACTGTACCAAAGGGAAGTTGTATTGCACAGCTGTTATTGCTTCCCTTGGGATCGGAACGTCCCCTTGCAAAGGGACCTTTAAGAAATAAAAGAGGATTTGGGTCTACTGGGGATCCACAGATTTTGTGGGTAAGGACTATTTCTCAAAAACGTCCTATTTGTCAATGTGTCCTGATGTATGGTCAGCAGAAAATAGTGCTTAGTGGTATTATTGATACTGGAGCAGACATCACAGTGATTTCTAAAGCTAAATGCCCCCCCTGCTGGCCTGTAGCTAGTGCATCTCAGGCACTGGCAGGCATAGGGGGAGCTGGAGAAAGTCATCAGAGCCTGAATTTCATTCAGATTCAGGGACCAGAGGGACATATAGCTTCTGTGAAACCTTTTGTTTTATTTGTGCCTATGGTGTTATGGGGTCATGATGTGCTTTCACAATGGGGGGTGACCCATTTTTAGAGGGGGCCATTGCAGTGTGTGACACCCTCCAGTTAACATGGAAAACAAATTCCCCTGTCTGGGTGGATCAATGGCCCCTACCATTGGAAAATCTTCGCGCACTCCAAGAACTAGTCACAGAGCAACTGGGGAAAGAGCATATTGTACCCTCCACGAGTCCATGGAACTCTCCTATTTTTGCCATCAAAAAACAAATAAGCAAGTGGCGTTTACTCCACGATCTCAGAAAGATTAATGATGTTATGGAAGATATGGGAAACCTTCAACCAGGGCTACCTTCACCCACAATGATACCACAATATTGGCATCTAACTGTTATTGACCTGAAAGATTGCTTCTTTAGCATTTCTTTACATCCAAATGATGCTCCTAAATTTGCTTTTTCAGTTCCAGACATCAACATGCAACAACCTTTGCAGGGATATTATTGGGTTGTGCTTCCACAAGGAATGAAAAATAGTCCTACAATTTGTCAGTGGTATCTAGCAAAAATTCTTGGTCCTGTTCAAGAGGCATTACCTGTTGTTCTGATATATCATTACATGGATGACATTCTAGTGGCAGCACAAAGCCCCAAGCTCATGGAGAAAACCGTAGCCCTTACTGTATCTACTGTGACTAAAGTGGGGTTTTGTGTAGCACCTGAGAAAATTCAGGATGTTCCACCTTGGAAATATTTAGGGTGGAGAATTCTGACCCAAACAATTGTTCCACAGTCTTTACAGATCAATGTACATGTGAAAACACTTCATGATGTTCAGAAATTGCTTGGAACCATAAATTGCCTTCATCTTTTAAATTGCTTGGTAATTGGGGATTTTTTCTCTGGCTTTGTAGTTTTCATAGAACAATTGTGTATGCTTTTACTGCTTTATTCTTTTTGCTACTTTTTCCTTGTTTATTGTAATGCTTATAGAGTTTGATTAATTGCTTTGTTAAGGGGATTCTTGTTATATAACAGAAGCAGGAAATGAAGGGTTAAATCTTGGAGAGCCGAGCTCCAAGCACTGCTGGACTGATAAGAAGGAGACAGTGTTGGCCTTGATGGCTTGTGAACTACAGGAACTCGGTGCAGCAGTGTTGTTGGAGGAGGGCAGATATTTGATTATGTGTGGTTGTTATGACCTGAGAGGGTCAGACTTCAGACATACAGAAGATTGATGTAACGGAGTCCCTGTTCCTGTTGTAAATGGCTTCTGTGCTGTATTAGTTTCATAAAGAAGAATTCTTCATAATAAAGGAGGATTTTGATTTTGCACGTCTTTTCAGTCAGACTAGGATTTGCTTCTGTCACTACTGACATAGCAGCAGGATGTTTTTTCATGGAAAAGAACGGTAATAAGAAAGCCGTGATTTGTATAGGAAGAGGGATACCGGTTAATTGAAATTGTGACGAGGATGCTGATGGAGCGGCAGACGATGTGGAGGGAGACAGGAAGGAGGGGGCAGGAGGCAGAGGGTGCAGAGCCTTCTGAATGTCCCTTTTTTGTCTTGGTTAGAACAAACACCGCAGCAGCTGATTTGAGAGTACTTTTCTGCTTTTATAGATTGCAGCGTATGTGACAATGTGCCACAAGGCACTGTAGTGAAAAGCTTATTTTTGAGCCTTTAGGCACCTCATCCCACATCTGGCTTCCAATTTTGTCCCAGGCTTTGGAAGTGAAAGCTACAGTTGATGTGGGGATAAAATCATGATCCCAGGCCCAGGCTAATAGCCCTTTTAAAATCCCAGAACTGTAAGTAATACCTCTCATGAAGAGGACGGTTTGGAGGGCATTTAGTACAGCCTATTCTTTGCTGAGTACTTCCCCGTACCCTCCCTGGCCACTTCACCAGATCCTGATAGGATTCACTTTCTTTTCTGAGTGCGCACTGCTTATTTTTTCAGCACCGGGGCAGTGCTGATTCGACCGGCTTTCCGTACCTCTTGGAGCACACCTCTTATACTGAGTCGAGAAGCATCGTAATCTGAGGATCTCATCACAAGTTTGGGCACCAGATATCGGCAATAGAGAATGGAGTCAATACGGATGACCAATATGACCTAGTATTGTTCATTATTAAGGGAACTTCTACAACTTATATAGACTTGAAGAGCACTGTTGTCATAGCTTCATTGGTTCCCCATGAGTGACCACACATCATACTATTATAGATTATTGGTCAAACTACTAGTAACATGTGAGGTTGTTGATGCAAATGTGCTTCCTGTTATTCCTAGATAACTTTCTGTGTTTATAGCTACCAGTACCTTGCTTTAATTACATGCTGCTAGCACAGCACTGTCTTGCTAAACTGCTAGCAACTTCTGCACTTATGCTGAGCATGGTCTACCATCATGTCAGGCTCTAAGTTTATACTGCCAGGTTGCTCACGCTGCTTATTCTACCACTGCCACAGGCAGCCTGTGAGGTCAGTTGCCCATAGAGGTCCAGCCACAGTGGAAATCTGCCTGAAGGCTGTTGTTTGGAAAACTGTGGGCACTCACACACACAAAACACTCAAACATGTATGTGTCCAGGCTCCTGGCTGCAGGGATTGCCAGAACCTGGCACTTGCAATGGAGGGTGGTGGACACAACACTTGTGTTAGATATGAATGGGTGAATGATCTGCTCAGCACGATGGCTGAGTTGAAGGATGAAGTCACAAGACTAAGGACTATAAGGGAATGTGAAGGGGAGATAGACTCATGGAGTCAGGCTCTGCCATCTCACAGGGAGGGGTAGCAGGTGCAATCTGCACAGGAAACATGGGACATGATGTCCTCTTGCCACACAGAAAAAGAAGACCTAAGAGATAGGGGGCATGGAGCTGGTCCCTCCCTGGAAAGGCAGGAGTGCCCCATCCCAATCTTTCCCATCTTCCCAGTTGCTCATACACAGCAGGTATGGGGGTCTTGAAACAGAGGACAGGATGAACAAGGATGGTGATAGAAATCCATCCACACAGTTGCCCAGAGAGTATCAGCCAGTCCCACAACTTAGGACTAGTGCTGTCAAGAAAAAAAGAAAGGTAATAGTAGCAGGGCATTTCCTTCTCAAAGGAAGTGAGAGTCCCATATAAAGGGCATATGTATTCTATGGGGAGTTCTTCTGCCTATCTGGCACATTGGCTAGGGAAATTTCTAAGAAAAAAACAATTTGGTGTGGCCATCTGACTATTATCCACTGCTGGTTACGCAGACTGGGAGTTATAAGGTTATGGACAGAAAGACAAGTACAATTAAAAAACACCTCAGGGCTAAGGGGAGGTTGCTCCTATGGAAACATAGGTGATGTTCTCCCCCATCCCAGTAGCAGAGACTGACCCAAACAGATTGAAGAAGAGTTGAAGAGTCATCAGATTAATTCCTGGATTTGAGCCTGGTGCCTCCATCAGAATTTTGAGGGTTTTGACCATATGTCAATTTACATGACATCTGGCCTGCTGGCACAGACAGGGTACACCTCACCCAAAAGGGAAGAAGGGTTTTATCATGGGAGTTGTCTGGCCCCTCATTGAAAAGGCTTTAAACTAAAATAGAAGAGGAAAAGAGTGGAATGGAATGGAATGGAATGGAATGGAATGGAATGGAATGGAATGGAATAGAATAGAATAGAATAGAATAGAATAGAATAGAATAGAATAGAATAGAATAGAATAGAATAGAATAGAATAGAATTAACCAGGTTAGAAAAGACCTTCGAGATCATCAAGTTCAACCTATCATCCTACACCATCTAATCAACAAAACCATGGCATTAAGTGCCCCATCCAGGGAAAGAGGAAGGACCAGGCTTGCTGGAGTCAAACATGGGACACCTGTGAGGAAGTGTGATGGCTCCCATGCTACCTCAGGGGAGACAGCTATGCTGCAAAGAGATGCCCCAGCTGAAGTGTCTATGTCAAAGCACAAAACATGGGGAACAAGCAAGATGATCTGGAAGCTATAATGCATCACGAAAACTATGATATCATTGCCCTGATAGAAACATGGTGGGATGAATCCCATAGGTGGAGAGCTGTGTTGGATGGCTACAGACTCTTCAGGATGGACAGATTCAGAAGGAGAAGTGATGGGGCAATCCTATATGCCATAGAATCATAGTATCATAGTATCAGTCAGGGGTGGAAGGGACCACAAGGATCATGTAGTTCCAACCTCCCTGCCATGGGCAGGGACACCCCACACTAGATCAGGCTGGCCAGACCCTCATTCAGCCTGGTCTTAAACATCTCCAGGGACAGCACCCCAACCACCTCCATGGATAACCCATTCCAGGGCTTCACCACCCTCATGGTGAAGAACTTCCTCCTCACATCCAGCCTGAATCTCCCCACCTCCAGCTTCATTCCATTCCCCCTAGTCCTATCACTGCCTGACATCCTGAGAAGTCCTTCCACAGCTACCTTCTTGTAGGCCCCCTTCAGATACTGGAAGGCCACAATTAGGTCACTTCAGAGCCTTCTCTTCTCCAGACTGAACAGCCCCAACTCCTTCAGTCTGTCCTCATAGGAGAGGTGCTCCAGCCTTCTGATCATCTTCATGGCCCTTCTCTGGACATGTTCCAGCACATCCATATCCCTCTTGTAATAGGGACTCCAGAACTGGACACAGTACTCCAGGTGGGGTCTCACCAGAGCTGAGTAGAGGGGGAGAATCTCCTCCCTTGACCTGCTGGCCGCACTTCTCCTGATGCAGCCCAGGATCTGATTGGCTTTGAGGGCTGTAAGTGCACACTGAGAGCTCATGTTGAGCTTCTCGTCCACCAGCACCCCCAAGGCTCTCTCCTCAGGGCTGCTTTCCAGCCAGTCACTGCCCAGCCTGTATTTGTGCCTGGGATTGCCTCGACCTAGATGCAGGACCCTGCACTTGGCCTTGTTGAACCTCATGAGGTTGGCTTGTGCCCACCTCTCCAGCCTGTCAAGGTCCCTCTGGATGACATCCCTTCCCTCCAGCGTGTCTGCTGCACCACACAGCTTGGTGTCCTCAGCAAACTTTCTGAGGGTGAACTCAATGTCACTGGCCATGTCACCGACAAAGATGTTGAACAAGACTGGTCCCAGGACTGATCCCTGAGGGACTCCGCTTGTCACTGGCCTCCACTGGGACATGGACCCATTGACAGCCACTCTTTGCGTGTAGCCATCAAGTCAGTTCTTGTTGTGGCCAATGTGTAGAACCTGGCACTTAGATGTGTTAAATCTCATGCCATTTGACTCTGCCCATCTGTCCAGCTTGTCAAGGTCCCTCTGCAGAGCCCTCCTGCCCTCTAACACATAAGCATTTGCTTCCAACTTGGTGTCTTCTGCAAACTTAATGATGATGGACTTAATACCCTCATCCAGATCAGCAATAAAGACATTAAACGGGATTCAGCCCATCACTGATCCCTGGGGGACACCACTAGTGACTAGTTGCCAGCTGGATGCGGCACTATTCACCTCCGCTCTTAGGGATTTGCCATCCAGTTAGTTCTTAACCCAGTGCAGAGTGCACCAGTCCAAGCCATGAGCTGCCAGCTTTGCCAGGAATTTGCTATGGGGGAAGGTGTCAAAGGCCTTGCTGAAGTCCGGGTAGATTACATCCACAGCCTTCTCTTCATCCACCAGACAGGTTATCTGATCATAAAAGCAGATCAGATTGGTCAAGCAAGACCTTCCTTCATGCTGGCTGGGTCTGATCCCTTGGCCATTCTGTAGGTGCCTGTAGTGGTGTGATGCTTTAGCCCACATGCACCAACAAAAAAGCATAGCTGAACTCAGACAGAGAAATTGAATGCAGCTGTCCTGGTAATGGGCAAAGGCAAATCAACCTAAAAAATGTACAAGAGACTTGAGCAACTACTGGCTCGATAAAAGGAAAACACAGATGAATAAAAACACAGGAAAAAAAAGAGAAGGACAATTCTGTTCTGAGAAGACAAATGGAGAGAATACCAGGAGAGAAAAATGACTGAGACATCACCATGCAGCCTGGAAGAAGCAGACCAAGAGGAACCCTCTCTCTGTGTCCTAATTTCCACCTGCTGCAACTCATGGAGCTGAAGAGGCTGCTCAGAGGACAACATCTTCTCTACAGACCCAGCATCTCCTGCAGCACCTTTCCTCCACAGACTCAAACTATCTTGGGGGGTGAGTGGTATGGTAATATAATTTCTTTCCTCTTCTCTCTCTCTCTTCTCTCTCTCCCTTTCTATTTTCTCTCTCTCTCTGCTTCTGATCCATCCACTTTATTTGTGTAATAGTCTAGCTGTTGATATTTTGGCCTTGTTTGTGCCTCTAATTTCATAACTTGGGGATATTCAAAAGAACTGAGTCTCTTTCCCTCTCTGGATGGAGACACCCACTGTGATGATTTTATATGGGAGCAGGGCATCATGGGATGAAATACGTAGCTTCCTGTGTCTGCCCATTGGGCTGGACCCTCAGGACAAGGCAGGTGTGGCTTGTGTGGTGGCATCAGGGGGGACACCCAGCCTGAACCACAACAGAACTACAGGCCTGTCAGTCTGACTTTGGTACCAGGAAAGGTCATGGAGAAGGTCATCCTGAGTGCCATCATATGGCGCACACACACAAGACAACCAGATGATCAATCCTAGTCAGCATGAATTTATGAAAGGCAGGTCCTGCCTAACTCATCTGATCTCCTTCTACAATAAGATGACTCACCTAATGGATGAGGAAAGGACTGTGGACATTGTCTACCTGGACTTTGGTAAAGCTTTTAACACTGTCTCCCACAGAATTCTCCTTCAGAAATAAATGGCACAAGGCTTGGATAAGAGCTCTCTGCACCGGATAAAAATCTGGCTGGATGACTGAGTCCAAAGAGGCAGTGAATCTGGCTGGCACCCAGTCACTAGTTGTGTCCTCCAGGGTTCAGTACTGGGGACTGTCCTATTTAATATCTTCATCAATGATCTTGATGAGGACATTTAGTGCACCTTCAGCAATTTTGCCAGTGACAGAAAGTTGGGTGGCTGTGTTGATCTGCTAGAGCGTAGGGAGGTTTGAAGTGGGATCTAGACAAGTTACACTGATGGGCAAAGGCTAATTGTATGAAGCTCAAAAAGGCCAAGTGCCAGGTCTGCACTTGTGTAGTGGTTTGAGGTTCAGGTACATTTTAGAAGACCACAAAAACAAAGTCCTCCAAAAAGACAGAGAGTCCTAAGGGATGGACTTGGTCATGCCACTATATGGTAACACATTATTCTATTAAAATTTCCAGTATCACACTATTTAAGGCAGTGTCTAGCTGATATCACCCCTCCTCTCTTCTCTCCTCCTTGAGAAGGTCTTACTTGCCTTTTTATCTCATGGTTTCTGTGTGGGAGATAGCTCTGGCTGACAGGACAATTTTGAGATGTATCACAAAGCCTTGTATGCCTGAGGTAGGGAGTATAGCCTTGGTCTGCTCACAGGCCTGCTGAGGCTGGTAGGAGTGGAAGATTCTGGAAGGTTTTGGCCTGGTAGACTCAGCCTAATTTGTGAATGTATTCATTCTAACCAAATGTCTTCTGTATGTACATTTGTAAATAGAATTTCCATTTAAACTTCCAATCTAGTCGTGCAGCCTTTTTGTTTCTACTTCATAAAAAGGAGTAGAATATCTTTCTGACCTCTGGTGTGGAGTAGCATGTGGCTCTTAACCAGGACAACTTGGGTCACAACAACCCACACAAACTACAGACTTGGGGATGTGTGGTTGGAAAGATGCAACTCTGAGAGGGACCTGGAGGTTCTGGTCAGCAGTTGATTAAATATCAGTTGGTACTGTGCCCAGGTGGCCAGGAAAACCAATGGCACCATGGCTTGTATTGGAAACACTGTGGTCACCATTACATCCCCTTGTACTCAGCACTGGTGATGTCACACCTTGAGTATCGTGTTCAGTTCTGGGCCACTCACTACAGGAAGCATATGTTCAGAGAAGGGCAATGAGGCTTGTGAACGGCCTGGAGCACATGGCCTGTGGGGAGCATCTAAGGGAACTGGGGTGGATCAGTCTGGAGAAGAGGAGGCTAAGAAGAAACCTTATCACTCTCTACAACTACCTGAAGGGATGTAGGAGTGAGGAGGGGGCCAGCCTTTTCTCCTTGGTGGCAATCATCAGGAGTAGAGGAAATGGTTTCAAGATGTGTGAGGGGAGGTTCAGGCTGAGTGATAGGAAACAACTCTTCACAGAGAGAGTTATCAAACATTGAAATGGCCTGCCCAGGGCAGTGGTCAGTCACCATGCTTGGGATGTTCAAATGACACATGGACCTGGGACTCAGGGGCATGTTTTAATGTTGACAATTCTGTTCTTGGTCGAAGGTTGGACTGGATGATCTTTGAAGCCTTTTCCAACCAGATGTTCCTGTGACTCTATGTAAGCTTCTTCCTTTTGGCCCTATGACTACAGCAGTACTTCCTTTTGTAAATTCTGGTGTCAGTACTGATTGGGAAGATTCATATGTTTTTCAAAGAGTAGGGCACAAACTAGGGTCAATTGAGAAGTCAGGAGCCCAGCTGAAGTGCATGTACACCAATGCATGCAGCATGGGCAATAAGAAAGAGGAGTTGGAAATCCTGGTCCACCAGGGTGACTATGATATAGTCGCCATCTCAGAAACATGGTGGGATAACACGCATGATTGGAGTGCTACACTGGGGGGTTACAGGCTCTTTAGGAGAGACAGGCGAGGGAGAAGAGGAGGAGGGGTGGCTCTGCATATTAGGGAGTCACTTTCTGCCACAGAACTTGAGGTGGAAGATGAAGGGGTTGAGAGCCTGTGGGTTAAAATCAGAGGGCAGTCTAACGAATCTGACATCCTGGTTGGAATCTGTTATAGACCACCCAATCAGGATGAGGAGGCTGATGAATAATTCTATAAGCAACTGGAGGCTGTCTTAAGATCATCAGATCTTGTCCTTGTTGGTGACTTCATCCTGCCCAGATATCTGCTGGGAACTTAATTTAGCAGAGAGAAGACAGTCCAGAAGATTCCTGGAGCAAACGGAGGACAGCTTCCTGATGTAGCTGATAAGTGAGCCTACCAGGGGACAGGCTCTCCTTGACCTGCTGTTCTCCAGTAGAGAAGGGCTGGTGGGAGACGTGATCATGGGAGGCTGCCTAGGGTGCAGTGGCCACGAGATAGTGAAGTTTTCAATATGCAGGGAGATAGGGAGGAGCACCAACAGAACCTTCACCTTGGACATCCAGAGGGCAAACTTCAGCCTGTTTAAGAAAGTTATTTGTAAAGTTCCCTGGGTAGCAGCCCTCATGAACCAAGGGGTCCAGGATGGTTGGACCTACTTCAAACAGGAGCTCTTGAAGGCACAGGAACTGGCAGTTCCCATGTGCCAAAAGATGAGCTGGCAGGGAAGGCGAATAGCCTGGATTAGCAAGCAGCTCCTGGAGGATTTAAGGGAAAAAAAGAGGCTGTATCACTTTTGGAAGGCTTCTCGTGGTATGTTTAAGGAAGTTGTTAGATTATGTAGGAATAAAATTAGAGAGGCAAAGGCCCAGTTGGAACTGAAGCTGGCCACCTCTGCAAAAGATAATAAAAAGCATTTTTACAAATATATTAACACTAAAAAGAAGGGCAATAAGAACCTGCACTCCTTATTGGACCTGAAGGGGAACACTGCGAGTGAAGACGAGGAAAAGGCTGAGGTCCTGAGCACCTTCTTTGCCTCAGTTTTTAACAGCAAGGCAGGAATTCAGGACGAGTGGCCTCCTGAGCTGGGTGATGCGGTCGGGGAACAGTGTAATGCCCCGGAAATCCATGAGGAATTATTTGAGACCTACTGAGCCACTTGGACACTCACAAGTCCATTGAATGGGATGGGATCCATCCTAGGGTTCTGAGAGAGCTGACAGATGAGCTGGCCAAGCCACTCTCCATCATTTCCCTCCAGTCCTGGCTCACCAGTTAGCTTCTAGATGACTGGAAACTGGCCAATGTGGTCCCCATCCACAAGAAGGGTCGGATGGAGGAACCCAGAAACTACAGGCCAGTCAGCCTGACCTCAGTGCCAGGGAAAATGATGGAGCAGATTATCCTGGCGGCATTAACTGCGCACTTGAAGGACAGCCAAGGGCTCAGGCCCAGCCAGCATGGATTTCGGAAGGGCAGGTCCTGCCTCTCCAATCTGATGCCCTCCTGGTGGACGTGGGGAGGCCTGTGGATGTGGTCTACCTGGCCTTCAGCAAGGCTTTTGAGACCGTCCCCCACAGCAATCTGCTGGCTAAGCTATCAGCTCATGGCTTGGACTGCAACACTCATTGCTGGGTTAGGAACTGGCTGGATGGCCGAGCCCAGAGAGTGGTGGTGAATGGTACCACATCCAGCTGGTGGCCAGTCACCAGTGGCATCCCCCAGGGATCAGTGCTGGGCCCTGTTCTCTTTAATATCTTCATTGATGATCTGGATGAGGGGATTGAGTCAGTCTTCAGCAAATTTGAGATGGCACCAAGTTAAAGGCCAGAAGGGCTCTGCAGAGGGACCTCGACCGACTGGACAGATGGGCAGAGTCCAATGGGATGGCATTCAACAAGTCCAAGTGCCGGGTGCTGCACTTTGGCCACGGCAACCCCCTGCAGAGCTACAGGCTGGGGTAAGAGTGGCTGGAGAACTCCCAAACAGAGAGGGACCTGGGGGTGCTGATTGACAGCCACCTAATCAGGAGCCAGCAGTGCCCAGGTGGCCAAGAAGGCCAATGGCATCCTGGCCTGCATTAGGAATAGTGTGGCCAGCAGGAGCAGGGAGGTCATTGTGCCCCTGTACTGTGCACTGGTTAGGCCATACCTTGAGTCTTGTGTCCAGTTTTGGGCCCCGCCGTTTAAGAAGGACATTGAGACACTTGAACGTGTCCAGAGAAGGGCAACAAGGCTGGTGAGAGGCCTTGAGCACAGGCCCTGTGAGGAGAGGCTGAGGGAGCTGGGATTGTTTAGCCTGGAGAAGAGGAGGCTCAGGGGTGACCTCATTGCCCTCTACAACTACCTGAAAGGTGGTTGTAGCCAGGAAAGGGTTGGTCTCTTCTCCCAGGCAACCAGCACCAGAACAAGGGGACACAGTCTCATGCTGCACCAGGGGAGGTTTAGGCTTGAAGTGAGGAGAAAGTTTTTCACCGAGTGAGTCATTCATCATTGGAATGGGCTGCCCAGGGAGGTGGTGGAGTCACCGTCCCTGGAGGTGTTCAAGAGAAGACTGGACGTGGCACTTCGTGCCATGGTGTAGTCATGAGTTCTGTGTTGACAGGTTGGACTCGATGATCTTTGAGGTCTCTTTCAACCTTAGTTATACTGTGATACTGTGAAGATACCGTTGCTCTACAATAGAAGAAAGAGGGTTTAAGAACATCCCTGCACATCACTGACTGAAGTGTCTGACTTGCAGCTTCTCTCAAAGAGAAGATGTTAATGAGGACACTGAGTGAAACTAGTTGCTCACTGGACTCTCAAGAAAACGGTAGCTTCATGTTTTAGGGGTCCTTACCTGGCAAACTTCCTGTTTTCTTATCTTCATTGGTAGTTTGAGTTTGGCTTCTTTTCACAGAATCACATGAATTATCCAGGCCAGAGAGGACCTTTGAGATCATTCATCACCTATTTCACTCACTTTACAAAGTATGTCACTTTTGTTTTGTTTTGTTTCACACCAACAGGTTCCTGCAGATGAAGGTGTTAGGGAAGAGATTATGTTAATCTTGTGAGGATCAGAGAGTATGAATAAATACACCACCCCAATACTACCTTCTTTACACACAGCATGCACATATTATCCGTGAAGATCTTTTTATCTGTTACATAACAACTGCTCCTACAGCAGATAGGTAGAGTGGTAGAGCAGATGTAAAGGAGCCATTACAAACTTTATTTGAAATGTTCACCTGGGCTTTGCTCCCTTCTCATAGCATGGGAAGTCATGAGCACGAGTATCAACTTCAATGCACAGAAATATATCAGGAAACTAAGGAAGTTAAATCTGGCTGGCACCCAGTCACTAGATGTGTCCTCCAGGGTTCATTACTGGGGACTGCCCTGATTAATGTCTTTATCAATGATCTCGATGAAGGCATTGAGTGCACCCTCAGTAAGTTTGCTGGTGACACCAAGCTGTGTGGCTGTATCAATCTGCTAGAGGGTAGGGAAGCTTTACAGTAGAATCTGTACAGGTGAGATTGATGGGCCAAGGCTAATTGTATGAAGTTCAGCAAGGCCAAGTGCCAGATCCTGTACTTGGGTCACAACAACCCAATGACAAGTTACAGACTTTGGGATGTGTGATTAGAAAGCTGTAAGTTGGAGAGGGATTTGGGGATATTTGTTGATAGTGAACTGAATACAAGTCAGCAGTGTACTCAGGTGGACAAGAAAGCCAACAGCATCCTGGCTTATATTAGAAACACTGTGGCCAACAAGAACAGGGAGGTGATCATTCCCCTGTATTCATCACTGGTGAGGCCACACCTTGAGTATTGTGTTCAGTTCTGGGCCCCTCACTATAGGAAGGATATTGAGGTGCTGAAGCATGTCCAGAGAAGGGCAACAAGGCTCACGTAGGGCATGGAGCACATGATCCACTAGGAGCATCTGAGAGAGCTGGGGTTGTTTAGTCTGGAGAAAAGGAGTCTAAGGACAGAACTCATCACTCTCTACAACTACCTGAAAGGAATCTGTAAAGAGGTTGATACTGGTCTCTTCTCACAGGTAATTAGTGACTGAACAACAGGGGATGGCCTCAAACTGCAACAAGGTAGGTTTAGACTGGACATTTGCAAAATTCTTTTACAGAAAGAGTGGTTGGGCATTGGAATAGGCTACCCAGAGAGGTGCTTGAGTCACCAATCCTGGATGAGTTTAAAGGTTCTTTAGATGTGTTGCTTGGGAATATGGTTTAGGGCTGAACTTTGTAGATTAGGGTTAATGGTTGGACTTGATTATCCCAAGGGTCTTTTCCAACATGAATGTTTCTGTGATTCCATCATTATGTGATATGCATTTTTTTATCTCTTTCTACCTGAAGGAAGTTTGGTGTTAGGACAGCCTCTTCTCCTTAGTGGCAAGTGACAGGACTAGAGAAAATGGTTACAAGGTGAGCCAGGGGAGGTTTAGGCTGGATATTAGGAAATACTTCTTAACTGAGAGGGTTATTATATATTGGAATGGTCTGCCCAGGGCAATGGTGGATTCACCATGCCTGTGGTGTTCAAATGGCATGTGGACCTGGCATGCAGGGACATGTTTTAGTGTTGATCCTTCCACGCTGTGTCAGGTGTTGGACTGGATGGTCTTTGAGGTCTCTTCCAACCAGATATTTCCTGTGATTCTGTCATTCTGTGAAAATGCACTTAATCAACAGATACTTTGCACAAGTAGCCACTGGTATTTACAATGGGTTCCTTTAAACAGTAGTTTAACAGGACAGTGCTGATTCTTTGTTACAGGAATACTAGGATTTCAGAAACTTTTCTTAAAAAGCCATGAACACTTCCCTTCTTATGCCTGCTGTTAAATCTGACCATCTAAATTGCACAAACAAATTGTATGTTGAATGCATTTACATAACTCTAATTATTTTAAGGATTAAAATATGAATCTGCTTCTTTACAGAATAGCTGCAGAGTAGAACATTAGTGCTGTCTGTGACACTCCTTAGCAAGTTCTATGGGATAACATTTTAGAATTTTGAATTTTCAAAATATATCTTTTTGTGTCCCCTGTAGCCACACAGATTTCCCTGGGGAGAAGCTCACTATTTTGCTGCAGTCTAATGCTTATGCAGAGGACTAGGCTCTTACTGTAGTTGTTTCTCTAAAGGTTTCTCAGGGAAACTGGAGAGAAAGGTAAGCAATCTAAATTCTACTTCTCATCTTCTGACTGGTGTTTAGCATATGAAATAACTCTCTGTGCCTTGGTGAGGTGGTTTTTTTTGTTGCTGCTGTTTTATTTTTCTGTAGAGTATCAATAATCATTTCTGGAAAGAATTCTGAGTTAGCCGAAAAGCACTTCATAAGTGTTTCCTATATTAATACTCTTATTATGTAGTTAAGCCCCACTGAGTTTTGCCATCTTTTATCTTCTGTAGCATGACTTAATCTGTTCATCTGAGTTCTGAATATAAAATTCCAGTTCTGCTCTGAAGAATTTTATTCTGATTTCCTGCCTTTTATGTGTTTGTCTTCTTTTCTGCACTCTGCTAGACCATCAAAGGTTATTTGCTCTATTATTTGCTCTATTATTTATCATTCCAGTTTTTCTTTTAATTGGTCCATTGCTTTTGCTTATTTTCGTCATTGAAATTTTAACATAAACTCTGCTCTGAAGAATTTTATTCTGATTTCCTGCCTTTTATGTGTTTGTCTTCTTTTCTGCACTCTGCTAGACCATCAAAGGTTATTTGCTCTATTATTTGCTCTATTATTTATCATTCCAGTTTTTCTTTTAATTGGTCCATTGCTTTTGCTTATTTTCGTCATTGAAATTTTAACATAAACCTATATAAAATATAATGAAATTGGCAAGTTCCATTGGAAAACCAAAATCATTTTGATGAAGCATCATCCTTTGATACAAAAGTGCTCCATAAAAGGTGTTTTGACTCTTTTCTACTTTCAACAGATGAATCAAAAAACCATGACCACTTGAAACGTATATGAAAATCCTGCTGAAAGCATCTGAAAACAAGCTGAAAAAAAATGGCTGTGGAGGTTATTTAGTCTCTCAGGCTAGTGTCTGCCCCTGCAGCTTGGTCTTCAAACACACATGAATTCAGGACTGTGGAATAGAAATCAAGATGTGATCCATTATGTGCTCTCAGTATTAATTTTCAGCCAAACCAACTCAGTTAGAAGCAGATGAAGCTGTACTTACAAGCAAAAATTACATTCTACAGTGGAATGCAATAAATATGTACAAAATATGCAGTATATACAGTATGTACAAAATATACAATATTATACAGATATTTACAGTTAGCAAACAACACAGAAACATTCCTGGTCGGAAGACCAGAGAAGAGTGTTGAACTGATCCTCCAAACCCCCCTGTCCCAAGAGAAAGAAAGGAGTTGACAGAAAGGAGTGGGTTATACTTATACCAAGGCCAGCCAGAAGCACGTTATCTTCTCCTGAGCAGAGCAAAACAACCAAGAAGAGAAGAGAAGAGAAGAGAAGAGAAGAGAAGAGAAGAGAAGAGAAGAGAAGAGAAGAGAAGAGAAGAGAAGAGAAGAGAAGAGAAGAGAAGAGAAGAGAAGAGAAGAGAAGAGAAGAGAAGAGAAGAGAAGAGAAGAGAAGAGAAGAGAAGAGAAGAGGAATGGGAATGTGAAGAATTGTTATGATACAGCTCCTCTTATCACAGACATTCATCCAATGAATTTGTTTAGAATAGTATTTTGTTTTCTTTTTTTGCACCCTATAGTGATTTATTTATATTTTTCTACTTTTCTTCTAAAAATCTTCAGCTAAATTTTAAAGGCATATCCAAAAACTACCACAATGTTTTAAATATAAATATCAAAGGTGTTAAATAGCATAAATAATTGCCTAGTGGAGGGAATATCTTTTTCAAATTAGCAAAAACTAATTAAAATTCATGCTCCTAAGAATAGAATAATTACAGCATGTAAGGCAAAACAAACAAACAACAGACAAAAAGTTAAAATAATACAGAGGAAGTAAGTTTCAACTTAGACATTCATACACTTGAGATAGACATTTGTAGTCTATGGTGGTGGTTTGAACCTTAACTGGGATTTAAGAGCACAGACAGGAGCAAGGCTGAGAATCCCTCCCCCAGCACCCCCCTTCTCTTTCCCAATAGAGAGGAAAAGAAAGGGAAGGAGCAAATCCACCAAGCAGAAATTTGGAGTCAGCTTGGAAGTAGAGAGGTAAAGAATTTTCTTTAAACAATATATATATGTATATATGTAAAAATAACAGGTAGGGTTCACAAGGGTAAGGAATGGGGATGGATGGGGACAAAATATAACATACAAAACCAGTCCTTTGCAGAGGCATGGAGGTAGCAAGAAGGACCACGTGGCAGAGAAGCAGGGAGCCAGCAGCAGTCATGCCCAGGCAGAGGCAGGGGCCAAGAGAGCTAATGGCTGCAGTGTCCTCCTTCTTAAAGACTTGCTGGACAGAGAGGGGGAGTGGAACACACTAACTCAGTTTCCCAGGAGAAAAACAGCCTCCAGGGAAGTCAAAGCTCTCACAAGCCCTCCCGCCCCTGCTTTCAGAATGAGCATAACCCATCACAATCCACCCCTCTGTTCCACTTCCACTCTCCTGTCACAGCCCCTTCATCCAATCTTGACATATGGTATTCTAATCCTTGATGTATGTCCCTCGTTATCCTGGCTTGCTCTCTCTCAGGGCAGTTTCTCCTCTCTGGTGCTGGTCAATGTAGGTGGTGCTTGACCTGGGCAGGAATGTGGAGAAGAATCAGGAATCGGTCTGTCTTTGAAAGGGAAAGAAAAATTGACAACAGCCCATTGCTATAGCAACATCAGGAACAGGTGCAGGTGAGGTGATGCAGGATCTCTCTGGATTGGTGTGTGGTGTGTTCATGCTGAGTGCTGGATACTAAGCTGGTATTAAACTAGGAGAGAAAAAACTTAGAACAACTTATAATTATTACACAGTGACTATATTACATAGATCTGCGCTACCCCCTGTCTGAGTTCATCTCCTCTCAACCAGAGTCATGTTCCATTGTGGGATACACTGAATATCCCCAGTTTCTGACATGACCCTGTAGGTGTGACTATGCCCCTCAGAAGAGACCATCCCTCGGGTTGGTTTGCCCCCACCAGCAGCAGGGAAAACCCGCACTGACTTCCCCATCATGTTTTTCTTACAAATTACAGGAACTCCATCCACTGTTTGCAGCAGGTCAGGCTGGGCAGGACCAGCTCAGTTCACAGATCCTCTGCTGTTCACTAACCAAGTGGCTTCAGCTAGGTGTTTTCCCAGTTCTTAAAGGTTCCACACCCCATGGCTTTTAGGGTGGTCTTTAGCAAACCATTGTAGCACTCAACCTTCTCCATAGCTGGTTCATGGTATGGGGTGTGGTAAATCCACTCAGTCCCATATTCTTTTGCCCAGTCCCTTAGGAAATGGTTCTTGAAGTGTTCCATTGTCTGATTCAATCCTCCCAGGGGTGCCACGTCTCCACAGGACATATCTCTCCAGGCCCAGGATGGTGTTGCAAGCAGTGGCATGAAGTACAGGGTAGGTTTCCAGCCACCCTGTACTTGCCTCCACCATGGTCAGTATGTACTGCTTGCCATTATGAAACTGAGGAAGGCTGATGTAGTCGATCTGCCAGGCCTCTCCGTACTGATATTTCAACCACCTCCCCCCATACCACAGAGGCTTCCTGCGCTTTGCCTGCTTAATAGCAGCACAGATGTCACACTCATGGATAACCTGTGAGATGGCCTCCATAGAGATGTCCACTCATCTGTCCCGAGCCCACCAGTATGTGGCATCTCTCCCTTGGTGGCTAGAAGTGTCATGGGCCCAGTGAGCTAGGAACAGCTCACCTTTGTGTTCCCAGTACACATCTATTTGGGAGATTTTAGCAGCCAGATCTGCTTGGTGGATGTGCTTGTGTTCCTCAGTGGCTCTGCTCCCGGGGATGTGTGCATTGATGTGTCACACCTTTGTTGGTGGCCTGTCCACGCAGGCAGCGATGTCTTGCCACAGGTCAGCAGTCCAAACACGCTTCCCTGTTCTTTAACACCCGTTCCTTCAGTATTCAGTATTCAGTATCACTAAGGTTGGAAGAGACCTCAAAGATCATCGAGTCCAACCTGTCACCTCATGACTAGAGTAGAGAAGACACTACCGCCCACTTCAGGCTTGAACTCACAAACTTCCCATTAAGGGTCGTGTGCGCTACCAACTGAGCCACATCCTGAAGTACATCCTTCTCCATTCCTTCACCTACCCTCACAAGGCACAGCTTTCACCTCTGCATACTGACTGGATTCACCTTCTCCATCCCTTGCTTCTACCACTTGCCCTGTTGAGCTCCAGACAGCTGCCTTCCATCTCCATTTGCTTCCTACAAGCTGGCAGGACCCATCTGTAAATAGAGCATAGCCCTTCGCCTTATCAGGGAGATTGTTATATAGGGGAGCCTCCTCAGCATGGGTCACTGTCTGCTCTGGTGGCATTGCAAAGTCAGCACCCTCCGGCCAGGTGGTGATCACTTCCGCTATGCCAGGGCTTTTGAAGCTCCCTATCTGTGCTTGCTGAGTTATCAGGGCCATCCACTTCCTCCAGGAGGCATCAGTGGCATGATGTGGGGTTGAGCCTCTCCATTTGAACACCCAAGTCAGGACTGGAAGCCTTGGAGCTAGAAATAGAGGTGACTCAGTCCAAATTAACTCAGAGGCAGCCCAGACACGCTCATAGGCAGCTAAGATTTCCTTCTCTGTCACAGTGTAGTTGGCCTCAGAGCCTTTGTACTCCTTACTCCAAAAACCTAGGGGCCTGCCCCTGGTTTCACCAAGAGCCTTCTGCCACAAGCTCCCTGTAGGGCCATTCTCACCAACCTCAGTGTACAGCACATTCTTGATCTCTGGCCCAGTTCAAACAGGTCCAAGAGCCATAGCATGGACTACCTCTCATTTTATCTGGTCAAATGTTACCTGCTGCTCAGGTCCCCACAAAAATATCATTTTTCTTCCTTCTTACATGGAAGAGAGGTTTCAAAATTTGACTGCACCTGGGAATGTGCATTTTCCATTAACCCACAAGCCCCAAAAAGGACTGTGTCTCTTTCTTGTTTGTGGGTTGCACCATTGTGTCTACCTTGTTCACCATTGTGGTGGGTTAGAAGGGTAAGGCCAAGAAGCCTCTTCCCTCCCCCCTGTAAAGTAAGGGGAAAGAAAAAAAAATTAAAGGGAAAGGAAAAAAAAACTCACAAGCTGAATTAGCAAAGCAGTGGAGCTTTATATTTACAAAGCAATGTAGGGTATGCGGGGGAATATATACAAATTCACAATATTTACAGTATATACAAAGATATACAATAAAGTAACACAGAAATGAGAGTAACCCCCCTCGGCAGAGGGGGTTCCCCACCTCCTCTCTCCCCTCTCTCCCCCCTTTCCCCAGAGTAGGTTAGAAGAGAGAGAAAGAGGAAAAAAAAGTTAGAAGCAGTTTGTGTTAATTGGAAGCGAGTTAATACAGGCCTTTATCAGTTTCAAGGCCGAAGCCTCGGCAGAAAGCCCAGCACAGAAAGCTGCTGCCTGAAGAAGAGGTGGAAGCAAGACTAAAGATAGAAGTGCCGGAGTGCCCAGTTCACTCCCAGTTCACTCCCAGTTCAGAAGGTGCTTCCTCCGACTCTTCCAATGAAATTAGTTTAGATTATTCTTTCCGGTTACCAACTTCCGTCCACCATATTCCCTTTCTTAAGGGGACAACGTCAACCGGTCACAACTATCTCCTGAGGGATGTGGCGACAGCCATCTTGCCATTGAACACCCACGAACTGGATCTCCCTGGCAGGCCCTTTTATCTTGCTTCTCTTTCTGGCAAAGCCAGCCTCCAGCAGGATATCAATTATCCTCTTACCCTTCTGATAAACTTCCTCTGCCCTCTCACTCCATACAATGATGTCCGTGATAAACTGCAGATGCTCAGGGGCTCCACCTTTCTCTAAGGCAATCTGGATCACCTCATGGCAGATGGTTGAGCTGTGGACCCAGCCCTTAGGCAACCAATTCCGTTGATACTGTACTCCCCTCCAGGTGAAAGCAAACTGGGGCCTGCATTCTTCTGCAATAGGAATGGAGAAAAAAGCATTAGCAATGTCAATTGTGGCATACCACTTGGCCACCTTCAATTCCACCTCATACTGGAGCTCCAGCATGTCTGGCATGGCATCACTTATTGGAAGAGTCACTTCATTCAGGCCACAGTAGTCCACGGTCAGTCTCCATTCCCCATTTGTCTTCAGCACTGGCCATATTGGGCTGTTGAAGGGTGAGTGAGCCTTGCTGATCACCTTCTGGCTCTCCAGTTGTCAAATAAGTTGGAGTATTGGATGCAGAGAGTCTCTGTTGGTCCTCTATTGCCTGCAATGTACTATGCAAGAGGCAATAGGTAACTTCAAATCCTGCCTCTTATGGCTTCCCACTACAGACGGGTCATCCAACAGCTCAGGCATGGTAGACAGCTGTTCTTTGCCTGCAGTCTCTACAGCTGCTACCCCAAATGCCCACTTGTGCCCTCTAGGGTCCTTGAAGCATCCTTCCCACAGAAAGTCAATGCCAAGAATGCACGGTGCATCTGGACCAGTCACTATTTTGTGCTTTCCCCATTCATTCCCAGTCAGACTTATCTCAGCCTGCAGTACAGTCAGGACTCCCTGAATGCTTATGGGCTCAGACTCTTTGTACCTTGATGGTATCAGGGTGCATTGGGCCCCTGTGTCCACCAGAGCTTGGTGCTTCACGGCTTCTGAAGCACCAGGCCATTTCATACAGACATCCCAGTGCACTCTGTTGTTTCTGGTCTCCACCTGGATGGAGGTAGGGCACCTCTAATGGTGGCAGCAATGCCCACACTTGTCACAGGCTCCTGTGTTACTAGGAGAAGTGTCTTTTGAGTGAGAGGGACTACTCTGGGAAACTGGGGCAGCCCTTCTCCTGGAGGAGTTATGCCCATTGTGGCCACTTTGAAGTTCCTGCACTCTGTTCCAGAGGGCAGATGTTGGTTTGCCATGCCAGGTGTCCATCTTCTCTCCATGGTCACAGAAGATACTCCACAGAGACACCCTTGACATCCCCCGATTGCCTTGGGATGATCTCCTAGGGGAAGGTCGCTTATTCCTGATTGCTGAAACATGGACCCATTCTGAAGGAGAAGGGGAAAATGAGTTATTGTTCCCCTTTTTCAGTTCAGACATGGAGGCCCAAATCTCTTTGACAATGTCCTTAGCCATAGTTTCTATGGCTGAGATTAACAATTTCTGATTTACACTATCCTCATACTCCCTTAAATCATTAACAAACTCACAGACAGTTTTAGGACTTCCACCCTGTCCAGTCAAGAGTATCCCTCCTAATGTGTGAGCATGTTTTTGAGGGGCACCCTGGGTGAGTTAAGAAGGCCTGTTTCATAGGCACCTCATCTGTGTCTGAAGGGAGCTGGCTATCCCCATCAATTATTTCCAGCACAGCCATGTGTCTCAGAAAATGAAAGTCTTGTTCCATGGATTTTCATGTAATTAGGGCTCAGGGCAGGGCATCTGTGACAGTTTTAGGTTATGCCTTTAAGAAAGGGCAGTTACTGGAACACTCTGGCTGAATGTGTTGGTGTAAGAATGAAAACAAAGATAATTCTAAACGAATTTCATTGGTAGATTGTAGAATGCAACTTTAAATTTTAGCTTTTGTTCAGTTTGAACACTTCACAATTTCAGAAGTACAGGGCCTTGGTTGACACAGGAGCTCAGTGCACCATAATACCATCAAATTATCAGGGATCAGAGTCTATAACTATTCTGGGAGTCACTGGTGGATCTCAAGAGTTAAGTAAGGTAGAGGGTGATATGGGTTAGGAACTGGCTGGATGGCCGAGCCCAGAGAATAGTGGTGAATGGTGCCACATCCAGCTGACGGCCAGTCACTGGTGGTGTGCCCCAAGGATCAGTGCTGGGCCCCATCCTCTTTAACATCTTTATTGATGATCTGGATGAGGGCATTGAGTCCATCATCAGTAAATTTGCTGATGACACCAAGCTGGGGGCAAGAGTTGATCTGCTGGAGGGTAGAGAGGCTCTGCAGAGGGACCTCGACAGGCTGGACAGATGGGCAGAGTCCAACAGCATGAGATTTAACACATCCAAGTGCCGGGTTCTGCACATTGGCCACAACAACCCCATGCAGTGCTACAGACTGGGGTCAGAGTGGCTGGAGAGCAGCCAGGCAGAGAGGGACCTGGCGGTACTGGTAGATGGTAGGATGAACATGAGCCTGTAGTGTGCCCAGGCAGCCAAGAGGGCCAATGGCATCCTGGCCTGCATCAAGAACAGTGTGGCCAGCAGGAGCAGGGAGGTCATTCTGCCCCTGTACACTGCACTGGTTAGGCCACACCTCGAGTACTGTGTCCAGTTCTGGACCCCTCAGTTTAGGAAGGATGTTGACTTGCTGGAACGAGTCCAGAAAAGAGCAACAAAGTTGGTGAGGGGTTTGGAACACAAGCCCTATGAGGAGAGGCTGAGGGATCTGGGGTTGCTCAGCCTGGAGAAGAGAAGACTCAGGGGTGACCTTATCACTCTCTACAACTACCTGAAGGGAGGTTGTAGACAGGCGGATGATGGTCTCTTCTCCCAGGCACCCAGTACCAGAACAAGGGGACACAGTCTCAGGCTGCACCAGGGGAGGTTCAGGTTGGATGGTAGGAAGAAGTTCTATACAGAAAGAGTGACTGCGCTATGGAACGGGCTGCCTGGGGAGGTGGTGGAGTCACCGTCATTGAAGGTGTTCAGGAGGAGACTTGATGGGTTGCTTAGTGCCATGGGTTAGCTGTTTGGGTGGGTTGGATTGGTTGATGGGTTGGACACGATGATCTTGAAGGTCTCTTCCAACCTGGTTTGGTTTATTCTAACAAAGGTTTATTCTAATTCTAATATAAGTTTAACTGGTAAACAGTGGAGGAAGCATACAGTTGTGACCGGACCTGACGCATCTTGTATTTTGGGAATTGATTTTCTGAGAGAAGGGCATTTCAAAGACCGTAAAGGTTAGAAATGGGCTTTTGGAGTAGCATCTGTCGAAGTTGATGGACAAAAATTGAAGCTGTCTGTTAGACCTGAGCTTTCTGATGAATCTGCAGTTGTGGGACAACGTAAGATGCATGACATTAAATTGCCGGTTGTTTCTCAGACTGTGCATCACAGACAATACAGAACCGACCAGAACTCTTTGTTGCCCATTCAGAATCTGATTCATCAGTTGGAGAGTCAGAGAGTTGTCTAGCAAAACTCATTCACCTTTCAACAGTCCAGTGTAGCCTGTGTGAAAGCAGAATGGAGATTGGTGTCTGCCAGTGGACTACCAAGCCCTGAATGAAGTAACTCACCTATGACTGCAGCAGTAACAGATATGATGGAACTCCAATATGAGCTGGAATCCAAAGAGGCCAGATGGTATGCTACCATAGACATTGCTAATGCATTTTTCTCTGTTTTTATAGCAGAGGAACACAGGCCTCAATTTGCTTTCACCTGGAGAGGAATCCAGTACACTTTCAAGAGATTGTCAGTGTGCTGGATCCACAGCTCAAGCATCTGTCTTGCAGTGATCCATGATGCTCTGGAGAGAGGTGGTGCTCCAGAGTACATTCAGTTCATCTATGATATCATCGTCTGGGGTAAAACTGCTGAAGAATTCTTTGAGAAACTTAATAAAATCATTGATATTCACTTCAAAGCAGGTTTCGCCATCAAGCGAGACAAGGTGAAAGGACCTGCTAGAGAGATCCAGTTTCTGGGAGTGCGGTGGCAGGATGGACACCGACACATTTCAGTGGATGTGGTAAATAGAGTCTCTACCATGGCAAATCCCACAAACAAGCAAGAAACTCTACGTTTCTTGTGTATAGTGGGATTTTGGAGACTGCACATTCCTGGATACAGTCAGATTGTGAAACCTCAGTATGATGTGACTCAAAAGAGAAACAGTTTCCACTGGGGACCTGAACAACAAGCAGCCTTTGACTAGATAAAACAAGAGGTAGTTCAAGCAGTGGGTCTGGAACATGTTCGAGATGGTCCAGACTTTAAGAACATTTTGTACACGGCTGTAAGTGACAATGGTCCAACCTGGTGCTGGTGGCAAAAAGCTCCAGGTGAGACACGTGGATGACCTCTTGGTTTCTGGAGTCCAGGTTACAGAGGTTCAGAGGGAAATTCAAGAAAGTGGAGAGAAGTCTGGACTGTGAAACTCACTGCATATGTAATGGTTCAGGGAATAAATAGTGTAAATAATAAATAAATAGGGTAAATAATTTTGCTGAAGTTGTGCATGCTTTGGAGGATTTATCCCCATGTGCCTCAGCACTGAATAAATACGTATCTACTTTACAACTTTCGAGTTGTGGAGTTTTTGCCACATATCACACACCACATGTTAAGTTATTAATTTGTAGCTATGGGTCCAAAAGATCTAGCCAAACACCCATGCAAAAGCTTGGAACATGAAAATCTTCAAAATTAACACATCTGCTTCTAATCCTTTTCTTTCAAACAGAGTATTACTTTCCAAATAGAATATTAATTTCCAAACCCCACATTGGAGTGTAAAAAAGGAGGAGATAAATCTACTGAGAAATAATTTGGAGTCCAATTGGAAGTAGAGAGGTAAAATTGTCTTTAAACAATATGTATATATATCTAACAATAACAGGAAGGGTTCACAAGGGTAAGGAACAAGGATAGATAAGGAGAAAAAAAAAAAATATATATATATAGGGAGAAAAGACCAGGCCTGACCACATGGCACAGAAGCCGGAAGCCAGCCACAACTCAGTCCTTTGTCCAGGCAAGGCAAAAGCCAAAGAGAGCAAATAGCTGCAGTGTATTCCTTTTTATAATCTTGCTGGACAGGGAAGGGGAGTGGAACACATTATCTCAGTTTCCCGGGGGGAACCCCCTCCAGGGAGGGCAAGGCTCTCACAAGCCTTCCCCCTGCTGCTTCCAGGATGGGTGCAACCTATCACAGTCTCAGACAACCTAGTTGCATCATTCTTTTCAATGCTAAAGGTCAGTAGATAAAGTACTAGACTAGTAGGGCTATGTCCTCTCATGCTGAGGTGGTCTCATTAAATATCAGACAAAGATCTAACCATACATATTAATAACATACAATACATTTTTTGACTAATTTTACAAAAAGTTAAGATGACTTCCTAGTGTGTCTTGCAGAAGTAATTTTCAGTGCAGCTGCAAGTTTTTTAAGTGACTAAGAAACAAGCATGAATGTTGAGAATACATTGTGATACTTCGACTTCACCCATGAGAATATGCAACTGCCACAAACGGTATTGCACCTTGAAATCCTGCTGGTGTGTAACAGCACAGTAACATTAATTTAAAACAAGAATGATCATCAGTAGGCTAATTAGTGGCATTGGAAAATTTTGACTATTCTGAATGGAAGGTCTTCTAAATTTGTCATACACATCTTGGTTTTACAGGCAGGCTCTTTTTATAAAAAGATTTGGTGAGTTCTTCTAATTAGGTTAGTCTCTTTTTTCTTTAAGTGCAACAACTAGAATAAAAAGAAAGTTGAGGTTTGATATCAATAGCATGTTGTTAACTTTACCAACTAATTACTTGGACATCATAGATATTTCTGTAAGATGACTGTATCTCTTACTGTGCCTTTTGTAAATGCTCTGTGTGTTTTCTTAAATATTTTGGCATCTGACATACAAAAAGTATCCAATGAAAACTAGATTGGAACTATGTTTTAAAAATCAAACAGATGTAGAGAAACAGTTACATAATTTTCCATTTCACCACAAGCAGGACACTTCACTAAAGCTTTATGTTTTAGAAAAGAAAAGGCACAGGTGACTTTTTTAAAAGTTTGTAAATAATTGTTTGGAAAACATTGTTGTACCTTAATAGATGGTGTGAGGAAAGGCCTCTTTTTTAAGAAAAAAAAAGGTCCTTTTCATGGGCTTAGTTGAGTGATTTTGGTTCTTTTTATTGCTGTCATCTGTTAGGGACTCAAAAAAAACCAAAAAAACAAAAGAAAGCATGTGATTTTCTGTAAGAACATCAGCATAGAAACAAACTTAATTTATTGTGCCTTTAACATGCAGTAGAATGCATTGACAGACTCTTGTACTGATCTCTATGTCTCCACTCTGCACTGAAATAATTGTATTTCTGCAGCTTCATCTTTGAAAAACATCCAGCTGAGGTTCATCAAGAGGAGCTACAGGAAGAGCTCTAACAGTGGTAATAGAGGAAGTGCTGAAGAGGTTGTATAAGAGCCATCTTAAGGATAGAAAGTTTTAAAGCATATTTTCTTCATGAGGAAGGTGAATTTGAGTCTGACTGGTGCTTGTGAGTTCTCTCAATTTATCTTGCTTATCTAAAGTTTAATGTGAAATCTTTGGTTTGTTTTTTTGTGGGTTTTTTGGTTGGTTGGTTTGGTTGGTTTTGGTTTGGTTTGATTTTTATCTCACCGGCTCATTTAGGGTGCCAGACAGCCTTCATTTGTGGAAATGATTAACCACATACTTGTGTTCAAAGTAATTTTCAGCTGAAAAATACAGCAATGCATAACAGAAAGCAGCTGTTGCTGGTTTTGCTGACTGGAATTGTTCTCAATATAGTTGTTGTGGGTTGGTTTTTTTTTTGGGTTTTTTTTTTTTTTTTTTTTTTTTTTTTGTCTCTCAGATACTAATATCTCATTATCTCTATCCAAAGTAGTAACTGCAAAATAACTGATTAAAGACCTGGTTTTTGTGTTCAGACAAAACAGATATAATTATGTGGAATTATACCTCTTTGCAGAGAAATCATTCTTCTTGGGTAGGATTATGTTATACCAGCATTTCTAATGCTACTTTATTCATTGATACAAAGTGCTGTTTACAGAAACTGTAAGAAAGACTGTATGGTTCATTATGTGAAGATGATAATTTCTTTCCTCAAATAAACCAATTAGTTTAGATTGGATTTTGAATAAAAACAAAACATATTTTCACTGATTTTTATACACAAGGCATTTGCCTCTTTAAATTGTAAGAGAAATAGCTGGAAAACTGCAAAAGAGATGTTATAGCTTTTTGTTGTTGTTATTGTTGTTGTTGTGTTTTGATTTGGAACAACTTAACAAGGTGGGAATTATAAAAATATAGGGTTTTGGTTTGGGATATTTTTTGCCAAAGGCTCTATCCCAAAACTGTGTACAAACTAGTTAAATTTCATTTACTGGGTCTATTCAGTTGGGGATTCCACAAGGATGTATATGGGCAATTTTAGTTCAATTTAAAGAATTCACAAAATGGAAAAAGCTAAGCCACAAAATAGCTTTACCCCACTTAGAAAATCAGAGGTAACCCAGGACCCTAGGGAAAAGCCAAGAGTGCTGGATTTTACTCACAAGGGCAGAGTAGGAATTTGGAGATGGTCCCTGGATCTCTCCTTGGTGGCAGCCGGCAGAACTGCATGTTTACGGTCCAATTTATGGATCACATGGCATAAATCCAAAGAAAAGGAAACCACCAAAGTTAAAGAGTCTACAGACACGGCTCCCGTGATGCAAATCTCGTGGAGCAGCACTGCCTTAGCTGTGTGAAAGAAACCATTCTGCTGGTGTATTTCCAGACAAAAGCCGTATTTTATGGCAGGCAGAGTCGTTCCAGTGGAGTAGGGAGCAGGAACCCAGGGAACGCAGGTACCGAGAGAAGCCAGGTCTCGGTGCTGCAGGCAGATCTCTCCAATTTCACCGTGAATCCAGTGAATCCCAAAATGAGTTTGAGCCCGAGTCCCTGTGTACTTTCTGGTCACTCTATTTTAAAGATCTTCACTAGACAATATGTTCGGTGCCAATATATACTGGGTGTGAAGAACCCAGCCAATTGCAATTCCCAATCCCAGCATGGGCTCTCCCACAAGTTAATATACATGCAGGACTGGAGCTTCTGGCTGGGAAAAGTGCCTTTTTTGCCTTTCCCCATTCAAGCCTGCAGGGGGAGGAGAAAGGAATTTTACACCTTTGTCTTCCCTCATTCAAGCCTCCACACACAGCAGGGTGGGAGATGGGGCAGGGTTGAAGGGAGACTTTTGGGCACCATAAGACAGGTTGTTATGCCAGGGAAGAACAGTAAGTAGTTAAGTATCTTCACCACATAACAGGGATTTGTATTTATGACTCTGTCTAATCAATGTCCATTCATAATGGATTACTGAATTCAGCCTAAATAATTGTATAAGCATTTTAAGCAAATGAGATAATGGAAAGCTAAAAGTGAAGTGAAAATTAATGTCAAGTGTTTCCAAAATTTCAAATGCTAGTTCAAATTTTTTACCAAATGTGTTTTGCATTTGAGGAAGAAAGAAAATTAAGATGTATAATTCTTATGCTAGTATTCCCAAAATGCAGTATGTATGCAAATTGTGCATACGGTGCAAGTTAAAGTAAGATATTAAAAAAACCTTCTATCATGATTTACAAAAAATGGTCTTAACCTGGGTGTTTTACAGTGCCATTTTAAGTCTCAGTATTTTAGGAAATCTGCCTTAGAATGCAGAAATATTATGTTTGAGTAAGAAGAACATATGAGATAATAGAAAAATATTTTCTACAGGGTCTAGAATATTCCTAAGCAATGCCCTTTCAGACTTCAAAGCAGCTAATGCTGAAAATAATGGTCTTTGCATTTAGATTTGGGAAGGAGGGAGTGAACAGGTGGGACAGAAGAGAAGAGAGCTTAATACCTAGTTAGGGAATTGACATCTTTCCCTTTCTTCACCACTACACAGACATGCACAACAGAAATGTGTTGCAGTGACCTTATGACTCTAGTTGAGCAGCAGGAAGTAGCATAAAATGGAACCTTTAAATTTTCTTGTTTTTAGACATGTCAAGAGTTTTAAAAGCTGATATTTTGAGAGTCCTTCTTTCTCCTCACCCTCAAAAAATTCCATTTGCAAGGGGGGAAGGGGAGTGGGTTAAGGGGGTGGTGGTGTGGAAGTAGTATCTTACCACCACTTACTCTTCCTCCTTATTAAACTTGAAAAATATTGTACATAAAAATTTGGCACAAATTGCTACTGTCTATATTTTATGTACCCACCAGTACTTCAGTAGAATAACTTTTTGGTCATATCTCCAGAAAGTTGTCTGGCCAACAAAATTCACTCCTTTTTTTTTTTTTTTTTTTTTTGCCAAGGAGAGCGCATAATATTTTAGAGTCACCTGAGGAACTCCGTCTATTTGACTTAATGCTTTTCCAAGAAATTAAGAATGCTATCATGGTACAGGCCTATAAGGAGAAGATCCTTAACTGCTCGAATGATATTTTTAACCTAAAGAGTAATATGAAGGTTTAGACAAATAGGGAAGCATTTATTTTAACTTTCTTCTCTGAGAATATTGAGAATACTGTCTGGTGAGCCTGTAGTGCCCTGGTACTCATCTTATGAAACTCTCATGAGCATCTGCCCTTTATAGCAAGAATTTCACAGTAACAACTGTACTACTAATTTCAAAGAATAGTCCCCTGAATTTTTAAACTTGTTAATTACAGTGTTTAAAATCACTAATTAAAGTCATATTTGCCTCTTTCTTCACTCTGCTTTTTGTAAGCTGTCCATGAGGTTATTAGAAAGTGTCATGGTTTTAAATGCATAAAATAGATGTTATTGCACCAAAATAGAAAAGTGAAGTTCCTAGTGACTTGCAGAAAAGACCCCACAACTCACATGGAATTATGAAGAGGTATGTTTATGAACAGTATGAGTACTGGATGCAAAGTGAAATCACCTGTCTCACATAAAATTCACCTTCACAAAGCAGTTTTTAAGTTACAGAGGTAAACATATTCATGAGGATAGGCATAGTTAATGCAAACTCTTATTTTAAGGAATTCATTAGCATACGTGTTTTCCTCTTCTTCAAATATAATCATACCTAGCCAGGGACTCACAAAACAGAACTCCTCCTTCAAGAAATAGAAGTCCTCCCATGCCATCTGTCTTCTCAGTGGTCTCTGTTTAATTGTCACCATTGGTCCTTATCGGTTTTTCTCCTGCCTGGCTTTGTGAAGACACCCTAAGGGCAGGAAGGATCTTATCACCTAAGGACATGATCCTTGTATGCTTTTAACACCCTTCAATTACATTTTCCCTTTAAAACATTAATTTACTTTCTCTCTTAACATACATTTACTTTTCCCTTCATCCCTAGGCAGAAATAGAGGGAAGATAATTTATTGGCTTGCAATCCAAAAAGCAGTAAGGCATGATGTTGGAGCAGGGTAGGATATAGTACAGGTTTTCTTTTCATGTTATTCTCCTGGGGAAGATCTCCCATCTATATGCCAGCCTGGGTCCAGCAAGATAGTCAGATTCATGTTAAGCCCTTGAACAGTCCTTCTGATTTTGTTGGAACTGCATCTGTACTTGCAAGCCAGTCTTCTTTTCATCTTGCCAAAGGATACCTTCAAAACTGTACACCTTCTTTGTTCAATCCAGCTCTAAAAGGTCAGGAAATAGGTAAGTGTTCTGGGATTTGGTCTAGAATTTATTCCATGAAGCCGAGCAGTGCAAAGTGACTTGATAATATTTTTATGGTAGGATTACTATGCCATATAAAGGAACTCAGCTTGTTCCATTAATTGGTGTAGAAAAAGCCGTGCAGAAGATTTGTGAACATCTTGTGAGACACATTATTAAAAATGTTTTAAACATTGGTAATCAAAAATTGATTTTTTTTTTTTTTGTCTGTGCGTAACTGGTGGTTTAGGATCTTTAAATTAATCTAGGAAAGGAATACCTATCCATATTTTGAAGAGACTGAGAGTTATTTTGGAAATAATTTGATATTTTTGATTAAGCCATCAGAGTTGGAATAAAAAGAGGAAAAAGATTTTGCATATCTTTAGTCTTTCCTATTGCATAATTTATTCAAATAGTCATGTAGAATAAACAGCTGATGGTTGTAGCTATTCCTTCAGCTGACATCAAAATAAACCAAACTTTATCTGGCAATGGGAGTCATTTTTCTGTATTTTTTTATGATTTACTTAAATAAGATGTTTGTGACCAGTTGACGTTGCCTCCTTAAGAAAGGGAATATGGTGGACGGAAGTTGGTAAACGGAAAGAATAGTCTAAACTAATTTCATTGGAAAAGTGGGAGGAAGCGTTTCAAAGACCCTAGAGGTTATAAATCGGCTTTTGGAGTAGTTTCAGTAGAAATTGATGGACAAAAATTGAAGCTGTCTGTTAGACCTGAGCTTTCTGATGAATCTGCAGTTGTGGGACAACACAAAATACAGGACATTAAATTGCCGTTTGTTTCTCAGACTGTGCATCACAGACAATACAGAACCAACCGTGACTCTTTGTTGCCCATTCAGAATCTGATTCGTCAGTTGGAGAGTCAGAAAGTCGTCAGCAAAACTCATTCACCTTTCAACAGTCCAGTGTGGCCTGTGCAAAAGCAGAATGGAGACTGGCGTCTGCCAGTGGACTACCAAGCCCTGAATGAAGTGACACCACCTATGAGTGCAGCAGTACCAGACATGATGGAGCTACAGTATGAGCTGGAATCCAAAGAGGCCAGATTGTATGCTACCATAGACATTGCTAATGCATTTTTCTCTATTCCCATAGCAGAGGAATGCAGGCCTCAGTTTGCTTTCACTTGGAGAGGAATCCAGTACACTTTCAACAGGCTGCCAATGGGCTGGATCCACAGCTCAAGCATCTGTCATGCCAGTGATCCACGATGCTCTGGAGAAAGGCGGTGCTCCAGAACACATCCAGTTCATCGATGATATCATCGTCTGGGGTAAAACTGCTGAGGAAGTCTTCGAGAAAGGTAACAAAATCATTGACATTCTTCTGAATGCAGGTTTTGCCATCAAGCGAGACAAGGTGAAAGGACCTACCACAGAGATTCAGTTTCTGGGAGTGCGGTGGCAGGATGGACACCGACACATTCCAGTGGATGTGGTAAATAGAGTCTCCACCATGGCAAATCCCACAAACAAGCAAGAGACCCTACGTTTCTTGGGACTAGTGGGATTTTGGAGACTGCACATTCCTGGATATAGTCAGATTGTGAAACCTCTGTATGATGTGACTCGAAAGAGAAACCATTTCCACTGGGGACCTGAACAACAAGCAGCCTTTGACCAGATAAAGCAAGAGGTAATTCAAGCAATGGGTCTGGGACCTGTCCGAGATGGTCCAGACTTTAAGAACATTTTGTACACGGCTGCAAGTGACAATGGTCCAACCTGGTACTTGTGGCAAAAAGCTCCAGGTGAGACACGTGGACGACCTCTTGGTTTCTGGAGTCGAGGTTACAGAGGTTCAGAGGCTAATTATACTCCAACAGAGAAAGAAATTCTAGCTGCCTATGAAGGAGTAAAAGCATCTTCTGAAGTAATTGGAACTGAATCACAACTTCTTCTAGCTCCCAGATTACCACTTTTGAATTGGATGTTCAAAGGCAAAGGCTCCACACCACATCATGCCACAGACTCCACATGGTCTAAGTGGATGGCTCTGATAACACAGAGAGCTCGAATGGGAAATCTTGAAAGGCCTGGTCTAGTGGAGGTGATCTCAAGTTGGCCTGAAGGTATCAACTGTGCCAAACCTCCAGAGGAGAAAGTAACTCGTGCTGAGGAAGCTCCTCCTTACAATGACCTTTCTGATGATGAAAAGAAATATGCTTTGTTCACAGACGGTTCCTGTCATCTTGTTGGAAACAAGCGAAGGTGGAAGTCTGTATTGTGGAGTCCAACACGTCGAGTTGCAGAGGCAAAGGATGGAGAAGGAGAATCCAGTCAGTTTGCAGAGGTAAAAGCTGTCCAGCTAGCTCTTGACGTAGCTGAACGTGAGAGATGGCCAAAGCTTTATCTCTACACCGACTCATGGATGGTAGCCAATGCTCTATGGGGTTGGCTAAAGAACTGGAAGAAGAGTGGTTGGCAGAGGAAAGGATAACCCATTTGGGCAGCCAACCTGTGGCAGGACATTGCTGATCGAATCGAGAGAATTCCAGTGAAAGTGAGACACATCGATGCTCACATTCCTAAGAGCAAAGCTACCGAGGAACAGCAACACAACCATCAGGCAGATCTAGCTGCAAGAGTTTCTCAAGTAGACATGGACTCTAATCTTGATCTCGACTGGAAACACCGAGGTGAGATATTCTTAGCTCGGTGGGCTCACGATTCGTCAGGACATCAAGGCAGAGATGCAACATACCAATGGGCTCGTGACAGATCCATAGACATTTCCATGGATGCTATCACACAAGTCATCCATGACTGTGACATTTGTGCTGCTATTAAGCAGGCAAAATGACTTAAGCCCTTGTGGTATGGTGACAGATGGTCCAAGTACAAGTATGGTGAAGCTTGGCAGATTGACTACATCACTCTACCACGTTCTCGTTCTGGTAAGCAGTACGTGCTTACTATGGTAGAGGCAAACACTGGATGGTTGGAAACTTATCCAGTTCCACATGCAACTGCACGCAACACCATTCTTGGTCTGGAGAGACAAATCCTGTGGAGACACGGAACTCCAGAGAGGATTGAGTCAGACAACGGAACTCATTTGAAGAACAACCTTGTAAAGAACTGGGCAAAAGAGCACGGTATTGAGTGGATATTCCACATTCCCTACTATGCACCAGCTTCAGGAAGATTGAACGCTACAACGGTTTGTTGAAGACCACTCTTAAAGCCATGGGGGGTGGATCTTTGAAAAACTGGGAAAAACATTTAGCACAAGCAACCTGGCTGGTAAATAGTAGAGGTTCAGTGAACCGAGCTGGACCTGCACATTCAGATTTGCTACGGAAAGTAGAAGGTGATAGGGTTCCTGTTGTTAGAGAAAAGAATCTGTTAGGTAAAACTGTTTGGGTATTTTCACCCTCAGGAGAGGCTAAACCTGTCCGAGGGGTGGTTTCAGCTGAAAGTCCGGGTCACACTTATTGGGTAATGCAAGAGAATGGTGAAATTCAGTGTATTCCACAAAGAAATTTGACTTTAGCTGAAAGAGGTTAGCTTCGAACTGTTGTACATCTACGTCGCGTCCAAAGGAAGAATCAACGAGGAGTCTACAGTGCACGAACCCTGAGATCCCTGAGAGCCCTGAGTCAACTAAGAGACCCTGAGATTCCCCGTTTGCCTTTTTCTTTGCTTCATCGGCAAAGAGACAAACTGTTTTCCATTTTTCTCATTTTCTGATTTTCTTGGACTTTTGAATCATCTACATCTGAGCATAGCCGGAATGGACTATGAACTTTGCTCACGAACTGTAAATATCGTTTTGGATTGGATGGACAGTTTGAACAGCCAATGAAATTGTTTAGAAGGGGTGGACTGTGACCAGTTGACGTTGCCCCCTTAAGAAAGGGAATATGGTGGACGGAAGTTTGTAAACGGAAAGAATAGTCTAAACTAATTTCATTGGAAAAGTGGGAGGAAGCACCTTCTGAACTGGGAGTGAAATGGGCATTTCCAGCACTTCTCTGTCAGTCTTGCTTCCGCCTTTCCACGGTGCAGCAGCTCTCTGTCTATGCTGGGCTTTCTGCCAAGGCCTCGGCCTTGAAGACTTGATAAAAGTCCAGTATTAACTCCCTTCCAATTAACACAAAACTGCTTTTAACTTCTTTCTCTCTCTCTCTCTTCTAACCTATTCTGGGGAAAGGGGGGGGAGAGAGGGGAGAGCGGAGGTGGGGAACTCCTTCTGCCGAGGGGGGTTACTCTCATTCCTGTTCTACCTTATTGTATATCTTTGTATATATTGTAGATATTGTAAATTTTTAAATATTCCCCTGCAAATCCTACATTGCTTTGTAAATATAGCTCCACTGCTTTGCTAATTCAGCTTGTGAGTTTTTTTTTTTCCTTTCCCTTCAATTTTCTTTCCCTTTACTTTACAGGGGGGAGAGAAGAGGCTTCTCGGCCTTACCCTTCCACCCCACCACAAATGTTGTAATCTGATAGTCTAGAAGAGTTCACACTTTGTCTCTGTCCTTTAAACAAAAACCTTTCCTTTAAATAAAAATAGGGCAAGTTTAGCTACCGTGTAATAATATGAACTTCAAAGAAAAATGATTTAACATATATTTGGCAAAAATACATCACATTGCTTTATGACGTCTTATTTCAGAGAGTTTGAGAGCTTGGATTTATTTGGTGTTATGAATGTCAGCGGCAATAAATTCTAATTACCTGATATGCCCATGATTTTGATGTCTATGTTATGTATATGTAGGTACCAGGGGAGGTTTGCATTGGATATTAGAATATATTTCCTCACTGAAAGGGTCATTGGGCACTGACAGGCTGTCCAGGCAAGTTTTAGAGTCACTGTTCCTGAAGGTGTTCAAGAAACATCTGAACAAGGAGCTTTGGAACATGGTCTAACAGTGCTGTACAGGAAGATGTCAAGGTATGTATGATGGTTTAACCTACACACATCAACAAACGCTCAGCTGAACCCAGACGGAGAAGTGAAATAGAGCTGTATATTACAAGCAATAATGGAATGCAATGAAAATGTACAAAAATATACAGTATTTACAAATATTTACAAAAAAAATGCAGTACAGAAATCCTCCTTGTGCAGGAAGATTCTGCCCTGATTTTCCCCCAAACTCTCCCCTCCCTTTTTCCCCTGGTTAATTAGAAGAAAAGAGGAAAGGAAAGATGTTAGGGGAATTTCAGTTACTTCAAAAGTATTGTGAGAAAGTCAGTAATGCTTTTCTCAAGTTTTGCTGATAAGCGGTCTTTCTCTGTCCAGGACAGCAGCATGAATGCCAGCAGAAAAAGATGGAGTGAGACAAGAACGTAAGATCATAAAACTACACCCCACTCATCTGACCAATGAAATTAATTTAGAGTTATCTTTCTTGTTTTCCTTTTTACACCCAACTATTCAGCTAGAGAATTTGCAGCTATCTTTTTTCTTAAAGACACAGCCTAAACTGTCACAATATATTTGGACTTGGTGATCTTAAATTTAAGATCTCAGATGGTAGGAAGAAATCCTCTCCCTGCCCCTGAAGAGACTGGAGGTAAATCTACCAAAAAATAACCTGGAGTTGGTTTGGAAGTACAAGACATAAATTTAAAAAAAAAAAAAAAATATATATATATATATATATTTATATATATATATATATATATAGTAGTAACAGGGAGGGTTTACAAGAATAGGGAATAAGGATGAATAGGAAAATGTACAAACCCAAATTCAGATGGCCTTGTATCTCCCTCAGTGTATGTGGATTTCAGTCCTTTAGAGAAGCATGGATGTGGCAGGTAGACAATCGTTCCCAACCACATAGCAGAACCAGGAGGCTAGCAGCAACCGTGTGTCTTTTTGAACAGGCAAGGCAGGAGCAAAGAGCAAGATAGCTGGCACACCCTCCCCTTTATAGTCTTGCTGGACAGGAAGGCTGAGTGGAACAGACCAACTTAGACCCCAGGGACAACTCCTTCTGGGAGGGGGGAAGCCAAGTTCACCTGGATCAGGTTTCTTTTGTCTCCTGAGAGAAGTAGGGCTCTTGCAACCCTCCTCCCTCCTCCCAGGATGGGTATAACCCAGCACAGCAGTTGGACAGAAGCCAGTGTAATTCTCTAAGTATATCACAGCTGAAACTTTATCCCATTTCTTCAAAGCTATGTAAGAACAATTTTGTGCTGTCAAGTCAAGTCTCCTCTTGAACACCTCCAATGATGGTGACTCCACCACCTCCCTGGGCAGCAAATTCCAATGGGCAATCACTCTCTCTCTGTAGAACTTCTTCCTAATATCCAGCCTAAACCTCCCCTGGTACAGCTTGAGACTGTGGCCTCTTGTTCTGATGCTGGTTGCCTGGGAGAAGAGACCAACATCCGCCTATCTACAACCTCCCTTCAGGTAGCTGTAGAGAGCAATAAGGTCACCCCTGAGTCTTTATTAGAATAATTAGAATAAACCAAACCAGGTTGGAAGAGACCTTCAAGATCATTGTGTCCAACCCATCAACCAATCCAACCCACCCAAACAGCTAACCCATGGCACTAAGCAACCCATCAAGTCTCCTCCTGAACACCATCAATGACGGCGACTCCACCACCTCCCTGGGCAGCCCATTCCATAGCGCAATCACTCTTTCTGTATAGAACTTCTTTCTACCATCCAACCTGAACCTCCCCTGGTGCAGCCTGAGACTGTGTCCCCTTGTTCTGGTACTGGGTGCCTGGGAGAAGAGACCATCATCCGCCTGTCTACAACCTCCCTTCAGGTAGTTGTAGAGAGTGATAAGGTCACCCCTGAGTCTCCTCTTCTCCAGGCTGAGCAACCCTAGCTCCCTCAGTCTTTCCTCATAGGGCTTGTGTTCCAAACCCCTCACCAACTTTGTTGCTCTTTTCTGGACTCGTTCCAGCAAGTCAACATCCTTCCTAAACTGAGGGGTCCAGAACTGGACACAGTACTCGAGGTGTGGCCTAACCAGTGCAGTGTACAGGGGCAGAATGACCTCCCTGCTCCTGCTGGCCACACTGTTCTTGATGCAGGCCAGGATGCCATTGGCCCTCTTGGCTGCCTGGGCACACTACAGGCTCATGTTCATCCTACCATCGACCAGTACCCTCAGGTCCCTCTCTGCCTGGCTGCTCTCCAGCCACTCTGACCCCAGCCTGTAGCACTGCATGGGGTTGTTGTGGCCAATGTGCAGAACCCGGCACTTGGATGTGTTAAATCTCATGCCGTTGAATTCTGCCCATCTGTCCAGCCTGTTGAGGTCCCTCTGCAGAGCCTCTCTACCCTCCAGCAGATCAACTCTTGCCCCCAGCTTGGTGTCATCAGCAAATTTACTGATGATGGACTCAATGCCCTCATCCAGATCATCAATAAAGATGTTAAAGAGCACAGGGTCCAACACTGATCCTTGGGGCACACCACTAGTGACTGGCCGCCAGCTGGATGTGGCACCATTCACCACCATTCTCTGGGCTCGGCCATCCAGCCAGTTCCTAACCCATCGCAGTGTGATCCCGTCCAAGCCATGGGCTGACAGCTTGGCCAGCAGTTTGCTATGGGGGACGGTGTCAAAGGCCTTGCTGAGGTCCATGTAGACTACATCCACAGGCCTCCCCACATCCACCAGGTGGGTCACCTGATCATAGAAGGAGATCAAGTTGGTCAGGCAGGACCTGCCCTTCCTAAATCCATGCTGGCTAGGCCTGATCCCTTGGCCATCCTCTAAGTGCTGTGTTATTGCACTCAGGATGACCTGTTCCATGATCTTGCCTGGCACTGAGGTCAGGCTGACAGGCCTGTAATTCCCTGGCTCATCCAACCGGCCCTTCTTATGGATGGGCACCACGTTGGCTAGCTTCCAGTCCTCTGGGACCTCGCCAGTGAGCCAGGACTGCTGGAAAATGATGGAGAGTGGCTTGGCCAGCTCGTCTGCCAGCTCTCTCAGCACCCTAGGATGTATCCCATCTGGTGCCATGGACTTGTGGGGATCCAAGCTGCTAAGGAGAGTTCCAACCACCTCCTCATGGAACATAGGGAAACTGTGCAGCTCCCTGGCTCCTTCTGCCAGCTCTGCAGGCCAGCTGTCAGGAAGACGTTCTGTCCTGCTAGTAAAAATTGAGACAAAGAAGGTGTTAAGTATCTCTGCCTTTTCCTCATCCTTTGTTACAATGTTCCCCTCCGTGTCCACCAAGGAGTGGAGGTTGTCCTTTCCCTTCCTCTTACTATTAATGTATTTATAGAAGGACTTTGTGTTGTCCTTCACAGTAGAGGCCAGTTTAAGCTCCAAGTGTGCTCTTGCCTCCCTAATTTTCTTCCTACAAGACCTAGCAACATCCTTAAACATTCTGTGGGTTGCCTCCCCTCTCTTCCAAAGGTGATACACCCTCTTTTTTTTTTCCCTCAGTTCCATTAAAAGTTCTTTAACCATCCAGGCTGGCTGTCTGCCCCGGTGGCTCATCTTCCGGCACATTGGCACAGCCTGTCCCTGAGCCTTCAGCAATTCTTCATTGAAGTAGGTCCAGCTCTCCTGGACCCCTTTGTTTTTAAGGGCTTTATCCCAAGGAACCCTCTGAATTAGTTCCTTGAGTAACCTGAAGTCTGCCCTCCGGAAGTCCAGAGTGGAGGTCTTCTTGCTACCCCTCTTGGCTTGACCAAAAACCGAGAATTCAATTATCTCATGGTCACTGGACCCCAAACACCCTCCAACCACCACATTGCCCACCAGTCCTTCCCTGTTGGTGAAGAGGAGGTCAAGCATAGCTTTGCCCCTGGTAGGCTCTCGCAGCACCTGGGATAAGAAACTGTCCTCCATGCATTCTAAGAACCTTCTTGACTGTCTCCTCTCTGCTGTGTTGAGATCCCAGCAGATGTCAGGCAGGTTGAAGTCGCCCATGAGAACAAGGTCTGGAGATCTTGAGACAGCCTTAAGCTGCCTATAGAATGCTTCATCAACATCTTCCTCCTGGTTGGGTGGTCTATAACAGACTCCAATCAGGGTGTCTGCCCTGCTGGTCTTCCCTCTAATTCTTATCCACAAGCATTCAACCCGATCGTCCCTAATCTCCATCTCAATGGCATCTAGTGCCTTCCTGATGTACAAGGCCACCCTTCCACCCCTTCTTCCTTGCCTGTCTCTCCTGAAGAGCTTGTAACCGTCAATTGCAGCGCTCCAGTCATGTGAGTCATCCCACCATGTCTCTGTGATGGCAACTACATCATAATTTTCCTGCTGCATCAAGGCTTCCAGCTCCTCCTGTTCGTTACCCATGCTTCGTGCATTAGTGTACATGCACTTCAGCCGGGCTGCTGGTTTCACCTCCGACTCTAGCTTGTCGCCCCCAGACTCTTGTCTGAGAGGACTATTTTCAGCCCCTTCCCCCTTCAAAACTAGTTTAAAGCCCTGTCGATGAGACCCGCCAATTCCCTACCCAGGATCTTTTTACCTTTGGGGGACAGGCTGTTCTCATATACAGTGATCTTTCCCCTTCTCTGGGACAGATGTACTCTATCTGTTGACAGCTGGCCTGGTGCAGTAGAAAGTTTCCCAATATCAAAAAAACCAAAATTCTTTTGCCTGCACCAGCCTCTAAGCCACTTGTTGATTTCAGCTGCTGACCTGTTCCTTATGGTATTCCCTCCTGCAGTTAAGGGTATTGATGAAAAAATTATTTGTGCCCCTGACCCCTCAACCAGGTCTCCCAGAGCCCGGAAGTCATCTTTGATAGCCCTGGGAGTTCTGGTTGCAACATCATCATTGCCTAACTGCATAACTAGTAAAGGGTAGTAGTCAGAGGGCTGCACCAGTTTAGGCAGCCTACTGGTAACATCATCAACTTGGGCTCCTGGCAGACAACAGAGTTCCCTATGAGATGGGTCAGGCCGACATATAGGGCCCTCCATTCCCCTAAGAAGGGAATCACCAAAACCAATTACCCTCTTTTTTTTAAGGGAACAGGTCCTGATGCCAGCAGAAGGCTGTTTAACCTTCGTCTGCTTTGCCTTAGGCTGTTTAACCTTATGCTGCTTAGCCTTAGGGAGAACCCCAGAAGGTGTGTCCTCCGGCATCAGGACCACCTCACCCTCAATCTCCAGTGCTCCATATCTGTTTTCCAAGAGCAGCGGGGAAGGTGAGGGGAGGCAAGGAGGTTTAACTTTGTGTCTTTTGAGAGGAACCTGCGTCCATTCCCCTCTGCTTTTTGAATAACCAGCCTCTGCTGGGGGAGCCTGCAGAACCTGCTTGCTCTGATTTACCTCTTTCCTCTTCTGATTCACCTCTTTCCTCCTTTGGCCCATCTCCTTCCTCCTCTGATTCATCTCTTTCCTACATTTCCTTACATTTCTAACGCTAGCAAACTTATCCTTCAGTCTGGCCACCATATTAAGCAGATAGTCAACCTGCTCACACCTTATACAAGAGTTGCCCTCACTACCCTGCATCTCGAGTGCCAGGCTCCAGCATTCTCTACAGCCAGATACCTGGACAGCTACCTGCTTCTGTTCTACCTCGGTCTGGGTCGACACTGATTTTTTTAGGGAAATTTTGCTGTGAGTTACAACCATGGCTGTCCCTGGCCACAGCACCTACTGCCAATTTAAAAAAAAAAAAAAAAAAAAAAAAAAAGGGTAGCGCGTGAGAGTACAAGAGAATACGGGCTGCCCGACGAAAAGGGCCCCCCGAGCCGCAGCAGAGCCTTTCAAATTCAGCCGCTCCCGCCGCTGGGATCACGAGTCTGACCACGTGAAAGAGCGGCTGCTCCTTCCCCACGGCAAAACTCGGCAGCGATGGCAATTCCCGCAGCCTGAAAAGGAGAGCAGTGGCTGGCCCCCGGCGGTTGCTGGTCTGGGTGCTGTCCCGAGGGAGCTGCCTGGGACAGCTGCTTCTCCAGGCTGCCCGGGACAGCTGCTTCTCCAGGCTAAGCAACCCCAGCTCCCTCAGCCTCTCCTCATAGGCCTTGTGTTCCAAACCCCTCACCAACTTTGTTGCTCTTCTCTGGACATGTTCCAGCAAGTCAACATCCTTCCTAAACTGAGGGGCCCAGAACTGGACACAGAACTCAAGGTGTGGCCTAACCAGTGCAGTGTACAGGGGCAGAATGACCTCCTTGCTCCTGCTGGCCACACTGTTCATGATGCAGGCCAGGATGCCATTGGCCCTCTTGGCCACCTGTGCACACTGCAGGCTCATGTTCAGCCTACCATCGACCAGAAACCCCAGGTCCCTCTCTGCCTGGCTGCTCTCCAGCCACTCGGACCCCAACCTGTAGCACTGCATGGGGTTGTTGTGGCCAAAGTGTACAACCTGGCACTTGGATGTGTTAGGTCTCATACCTTTGGATTTTGCCCATCTGTCCAGCCTGTCGAGGTCCCTCTGCACAGCCCCTCAACCCTCTAGCAGATCAACACCTGGCCCCAGCTTGGTGTCATCCACAAATTTACTGATGAATTCAATTCCCTCATCCAGATCACCAGTAAAGATGTTAAAGAGGATGGGGCCCAGCACTGAACCTTGGGGCACACCACCAGTGACTGGCCACCAGCTGGATGTGGCACCATTCACCACCACTCTCTGGGCTCGGCCCTCCAGCCAGTTCTTAACCCAATGCAGTGTGCTCCTGCCCAAGCCATGGGCTGACAGCTTGGCTGGGAGTTTGCTGTGGGGGACAGTCAAAGGCCTTGCTGAAGTCCAGGTAGCCTACAGTAGCCTACAGCCTCGAGTACTGTGTCCAGTTCTGGGCCCCTCAGTTTAGGAAGGATGTTGACTTGCTGGAGTGTGTCCAGAGAAGGGCAACAAAGTTGGTGAGGGGTTTGGAACACGAGCCCTGTGAGGAGAGACTGAGGGAGCTGGGGTTGCTTAGCCTGGAGAAGAGGAGACTCAGGGGTGACCTTATTGCTCTGTACAACTACCTTAAGGGAGGTTGTAGACAGGCAGAGGTTGGTCTCTTCTCTCAGGCAACCTGTACCCGAACAAGAGGACACAGTCTCAGGCTGCACCTGTGGAAGTATAGGCTGGAGGTTAGGAGGAAGTTTTACACAGAGAGAGTGATTGCCCATTGGAGTGGGCTGCCTGAGGAGGTGGTGGGGTCACCATCACTGAAGGTGTTCAGGAGGAGACTTGATAGGGTGTTTGGTTGCATGGTTTAGTTGATTAGGTGGTGTTAGATGATAGATTGGGCACTGTGATCTTGAAGGTCTCTTCCAATCTCATCCCATCTCTTCTCTTCTCTTCTCTTCTCTTCTCTTCTCTTCTCTTCTCTTCTCTTCTCTTCTCTTCTCTTCTCTTCTCTTCTCCTCTCCTCTCCTCTCCTCTCCTCCCTCCCTCTCCTCTCCTCTCCTCTCCTCTCCTCCTCTCCCTCCTCCTCTCCCTCCCTCTCCCTCCTCTCCTCTCCTCTCCCTCTCCTCTCCTCTCTCCCTCTCCTCTCCCTCTCCTCTCCTCTCCCTCTCCTCTCCTCTCCCTCTCCTCTCCTCTCCTCTCCTCTCCTCCCTCTCCTCTCCTCTCCTCTCCTCTCCTCTCCCTCTCCTCTCTCCTCTCCTCTCCCTCTCCTCTCCTCTCCTCTCCTCTCCTCTCCTCTCCTCTCCTCTCCTCTCCTCTCCCTCTCCTCTCCCTCTCCTCTCCCTCTCCTCTCCTCTCCTCTCCTCTCCTCTCTCTCTCCCTCTCCTCTCCCCTCTCCTCTCCTCCTCTCCCTCTCCTCTCCTCCCTCTCCTCTCCTCTCCTCTCCTCTATTCTACACATCCACAGGCCTCCCCACATCTACCAGGCAGGTCACCTGATCATAGAAGGAGATCAGGTTGGTCAGGCAGGACCTGCCCTTACTAAATCCATGCTGGCTGGGCTGACAGGCCTATAATTCCCTGGCTCATCCAACCAGCCCTTCTTGTGGATGGGCACCAGATTGGCCAGCTTCCAGTCTTCTGGGACCTCTCTAGTGAGCCAGGACTGCTGAAAAATGATGGAGAGTGGCCCAGCCATCTTATCTGCTAGCTCATGTTCACTGAACCTTAAACACACTCTGACCACCACATCACCCACCAGCCCTTCCCTATTTGTGAAGAGGAGTTCAAGCAAAGCCTTACGCCTGATAGGCTCACACAGAACCTGGGATAAGAAGCTATCCTCCATATCCTAGACTGCCTCCTCTCTGCTGTGTTGAGATCCCAGCAGATATCAGGCAGGTTGAAGTCACCTATGAGAACAACGTCAGGTGATCTAGAGACAGCCTTTAGCTGCCTATAGAATGATTCATCAACATCTTCATCCTGGGTTTGTGGCCTATAACAGCCTCCAACCAGGATGTCTGCCCTGCTGGTCTTCCCTCTAATTTTCACCCACAAATATACTGTGATACTGTGATATTTGAAAATTCATACTCTGCATGTAAATGTCCTTGTCATTTAAATGTATGCAAAAATCAAGGTCTGACAAGAGGAGATCTAAACAAAAGGATATGTTTGGTAAGCTTGTAAATACCAATGAAGGCAACAAAATAGGAATTGTCCTGTTTACATTGAAAATTGTCTCTTAAGGGTTCAGTAGCTTATACTCTGCTCCCAATTTTAAAATTATAGTAACCTCAGTTGTTACAAATAACTGCATTGCTTGTATGAGTAATCTGGTATGCGGTCTACTATATCCTATTTATATATCTTTGTATAACAAATCTTTTTGTTCTGACTTGGAAAGTGGACTCGACTAGCAAAGTGTCTGTCAAGCTATAGAATCTAAACCTTCTATACTCTGCATTTAGTATTTTATTTTATCCTCTAAACTCACAAGTCTGATTCTCAGTTTCAATGTATATTTTGTGTGGTTTAGTTTCTTAGCATCGTGTGCATTTTTTTCCATGCCCTGATAATTTTTTTTTTAGATGTTGGTTTGTACATTTTCTTTTCTCATGTATTTATTATCTACACCTTTTGCTTTAGCTAGTCATTGTTTCCTCTTCCAACTGGATGTTTTCTGTGATTCTGTGATTTTCTTCAAGGCTTCCTTTTTTATATACTTATTCTGTCACACCCAGATGCTCATTTTCAAGTCAATTAGTGTAGAATCAGATCACATTGGATCAGTAGATCAACCTTTTAGTGTTGCTACAATTTTAGTCTAATCATTTTACGGTATAGCTTGAAGAGCATATCTGACTTCAGGGCAGAGGAGAAAAATTGATATATGCTTCAGTGAGAGATTTCATATATCTAAGAACAGTCTGAAAATTTCAGTTTGTCTTGTGCTAATAAAACCATAATGTAACCCAGGCTTATTTATGTAGACATAGAGTGGAGCCTGGTAGTGTCTGTACTTCTATTTGTTTTCTGATTACCCGACACATGTCATTTGGGGCTTTTAAACTTTATTCTTCTCTCTATTTCTCAAATCAAACTTCAGTCACACAATTTTGGAAAAAGGTCAGTTATCTTTTAATAAAGATGAAATACATGTTAGCACTTTTTAATTTCAGATAGCACCAAAAAGAGAGCAGTCAACAGTAAAGATTCCCTACCAACTTTACTGAACAACTAGGTATTGCATAAGCTGTATTATTTGAACATATTTTTTAAAAAAAGGAAGCATTGGTAAAATGCTGCCTTTTCCCTGAGGAAAATTCAGGAAGAGTTTCAACACGTTCTGGTTTCCAGAACAGTATTGTAATTATTTTAATGCCATTTTCTTTTTTATTTATCTTCACATTATCTAGCTATTACTTCCACTGCAGTTCTGGACTTCTGTGAACTTCAGGTCCAGCTAAAATCAGTGGTATTTTTAATTTGACCTTAAGAAATTCACATTTTTCACCTTTAAGAACACACTCACATGCTACATGGTACCTATAATACACCAAGAAAAATGAGAAAAATATGATCATTTATATTCTTTTTTTTCTAGGCATAATTTTCAAAATAAAATTAGATTTTCAAATGATAGTTTTTGTTTGGTATCTGACAAGCTGTTTGTACTCAAAGGGACTGGATGTGGCACTTGAAGCCATGGTTTAGTCATAAGGTATTGAGTGATAGGTGGGACTTGATGATCTCTGAGGTCATTTCCAACTTTATTAATTCTATGATTCTACTCCAATCAGATTAGCCAATGTATTTCACCTTGTGGTGGAGTAAACGGTCACATGGAATAAAGTTGTCCAGTTCATCTCAGCTATTACAAAGATGCTGAATCTTCTTAACATTGACTTCCTTAAAAATAAATGTAATTCATCTTTAATTTGTAAGTTTGTTGTATCTGCTGCCATAGTTATTGGGAACTTTCCTTCAGCAGTGAGCTGGCTGCAGATTTCAGCAAACTGTCATCCATTAAATATTTTAATATTGAGGGAAATTAACTTTTTAATCACTCTCAAATATGAACAAAACAAACAAACAAAACCTCACAAATACCACGGTGTGGCTGGGGAGAGAGGAGGTAGCAGCGAGGAGCTCAGCACTGGGAGCTTGCTTTTGGCTTTGCTTTCCTTACTTTTCAGGTGGTAAGGGGCTGGTGGCTCGGGACCTCCTGAAGAGGGAAGGAGGGGCACCGGGCTCCGGTTGCCTACGTGCCTGAGGGCAGTGACATAGCTGGGGGAGCGGTTGCCGTGGAAACCACATGCCGAACAAACAGAACCCAGCGCTTGGCTGAGGAGAGAGGAGGCAGTGGTGAGGAGCTCAGCTCGGCCTTCTCACTGACAGGGAAAAAAACAAACAAACAAAAAAAGCCAGGTGGAGAGGGTGGTTACTGAAAGATGGTCACTACTAGAGCAAAGGCTAGTAGAAGAACAGTAGGCACCCAAACAGAGACCACACACAAGCATGCAGATGTGCAGATAGGGGACTGCAGTGAGTGCTGGAACCTGGCACTCAATATGGAGGATGGTAGGAACAACTTCTGTGTTAGGTGTGAGCAGATCAGTGATCTGATGAGCATGGTGGCCGAACTAAAAGAAGAGGTGGAAAGGCTAAGAGCTGTAAGAGACAGCGAAAGGAAAATTGACTATTCCCATAATCTAACCTCTACAAAACCAGAATAGGGGGTAACTCTTAGTGGAACAGGGAGTTTGATACCTTCCTATCAGCAAGACTCTCAACCTTCCTGTAGTAACCCACATGAGCAGGGCCAATGGGAACAGGTCTCTGCCCAACAGAAGAAATGCAAACGGAGAAAACCTGCTACTTTGAGCAGCATACTGCCTACAGTGCAATTACAGAATAGGTATGAGGCTCTGCAGGACGAACAGGTCATTGGCAAGGTTGAGGACTCAAGAAGGTCAGAAGCTGCACCAATGACAGATTGCCTCAGGGCAGCCATCAAAACTAATCCGGAAAAGAAACCTTGTAGGGTCACTGTTATAGCAGACTCCCTACTGAAGGGAACAGAGGGCCCAATATGCAGACCAGACCCATTTCATAGAGAGGTCTGCTGCCTCTCTGGTGCCCAAGTAAAGGACATTGTAGGTAAAATTCCCAAACTCGTGAGTCCTTCAGACTACTACCCACTTCTGGTCTTTCAGGTGGGTCGTGATGATGCAACAATGAGAGGCTCACAATCATTAAAAGAGATTTCAGAACCTCAGGACAACTATTAAAGGGATTAGGAGCTCGAGTTGTGTTCTCTGCTATCCATCTAATGTCAGCAATGGATGAGGGAACATTGAAGAAGAGCCAAATGATCAATTCATGGCTTCTGGGCTGGTACCATTGACAGGGCTTTGGGTCCTACAATCATGGCTTGGTTTACAAGGCACCAGAGCTGAAAACAACTTATGGGACATACTTGTCCCAGAGTGGGAAAAGGATCCTGGAGCATAAACTGTCAGGCCTCATTGATAGGGCTTTAAACTAGATTTGAAGGGGGAAGGGGTTAATAGTCTCCTGCTGGCCTGTGACAAAGAGAGGCAGCTCACCAGAGGCAGAGGGATGGAGAGCTAGTAAGGGCTCTCAACTTGCTGCCCTGAGGCAAGCCACAAATGATACACCAGGACATTTTGTGGAAACAGGGGAACTGGCACAAGGGGATGACGGGGCCAGCCCAGCTGAAGTTCTTCTATGCAAATGCACGCAGCTTGGGAAATAAACAGGATGAGTTAAGGGCCACTGTGCTGCTGGGATGCCACGACATAGTGGCTGTTACTGAAACTTGGTGGGATGAATCCCATGACTGGAATGTAGGGATAGATGGGTAAAAACTCTTTAGGAAGGATAGGCAGGGAAGGAGAGGAGAAGGTGCTGCCCTCCACCACAGTATCACAGTATCACAGTATAACTAAGGTTGGAAGAGACTTCGAGGATCATCAAGTCCAACCTGTCACCACAGACCTCATGACTAGACCATGGCACCAAGTGCCACGTGCCATTTCCTCTTGAACACCTCCAGAGATGGTGACTCCACCACCTCCCTGGGCAGCCCATTCCAATGATGAACGACTCGCTTGGTGAAGAACTTTCTCCTCACCTTGAGTCTGAACCTCCCCTGGCGCAGCTTGAGACTGTGTCCCCTTGTTCTGGTGCTGGTTGCCTGGGAGAAGAGACCAACCCTTTCCTGGCTACAACCACCTTTCAGGTAGTTGTAGAGGGCAATGAGATCACCCCTGAGCCTCCTCTTCTCCAGGCTAAACAATCCCAGCTCCCTCAGCCTCTCCGCACAGGGCCTGTGTTCAAGGCCTCTCACCAGCCTAGTTGCCCTTCTCTGGACACGTTCAAGTGTCTCAATGTCCTTCTTAAATGGCAGGGCCCAAAACTGGACACAGGACTCAAGGTACGGCCTAACCAATGCAGAGTACAAAGGCACAATGCCTTCCGTGCTCCTGCTTGCCACACTATTCCTAATGCAGGCCAGGATGCCATTGGCCTTCTTCACCACCTGGGCACACTGCTGGCTCATGTTTAGGCGGCTGTCAATCAGTACCCCCAGGTTCCTCTCTGTTTGGCAGCTCTCCAGCCACTCTTACCCCAGCCTGTAGCTCTGCAGGGGGTTGCCGTGGCCAAAGTGCAGCACCCGGCACTTGGACTTGTTGAATGCCATTCCATTGGATTCTGCCCATCTGCCCAGTCAGTTGAGGTCCCTCCATAGCCCCTCTACACTCTAACTGACCAACATCTGCTCCTAACTTGGTGTCATCTGCAAACTTGCTGATGACTGACTCAATCCCCTCATCCAGATTGTCAATGAAGATATTAAAGAGGGCAGGGCCCAGCACTGCTCCCTGGGGGACTCTACTGGAGACTGGCCACCAGCTGGATGTGGCACCATTCACCACCACTCTCTGGGCTCGGCCCTCCAGCCAGTTCCTAACCCAGCAATGAGTGTTGCGATCCAAGCCACGATGTGACAGTTTAGACAGCAGTTTGCTTTGGGGGGACAGTCTCAAAGACCTTGCTGTAGTCCAAGTAGACCACATCCACAGGCCTCCCCACATCCACCAGGAGGGTCACCTGAACATAGAAGGAGATCAGGTTGGAGAGGCAGCATCTGCCCTTTCCAAATCCATGCTGGTTGGACCTGAGCCCTTGGCTGTCCTTTAGGTGTGCAGTTATTGCCGCCAGGATAATCTGCTCCATCACTTTCCCTGGCACTGACGTCATGCTGACTGGCCTGTAGTTTCCAGGTTCCTCCATCCGACCCTTCTTGTGGGACCACATTGGCCAGTTTCCAGTCACCTGGGACCTCTCCAGTGAGCCAGGACTGGAGGAAAATGATGGAGAGTGGCCTCGCTAGCACATCTGCCAGCTCTCTCAGCACCCTAGGATGGATCCCATCCGGTCCCATGGACTATGAGTGTCCAAGTGGCTCAGCAGGTCCTGAACTAATTCCTCATGGATTACTGGGGCACCACACTGCCCCCTGACCCCATCGCCCAGCTCAGGAGGCCACTCGTCCTGAACTCCTGCCTTGCTGTTAAAAATTGAGGCAAAGAAGGTGTTCAGAACATCAGCCTTTTCCTCGTCTTCAGTCACCATGTTCCCCTCCAGGTTCAATAAGGAGTGCAGGTTCTTCCTGCCCTTCTTATTATTAATATATTTATAAATATGCTTTTTATTATCTTTGACAGAGGTGACCAGCTTCAGTTCCAACTGGGCCTTTGCCTCTCTAATTTTATTCCTACATAATCTAACAACTTCCTTGAACTTACCTCGAGAAGCCTTCCCCTCCTTCCAAAGGTGATACAGCCTCTTTTTCCCCCTTAAATCCTCCAGGAGCTGCTTGCTCATCCAGGCTGGTCGCCTTCCCTGCCAGCTCATCTTTCGGCACGTGGGACCTGCCAGTTCCTGTGCCTACAAAAGCTCCTGTTTGAAGTAGGTCCAACCATCCTGGACCCCTTGGTTCATGAGGATTGGCACCCAGGGAACTTTACAAATAACTTTCTTAAACAGGCTGAAGTTTGCCCTCTGGATGTCCAAGGTGAAGGTTCTGTTGGTGCTCCTCCCTATCTCCCTGCATATTGAAAACTTCACTATCTCGTGGCCACTGCACCCTAGGCAGCCTCCCACGATCACATCTCCCACCAGACCTTCTCTATTGGAGAACTACAGGTCAAGCAGAGCCTGTCCCCTGGTAGGCTCACTTAACAGCTGTGTCAGGAAGCAGTCCTCCATTCGCTCCAGGAATCTTCTGGACTGCCTCCTCCCTGCTCAATTAAGTTCCCAGCAGATATCTGGGCAGGTTGAAGTCACCCACAAGGACAAGATCTGATGATCTTGACACAGCCTCCAGTTGTTTGCAGAATAATTCATCAGCCTCCTCATCCTGGTTGGGTGGTCTATAACAGATTCCAACCAGGATGTCAGATTCGTTAGTTTGCCCTCTGATTTTAACCCATAGGCTCTCAATTCCCTCATCTTCCACCTCAAGTTGTGTGGCAGAAAGTGACTCCCTAATATGCAGAGCCACCCCTCCTCCTCTTCTCCCACGCCTGTCTCTCCTAAAGAGCCTGTAACCCCCCAGTGTAGCACTCCAATCGTGCACGTTATCCTACCAAGTTTCTGAGATGGTGGCGATATCATAGTCACCCTGGTGGACCAGGATTTCCAACTCCTCTTTCTTATTGCCCAGTCTGTGTGCATTGGTGTACATGCACTTCAGCTGGGCTCCCAACTTCTCAATTGGCCCTACCTTGTGCCCTACTCTTTCCTCTGCAGAGGGACCAATTGCCTCACCCACCCCCTTCAGACCTAGTTTAAGCCCTCCTAATGAGCCCTGCCAACTCTAGTGGTAGGACTCTCTTACCCTTTCTAGATAAATGCACCCCATCAGGACCCAGCAAGTCGGGTGCAGTAAAAGTTGTCCCATGATCAAAGAAACCAAAGTTCCACTGCTGACACCATCCCCTGAGCCAACTGCTGATGGTGTGAGTTCTCCCATTGCTCTCAGTGTATTCTCCTGCCACTGAGGGAACTGAGCAGAACACCACTTGAGCTCCTGCCCCATCAATCAATTGTCCAAGGGCCCTGAACTCCTTCTTAATTGCCCTGGTGCCCTTCTTGTCAATCTCATCACTCCCAGTCTGTATTACCAGCAGAGGGTAATAGTCAGTGGGCTGGATTAATTTAGGGAGTCTCCTTGTGATGTCCCTTACCCGCGCCCCGGGTAGGGAGCAGACTTCCCTGTGGGATGGGTCGGGACGACATATGGGTCTCTCAGTACCCTCCAGGAGAGAGTCCCCAACAACTATAACTCTCTCCTTTTCTTTGTGGAGCTGGTCATTATAGCTGGTGGGGTCCGCTTGGCCTTAGGCTCCCCTCTGGATGCCTGCTCCTCAGCCCTCTCATCCCCACTGCCCTCAGCCTGCAGGGCCTCATACTTATTATGCAAGGGCAGCAGAGGAGAAGGAGAGGGTCGGAGTGGATTTCTCTTGCCACCCCTGGCAGGGACCTGTATCCATCCCTCTGTGTTTCCAGGGACCCTTCCCTCAGCAGGGGAGGTCTGCAGAGACTTCTCCCACAAATCTAACTCCCTTTCCGTTTCCATTATTGTCCTTAGCCTAGATACCTCCTCCTTCAGCTTGGCCACTTCATCCTTCAGCTCTGTCACCAGGCTGAGGAGAAAGTTCACCTGGTCACACCTGACACAGGTGTCCTCTCCCCCTCTATTCCAAGTGCAGGCTGAAGCACTCTCTGCAGCCAGCAGCCTGGGATCCAGCATGCTGGTGCAGCAACTCTGTCTGGGTATATGCTGTTTTTCTACCCTTCATCCGAGTGATGACCACGGTGTAACGTTTGAGTGAAAAGAAACGAAAATAAAAGAAAACAAAACAATTTTTTTTTTTTGTTGGAAGCAGCCGACCAGCTATCGAACCAAAATGGCACCGCGTGCACAGCCCAGGTGGGATTTAAACCTCCCGCTGCTCACGTCAGACTCCCGTTCCCAAGCACACTTGTGAGAGCATGATTCTGCAGAAGCCCCTACCTACCAGGAGTCCTCCTGACTCGCAAAACCTCAAAAGCAAGGCAAAAAGCCGAGCAGAACGCTTACAATCCAAGTGGAGCAGTCCAGAAGCAGTGGTCCCAATCGGCTATCAAACCAAAATATGTCAATAACCAGCTGGAATCAGTGGAGCTCCACCTGGGGAGGGATGATGAACTGGTTGAGAGTGTATGGGTTAAAATTAAAAGCAAGACAGGGGAACGAGATATTACTGTGGGGGTCTCCTACAGGCTACCTGACCAGCAGAACCAAGCAGATGAGGCCCTCCATGGGCAAATAGAAGCAGCTTCCAGGTCACAAGCCCTGGTCCTTATGGGTGATTTCAACCACCCGGGCATCTGCTGGAGGGACAACACAGCAAGGCACCAGCAATCCAGGATGCTCCTGGACTGCATAGAGGACAAAATCCTCCTCCAAATGGTAGAAGAACCAACAAGAAAAGGTGTTATGCTGGACCTTGTTCTCACCAACAGGGAAGGGCTGGTAAGCAATGTGAGCCTCAGAGACAACCTTGGCTGCAGTGACCATGAAGCAGTTGAATTTAATCTCCTCAGAGCAATCAGGAGGAAGTATTCTAAGCTTACGACCCTGGACTTTAGGCGTGCAGATTTTGATCGCTTCAGGGATCTGCTAGCCAAAGTGTCGTGGGACAAAGCCCTGGAGGGAAGAGGGACCCAGGACAGCTGGTCAGTATTCAAGGACCACCTCCTCTGTGTCCAGGAGCTATGTATACCAACAAAAAGAAAAGCAGGAAAGAATGCTAGGAGGCCTGCCTGGATGAGCAAGGAGCTACTGGACACACTATTACTTAAAAAGAAACTCTACAGGAAGTGTAGGGAAGGATAGCTAGAACAGGGGGAATATAAGGAAGCTGCCTGAGCAGCAAGAGTCCTGGTTAGGAAAGCCAAAGCAGAGTTTGAATTGAATCTAGCCAGGGAGATTAAAGGGAACACTAAGAACTTCTACAGGTATATTAATGGGAAGAAGAAGACTAGGGAAGGTGTGGGCCCCCTCAGAAAAGAAACTGGTGAAATGGTAAAAAGTGATGAGGAAAAGGCTGAGGTACTCAATAACTTCTTTACCTCAGTCTTCACTGCAAGGGCCTCTAGCCACACTTCTGGTGTCATTGAAGACAATGCCAGGGACTGGGAGGAAGAACTGCCCATCATAAGTGAAGATCAGGTTCGTGATCACCTGAAGAACCTGAAAGTGTTCAAGTCCATGGGACTCGACGGGATACACCCACGGGTACTGAGAGAACTGGTAGTTGAGGTTGCTAAACCCCTCTCGATTATATTCCAAAAGTCATGGCAGTCTGAGGAAGTCCCCACAGACTGGAAAAGGGGAAAAATCATCCCCATTTTCAAAAAGGGTAAGAAGGAAGAACCAGGGAACTACAGGCCAGTCTCACCTCTGTCCCCAGAAATATCATGGAGCAGATTCTCCTGGAGGCACTACTGACTCAGAAGCATAGTAAAGAGTTGATTTGGAACAGTCAGCATGGCTTCACCAATGGCAAATCCTGCCTGACCAACCTGGTGGCCTTCTATGAACAGGTGACAACTTTAATAGATGAGAGGCAGGCAACTGATGTCGTTTACCTGGACCTGAGCAAAGCCTTTGACACTGTCCCGCACCACATCCTAGTCTCCAAACTGGTGACACAAGGGTTTGATGGGTGGACCATTAGATGGATAAAGAACTGGTTTGATGGCCTCACCCAAAGAGTGGCTGTCAATGGGTCCATGTCCCAGTGGAGGCCAGTGACAAGTGGAGTCCCTCAGGGATCAGTCCTGGGACCTGGCTTGTTCAACATCTTTGTCGGTGACATGGCCAGAGACATTGAATGCACCCTCAGAAAGTTTGCTGAGGACAGCAAGCTGTGTGGTGCAGCAGACACGCTGGAAGGAAGGGATGTCATCCAGAGGGACCTTGACAGGCTGGAAAGGTGGGCACAAGTCAATCTCATGAGGTTCAACAAGACCAAGTGCAGGGTCCTGCATCTGGGTTGAGGCAATCCCAGGCACAAATCCAGGCTGGGCAGTGACTGGCTGGAAAGCAGCCCTGAGGAGAGAGACTTGGGGGTGCTGGTGGACAAGAAGCTCAGCATGAGCTCTCAGTGTGCACTTGCGTCTCAGAAAGCCAATCAGATCCTGGGCTGCATCAAGGGAAGTGTGGCCAGCAGATCAAGGGAGATGATTCTCCCCCTCTACTCAGCTCTGCTGAGACCCCACCTGGAGTACTGTGTCCAGTTCTGGAGTCCCTATTACAAGAGGGATATGGATGTGCTGGAACATGTCCAGAGGAGGGCCACGTGGATGATCAGAGGGCTGGAGCACCTATCCTATGGGGACAGACTGAAGGAGTTGGGGCTGTTCAGTCTGGAGAAGAGAAGGCTCTGAAGTGACCTAATTGTGGCCTTCCAGTATCTGAAGGGGGCCTACAAGAAGGTAGCTGTGGAAGGACTTCTCAGGATCTCAGGTAGTGATAGAACTAGGGGGAATGGAATGAAGCTGGAGGTGGGGAGATTCAGGCTAGATGTGAGGAGGAAGTTCTTTACCATGAGGGTAGTGAAGCCCTGGAATGGGTTGTCCATGGAGGTGGTTGGGGCGCTGTCTCTGGAGGTGTTCAAGAGCGGGCTGGATGAGGCTGTGGCCAGCCTGATCTAGTGTGGGGTGTCCCTGCCCATGGCAGGGGAGTTGGAACTAGTTGATCCTTGTGGTCCCTTCCAGCCCTGACTGATACTATGAAAAAAAAGCCAGAGCAGGAGATATCAATATAATTTGTCATTTTCTTATTCAGCTCTCTCCATTTGGTTTTGATTTAGCATTAGATCTTGGAAACTAGAGCCAGCATCCACAAACAGAAGCTGTTTCAAATTATGTACAGCAAATTTTAAAACACATTAGCAGCAAGAACAAGCTGTCCTCATGCTAACTGGTCATACTTTGTTCTTGATTATGGAAAATCTCACCTTAATTGCCCTCTAATTTGTTACAGATAGCTACTGCACCAGCAGCTTCCTTGGCATAGGATTAAACATACACAGAACTTTTAGCAGTACCAAAAGACACCAAATCCCTTTTGTAAAAATTCTATTTTACTATTTTTTATTATTTTTATATTTCTATTACTATAGTTCTGCCCCCCAATGTTCTTATCCAAAGTCTTTCTCCCTCCAGTCCTTTCAGAACTGTTTGAAAGGAAATGATGATTACAAAATTTATTGGTTTTCCAATGCAGAGGTTCAGGTTTGATACTTACTGTAAGATGGTTGCATATTGTCTTGTGTGAGATGAGAATCTGTCTCTTACAATATCAAATTTCGAAACTTAAAGCAATTTCTCAGTACCTGTAGGTACCTACAACAAAGACACAGAGAAACCTACCAGGGTTACGTACCTTCAGATATTTTAACTTGTTATAAACAAGAACATACATGGACAGTCAGAACAAAATTGGAAAGAAGAAATTCTTTGAATTGCTGTCAGCTGCCAATAATTGTATGATGTCATTGACATTTCTCAGCATAATTGGTTTTCTGCAGTATTATGTCAGGATTTGTAAACATCTGGCTTTTTAGTGAATGGTGACTAGGGAGCACTGAGGCAACTTTTTTTTTTTTTTTTTTTTTTTTTGGTGGCTAGAAGGATCCCTGGTGACTAACTCAATAAGCAAAGAAATATGAATCTGCTCTTTGTTTCACACTTGGAGTGTGACAAAGCATTTGCTGTTGTCCCTATATATGCAAGCTTTGTCTTTGTTCCATTTCACTGAAGAAGTCTGCCACCTGCTTGTCAATTATACTACCATGTTCTTTGGAAAAAAAGTTTGCTTTCCACCTAGGCAACTAAGAGAGCGCTTGTTTGACTAAGGAGGCAAACTTGTGACATGACTCTTGACAGGGCTGATTGTATCTTGCCTGAACTTCTTCGCTGATCTCTGCCCATTTCAGCCACAAAGTACTGGTGTTGCATTTTGTTATTCCTCCTTCATAAGGGGATCCAGGAGTGCCTCTCGTGCTTGATGGAAATACATGGTATATTTGGTTAAATACATGGCCAAATCTTGTGGAGTCTAACTGAACAATGTGCACTTTCTAGTCTAAGAGTCAAAGCAAACATTTGTTATATAGTATATACATGAATATGTTTTGCTCTAGAAAGTTACATAGCCTTGTATGACTTATTCCAGAGATGGGTAAAGCATAGCAGGGATATGAAGACATTATGATGAGTGGTGTGGTTGACACACCTGAAGGATGATTTTTGAGGTCTCTTCCAACCTTGGTGATACTGTGATACTGTGACAGGATCCCATCTAGAGGGAACTTGACAGGCTAGAGAGTTGGGCCTGTGTAAGTATAAGATTCAATTAGGCCAAGTGCAAATTCCTGCACCTGGGTCAAGGCAATCCCTTGTATCAATACAGGCTGGGAGATGAAGGGATTGAGAGTAAACCTGTGGAGAAGGATTTGGGGGTACTGGTGAATGAAAAGCTGGACATGAGCTGGCAATCTGCGTTCACACCCTACAATCCCAACAGCATCATGGGCTGTATCTCACCAGCAGAATAACGGACGTGATTCTGCCCCTCTGCTCTGGCAACACTTGACCTGGAGCACTGCACTCATCTCTGAAGCCCTCAACACCAGAAGTGCATGGACCTGTTGCAGCAGGTCCAGAGAAGGGCCACAAAAATGATCAGAGGCCTGGAACGTCTCTCCTATGAAAGAAGACTGAGATACTTGGGGTTGTTCAGTCTGAAGAAGAGCAGGTCCCAGGGAGGCCTTATTGTGACATTTAAAAACTTACAGAAGTCTTATAAGAGAGAGAGGGGTGGAGGTTTTAGTAGGTGACAAGGGATAATGCTTTTAAATTAAAACAAGGTGTGGTGGTTTAGGCTGGGTGCTGGCCTGGATGCCACTGCACAGACCACACCTGGGAGGTCCCAAAGGGTGGGCCCAGTCCAGGGGGTGGTCACAGGAAACCAGGTATTTCATTCCCATAATTCCTGCACCACTATGAAAATCCACGGTGGGGTCTGGCACTTCCTCTTTCCTTCCTCTCCGCCACCCATAGATGGGGGAGATGTCTCCTGGCCATGGGCCTGGCTAGGCCTTTCTCAATGCAGAGCTGCTTTTGTCGCACTTCCTGTGTTATTTTTTCTTTTTCTCTGTCAGTGCAGAGCTGCTTTTCTCACACTTTCTGCATTATTTCTTGTTTTTCTCTGTCTTACAGAGCTTTTTTCTCATGCTTTCTGCGCTATTTCTTCTTTTTCTCTGTTCTGCAGAGTTCTTTTCTCGTGCTTTTCATGTTATTTCTTCTTTTTGGGACACTAATCCTTCTTTATTCTTTTTTTCTTCTTTATTTTTAATGTCAGGACAACTAATAGCCACCATTAGTAACGCTGATGAACACAAACATCTCCACAATCCTCAAAAGCGAATATTCTTCATGGTGCAAGTGGGAGTCGTAATGAGTAGTTGGTTGAGGGTCACATTCGGGGTCACCATTTGTAAAAGTATAGATGTTTTATAGATGTTGTGTTTGCCTTGTGCAATGTTTTCAGGACCAGATATAAGCAGGCAAAGACATTTATTACATTATACAGCAGTTATATAGTCTATCAGAAGGCACGTGTCACATCTCAATTGGTCATTTTCTATTGGCATACATGTAATTAAGGCATAAAATAGGTTAAAATAACAAAACAATATTTTAACACATCCAACCGAATTCTGCCAAGCTTCTCTCCTTCAGTTACAAGGTATTTACATTACCTTCAGAGTCAAAGACAAAACATGACTTCCTCTAATTTGAGCAAAGGCAAATCTTCCCTATAGTTTTCTAAAGCTATCTGAAAACAACCCTCTTCCCACAGTTTTGCCCTTGAGTTAGGAATGCACGCCTTATTTCTAATTGAGAGGGAGAAAGAGAGAAATGTAGGGGAAAATTTGCCCTTGTTTGAGTTAGAGAAGGCCACGTTTAATCTTTGACTTAGAAAAGAATGTAAGCATCTTGTAACTGAGGAGAAAGACTTGGTAGAATTTGGTTGGATTGTTTTGGTATTTTAACCTATTGTATGTCTTAATTATATGCACACTGGTAGAAAATAACCGATTAAGATCTGACACATATGCTTTCTAAAAGAGTATATAACCTTGCTGTGTAATGTAATAAACATCTTTGCCTGGTAACATCTTGGCCTAGAAGCTGTGCTTGTAGTGACTCTAGGGTGATCCAACACCAAAACCATATTATAACACGGGTACACATAAAGGATGACGCGTAGTAGGCAGATCAGGAACACTGTAAATTTTTAGTACCTCAGCCAGTGAGGAAAGGGAGAGGGAAATTTGGGAGTTTAGGATAAAAGAGAAGCTGCACCTTCCATCAGTTTGAGAGATTCCTCAGAAATTTTTGTCCTGTGGACTCTCCCTTTAATTGATTAAAGTTTTACGAGCCTCCTCTGTCTCCTCTGTGAACATTAATCTCTAGCAATGGACTGACTTTTCTTATGCCTTTTTTCCCATCCTACATTATATCACTCAATAGACAGCTGACCTGAACATCTTTGCCCCAATTTTCTGTTATCCAGTGGTCCATTATTTTGTGTGTAATGAACTGTTTGCAAGAGTCTCAGCTGTGTGATCACATTAGCTATGAGTATTAAGTAGGATACCTGTATGAAGTAGAAGGTTCTTTGCCCTGATAAAACGTTAGGAAATTTCCAGGAATTTGAACATCCTGTCATACTGACCAGGAAATTATTTCTCAGGTTCAGTTAATATTTGTCCATGATTTAACTGTGTGCAAGAATAGCTGCCAGCAGATTTTGATTACTGCATACACAAATGGTGACAACTATCTGCTATTAGTATGTCCAGTAAAGGTGGAGGCAGGCAATCACTAGGAATGAGAAAAGAATGTCCAAATTACATTTTGTTTGGGTACAATTAAGAAAGACCAAGAGGACTGGCATATTTGAATCTGATTAATCCACAAAGTGGTTAGAGTATTAAAGAAAATGAGTTCCTAAACCTAGAGTCTCCTCTACAAATGAACACTAAAGATATAGGAGCGTGCTTGAGAGATGGATCATCAACTATATATCTATGGAATGGAAGTGCTCCATAGGAGCACTTACTTTAGAATGAACAAAACTCTTGCCTTTATTCAGATAACAGACATAAGTGTGTTTTCCTTTTATTTCTGACCACCTATTCCAAAGCCAAAGCTGACATTTTTTGCCCCCTACAATGATGAATTTGGCCTATATTGAGAGTGGTTTCAGGGAAAACAAAACAAAGAATATATTTCTACATATCCAATTCCATATACTTTTCAGATTAATTTCATTTGACTTTTATGGTCTTCTTGTTTAATCTCTGTGGTCCTGAATCTTTTATAAAATAGTATGCTACCTTAATCAGCTCCTGAAATGTTTCCTGAGGGAAATTTATTTGGAGCACTTCCTACAAGTTTGTTGTTCTGGTTTTTGTTGGGTTTTTTTCTTCATTTTATCTAACATCTATAACCTAAAGAAATAGTTTAAAAGGTTCAATGTTTTCCTTCTCTTAGTGTTGAAAAAGGCATTGCTTTCCCAGTTTCATTGCCTTCTGGCTGCAGTTTCCAGTTTGACTTTGGTCGGCAGTCCCACTTCCTGTCATTAACACTGGGCCATACAGCACTGGCTGGACTTCACCAGTGTGGATCTGTTTAACTTTGCAAAACACTTTTCTCTTTAGGTTTTCATTCCAATGTTAAATACCCTGGCCAAGTCCAGATTTTGGCACTCAATGATCAAGAAACTTGATAAAAGACCCCTCCTTTTTTCTTCATGCCTGGTGTCAATGCTTCTTATGAACTTCATAACGCGAGTTGCAAAGCAAGGATAAGGCTTTTCAACTTTGAGGTCTTGTCTTTCATCTTTTGAAGTTCCCTCTCTTTGAGGATCCTCTGTGAGCTATCCTGTTAATCTTTGTGGGTTGCAAGCTTCTGTAGTGTCTCTGCAGGAAAAAGATAGTCAAGCTAGAAAGCTAGGAAATATTAAGAGAGACTGTATCTTCTACATCTTATATCTTACAAACTTTTCAAGCTGTTCCTTTCTGTAACAGAAAGCATTCAACACCAGCAGAATTTGAGTCTAAAATAACCACATTATTATCCTCAAGTGAAAAAAAAAATACCAAACACAAAAACCCCACCCTCTTTTTGAGTTTTCTCCACTAGATATTTGAAGAACAGCCCTGAAGAAGATACACTGAAACTTAGCAGAAGAAAGAGTCTTCTTGTTCAAGGAACAGGATGAAGCACTGTTACAGGATGATCCAAACCCCACTTCCAACACCTCCATCAGTGGAGGTTTGAATGAGGAAAGACAAAAGCATGAAATTGTCTTCCAAGGAGAGAAATTGCCTTCTCCTTCCCCTGGGGACAGGTAACAGTACCCATTCTTCCTGCTGGGGAGGAGGTCCCCCACAGGTATTTACCCGTGGGGGAAGTCAGCTGATTTTGAGGACAGTGATTAGTGGGGTGTTTTGCACCCAGTATATGTTGGCCCTGGACACAGTGTCTAGGAATGCCTTAAATAGAGTGACCAGGAAGCGGTCAGGCCTCGCTTCTGTTGCTGTCTCCCATTTTTGCTCTTGCTCTCATTTTTCTGCTCTCATTTTGACTCATCTTGGACTCACTCTGCATTCGTAGTGAAATTGGAGAAACCAACACTCTAATCTGGCTTCTCCCCAGACCTACCTGTCCTGGAGTCCTACTCTCTGCCTGCTGCTGGGGTGATGCTGCCTGCCGTGAAACTGCAGCTTTGCTTGCCATGTTCAGACAGTGCTACTGCACAAGTTTCTGTTCATGGCAGCCATGTCTACAGACACTTTAATTTTGGTGGGTCCCTATTCCTTTGGATTTTTGCCATGTTATTCATGAATTGGATTATAAAACCTGCAGTTCTAGAGTTTGCCACCGAAGAAAGACCTAGGGTCCCCTAGGCACCATAGCCAAATTCCTGTTCTGTTCTCATAAGTAAAAGCGGTGTATGCATGCTTTCCCTAAGGTCCTGGCTTGCCTCTCATTTTACAAGTTGTAGTGGTGAGAGAAGTTTAGTTCCTCCCTCCCCCCCACAAGTGGAGTGAAGCTATTTTGTGACAGCCTTCTCCAATTTCTGAATCCTCTAAATTGTACTAAAGTTGCCCATAAGCATCCTGGTAGAATTTGTGACTGAATAGAACCTGTAAATAATCTAGTATATTTTGTACATAATTTTGGGGTGAGGTTTTCAGGAAAAATAAAGATAACTGCATTTTTATAATTCCCACCTCATTAACCCTAAAAAAAACAATTACAGACAAGATGTTTGCTCTAGAAATTGATTATTTTATATTAGCTATTAGTAAATTTTGATTTTTTTTCCAGAAAAGGCAAGATTATGTTATTTCACTTAATGGTGATGCACATCTATGGGTCTTTAATAGTATTACAGAGACGTCATGAAAACCAAACCTGAGGCTCATAATCACAGGATGGCAGAATCACAGAAATGTTCAGCTTGGAAAAGACACTCAAGGCTAAGTCCAACTGATACCCCTACTCTGCAACACTCACCCCTAAATCAATCACCATGTCCAAAGCTGATGACTCAACCACATCCCTGGGCAATCCATTCCAATGCCTGACCACTCTTTCCTTGAAATTTTTTTTTCCTAATGTCCAGTCTAAACCTAACTAATCACAGCTTGAAGCCTTGCCCCCTTGTTCTGTCATTTATTACCTGTGAGAAGAGTCCAGCACCAGCCTCTCCACAATGTCCTTTCAGGCAGTTGTAGAGAGTGATGATCTTGTTTGGATGTGTCGGCTGGGGATGTGGTACTTGGGGATGTGGTTTAGGGGTCAACCTTGTAGAATAGGGTTATCAGATGGATTTGGTGATCCTGATGGTGTTTTCCAACCTGAACAATTCTGTGATTCTGTGAAAAAAAATTATTTTAAGTTCAAACTGATTGAGTCTAGAACCAGCATTGCCATCATTAAATAATTTGAAATTGTTTGTGAGTATTATGTAACTACCATACTGTTAACTCTTCAGAAACATGTTTTTTCTTCTGCAATATCATATATACATGCATTACAGTTCTGACTTCCAGGAGCTAATTATGCCATTTTTGCTAGCAATACTTTTAGTCACATTCTAATACCCAAATATAAAAGGATTTATAAATAAATATTTCAAATGATAACAAATTGTTCCTTCTTGAATTTCCATTTCAAGTGTGACTGTTTTGTTCTGATTCATTAGCATGCTGTAATAATTAGTATAATTTCAAAGTGATGTGATATGATTTCCTATAAACTTATGATCTATTTCCATTATGTTTTCTAGGTTTCTTTAATGTAATATTTCACAATTATTTCAATTCCTTTCTTCCTTTTAATTTGAATATCTTAAAGTATTTGAAAGAAACTCAGAAATGAAGAGGTAGTATTAATATTCAAGCCTGAAATTATCTTCTTCTGTAAAACTGTTCAGGTAGTGAAGTGGTGGTTCAGTATTTATTGCCTTTATCACCTCTAATGTTTAATTAATTGTTAAATTGTACTCCCTCTTTGAATTAGAAGCAACCTAAAATATTTAAAACATTTGAGTATTATTAAAATAACTAACAAGAAAAGTGGAGTGGCAAATGACTTACTCATTAGAGCAATTCTATTTGTCTCAGTCTGCAATTAAAATGAAGAATAATAAGTGACTTTCTTCCAGAACACCTTGCAAAAGTGTGGGCAGCCTCCTTTTCCAGTAAACATCACAATTCAAAAGCTCCACTTACTTTGTTAAGGAGGGAGGGTGCATTTATGCTTGCTTCTACCCTTCTTTTCTTGCATACACTTCAAAGGCAGCCAGTAGTTCTGTATTTGTGTTTGTTCATGAAAATTAAGTCTAGCAATTAAAGCAATTGTAATTTGGCTCAAGTTGGGAACTTTACATGGAGAACAACAACTCTTTAAATTTACAAAAAATCAAATAGTTACTGAGGTATTCAAGGAATAAGTACAGTAAGGACTCTCTAATTTGGCTCACGGACATTCCTGAGAACTGGTCTTCTATCAGATCTTGGTTATTTGAGGAAAGGAGAGGACTTTGGCAGCAAAGCATGAAATATTTATTTTCGTCTTGTATTTCTCATTCACTGATTGTGATTTTATGCATCTAAATGCATTATATTATATTGGGGTTTTATTTCCAGTATTTTTCAATTTCAGGCTTTATTTTATTTGAAATTTGATGTGTATGAAGCAGAAACATCAGGGAACTTGTCTGACCCTAGTATCAGGGAAGGTGATGGAGCAGATCATCTTGAGTGCCAATATATAATACAGGCAAGCTAACCAGATTAGGCCCAGTCATCATGGATTCATAAAGGGCAGATCCTGCTTGATGAACCTCATCTTTTACAACATGGTGAGCAACTCAATGGATGGGAGAAAGACTGTAGATGTTGTTTATGAGGACTTTAGTGAAGCCTTTGACACTGCCTGCCACAATATCCTGGAGAAAGTGTCTGCTCATGGCTTGGATGTGATACTGTGATACATATTCTTCTCTTTGTGAAAAAACAAGCTGGATGGCTCAGCCCAAAGACTGGTAAAAGCATAGAGTTAAATGGAGTTGGTGCCATTCAGAGCTACTTTTCCCCAGGGCTCAGTATTTGAGTTAGTTATGTTTAATATCTTTGTCAATGATCTGGACAAGTGGATCGAGTGCACCTTCAGTGAATTTTCAGATGACACAAAGATGAGAGGGAGTGCTGATCTACCTGAGAATACAAGTTTTTATGGCAGGACTTGCATAGGCTGGATCAGCGGGACAAAGCCAACTGTATGAGATTCAATAAGGCCAAGTGCTGTGTCCTGCACTTGGGTCATAACAACCCTAAGCAACACTACAGTCTTGGGATAGAGTGGCTGAAAAGCTACCCAGTAGAGAATAACCTGGGAATGTTGACTGACAGCCATCTGAACATGAGCCAGAAGTGTGCTCAGGTTCAAGGCCAGCAGCATCCTGGTCTGTATCAGGAATAGGTGACCAACAGCACCAAGGAAGTTATTTTCTCCCTGTACTTGGCACTGGTGAGGCCATACCCTGAGTATTGTGCTCAATTTTGGGCCCTTACTAAAAGAAGGACATTGAGGTACTTGAATGGGTTCAGAGAAGGGCAACAAATATGGTGAAGGCTCTGGATAATAGGTCTTAAGGCCTCAGCCTCAGAAGGACAGGCTGAGAGGATCTTATCATAGAGTTACTTAAATCTTATGCATTATAGCACCTAACAGTTGCAGTGTCACTTCATTTCTGGGTCCTCTGCTGATTGACCTTAAAACGGTTTTCACTTCCAGTGAAAATGTTTCAATAAAACTACATCAAATATCAATGATCATGATATGCAATAACCTCCTGATTTATAAGGGGTATTTTCCATGGAATTGAATCAGTTATTTATTTCCTTTTTGGTGAAAAAATTAGGTTTCATTTAATAAATCATAACTCACTGTAGTGAGTGAAATGAAAGTGGATTTCTGCACAACACTTCTCATCAGTAATATACTTGATAAGAAACAGCACTAAGAAGAAAAATAAAAGACACTTAAAAAAAAACCCAAAACACTCAAACTGCCACAGTACTTTTAATAAAAACTTGCAAGTATATACAGTGAAGGATTTTCAACAGATATATATATATATTTATGGGACAGCAAATACAGTAAGCTGCTCCACTTTTTGTCTTCACATGAAAAGATTTGTATTTGGCTTTAATCTTCTTGAAATATATCATGCAATTGTTCACTACAGAGAGCAGAGGAAAATATGAGTTGCATTATCTGGTAATAATAAAAATTATTATAGGTCTTCTAGTATATATTAAGACATTTCAAATTTCAAATTTCAATTTCAAATCTTGGGACAGCAGTGATGAGAGGCAAAATAAAGTAATACTATTGTTCTTTGTGGAAATCTCTTTGACAGTAAGAGATTCTCAATGCCACTAGCATTCTTAGATAGAAGTGCAATAGAACTGCACCAAGATTAAGTCCACCTTCTTGTAAAAATATATGTGATTATTTAACTTTATATACTCTTAATGATCTCAGTAAACTCCTTTTGCAGAAATTCAGTAACATCTCAAGAATATTGAAGACAAACCAGAGCGTAGCAAATGGAAATAAAATGTAAATAATGTATGACCAATCATGCTGAAGACATTAAGTCATTCATAAAAATATAGCAAGAGCTGGTGAAATTAAAGAATGAAAGAAGAAAATGACAGAAGAAAAGCTAGAGAATTTATCATAAGGCTGAGAATGAGTAGGTATTCAATAAATATTTATTTTCTGTCTTCAGGAAAATAAAACCTTGATGCATTTTTTTTTTAATATATGTTTGGTGTGAGTTTTTTAATAATGTTTGAGTTACTACAGTTGAGAAAATGTAAATATTGTAAGATTTAAAAGAATTTAAACATTACTACATTAACTCTGGGGGAATTAAGGAGAGGGCCATGTCATGCAGGTGTTTATCTAGAAACCTTGTTGCAGTGGGAAACATTCACAGTTTGCATGTAGGGAAGATTGTTTTATGGACTGATTTGAACCTGCTGCTGTTATTCATACCATGCCGCAGTCATGCCAGCTTCAAAAAGTGAAACTGCTAACTGGAGCACAGTATTATTGGGCTTGAAGTTCAGATTGCAGCATGGAAGGCTTCCTGTTCCATTTGCTGCTTCTGGGTTCCCTGTTATTGGGTGTTGAGTCTTTTCTACAGACATGGTGATGGAATGAGTGTGAGTCGGGTAGCTTCAAAAGATGACTAATCGACAGTATTCTATGATGCTGTAACTGAATGGGCAGATGCAGGGAGACCAGTAGATGTAGTCTACCTTGACCTTAACAAGGCTTTTGACACTGTCTCCCACAATATCCTTTTGAGCAAGCTCAGGAAGTGTGAGATGGATTGGAAACTGGTTGCAAAATAGAGTCCAAAGACTGGTGGTCAGTGGTGGCAAGTCCACCTGGAAAGATGTAACTAGTGGAGTCCCCCAGGGATCAGTGCTGGGACTATTGATGAGGGAACGGAGTGTCTGCTCATCAGGTTTGCTGACAATACTAAACTGGGAGGCTTTGCTGTTACACCTGTAGGCTGTGCAGTCACTCAGTGAGACCCGGACAGACTGCGGAGATGGGCTAAGAGGAATCTAGTGAGGTTCAACAGGGATAAGTACCGAGTCCTGCGCCTAGGAAGGAATAATAAACTGCATCAGTACAGGCTGGGAGGTGATCTGCTGGAGAGCAGCCCTGTGGAGAAGGCCCTGGGAGTCCTGCTGGACAGCAAATTATCCATGGGACAGCAATGTGCCATTGCAGCCAGGAAGGCCAATAGTATAGGAAGTATAGGAAGTATAGGAAGGCCAATAGCGGCAGGAAAGTTATGATGTAGTTGCCATCACAGAGACGTGGTGGGATGACTCACATGACTGGAGCGCTGCAATTGATGGCTACAGGCTCTTCAGGAGAGACAGGCAAGGAAGAAGGGGTGGAGGGGTGGCCCTGTACATCAGGGAGGCACTAGATGCCATTGAGACAGAGATTAGGGACGATCGCGTTGAGTGCCTGTGGGTAAGAATTAGAGGGAAGGCCAACAGGGCTGACATCCTGGTTGGAGTCTGTTATAGACCACCCAACCAGGAGGAGGATGTGGATGAGTCATTCTATAGGCAGCTTAAGGCTGTCTCAAGATCGTCTGACCTTGTTCTCATGGGTGACTTCAACTTGCCTGATATCTGCTGGGATCTTAACATAGCAGAGAAGTGGCAATCTAGGAGGTTCTTAGAATGCATGGAGGACAGCTTCTTATCCCACGTGCTGCGAGAGCCTACCAGGGGCAAGGCTATGCTTGACCTCCTCTTCACCAATAGGGAAGGGTTGGTGGGTGATGTGGTGGTCGGAGGGTGCTTAGGGTCCAGTGACCACGAGATAATCGAATTCTCATTATTTGGTCAAGCTAAGAGGGGTAGCAAGAAGACCTCCACTCTGGATTTCCGGAGGGCGGACTTCAGGCTACTCAAGGAACTAATTCAGAGGGTTCCTTGGGATAAAGCCCTTAAAAACACAGGGGTCCAGGAGAGCTGGTCCTACTTCAAGGAAGAACTGTTGAAGGCTCAGGGACAGGCTGTGCCAATGTGCCGGAAGATGAGCCACCGGGGCAGACGGCCAGCCTGGATGGTTAAAGAACTTTTAATAGAACTAAGGGAAAAAAGAGGGTGTATCACCTTTGGAAGAGAGGAGGCAACCCGTGAAAATTTAAGGATGTTGCTAGGTCTTGCAGGAAGAAAATTAGGGAGGCAAAAGCACATTTGGAGCTTAGTCTGGCCTCTGCTGTGAAGGACAACAAAAAGTCCTTCTATAAATACATTAATAGCAAGAGGAAGGGCAGAGACAACCTCCACTCCTTGGTGGACACGGAGGGGAACGTTGTATCAAGGGATGAGGAAAAGGCAGAGATACTTAACACCTTCTTTGTCTCAATTTTTACTAGCAGGACAGAATGTCTTCCAGACAGCTGGCCTGCAGAGCTGGCAGAAGGAGCCAGGGAGCAGCATAGTTTTCCACTGTTTGAAAATGGGGTAGTTGGTGATCTGCTCAGCCGCCTGGATCCCCACAAGTCCATGGGACCAGATGGGATCCATCCTAGGGTGCTGAGGGAGCTGTCAGAGGAGCTGGCCAAGCCGCTCTCCATCATTTTTCAGCAGTCCTGGCTCACTGGCGAGGTCCCAGAGGACTGGAAGCTGGCCAACGTGGTGCCCATCCATAAGAAGGGCCGGTTGGATGAGTCAGGGAATTCCAGGCCTGTCAGCCTGACCTCAGTGCCAGGCAAGATCATGGAACAGGTCATCCTGAGTATATTAACACAGCACTTAGAGGATGGCCAAGGGATCAGGCTCAGCCAACATGGATTTAGGAAGGGCAGGTCCTGCCTGACCAACCTGATCTCCTTCTGTGATCAGGTGACCCGCCTGGTGGATGTGGGGAGGCCTGTGGATGTAGTTTACCTGGACCTCAGCAAGGCCTTTGACACTGTCCCCCATAGCAAACTCCTGGCCAAACTGTCAGCCCATGGCTTGGACAGCAGCACTCTGAGCTGGGTTAGGAACTGGCTGGATGGCCAAACCCAGAGAATAGTGGTGAATGGTGTCACATCCAGCTGGCGGCCAGTCAGTAGTGGAGTCCCCCAGGGATCAGTGCTGGGCCCCATCCTCTTTAACATCTTTGTTGATGATCTGGATGAGGGCATTGAGTCTATCATCAGTAAATTTGCTGATGACACCAAGCTGGGAACAGGAGTTGATCTGCTAGAGGGTAGAGAGGCTTTGCAGAGAGACCTCGACAGGCTGGACAGATGGGCAGAATCCAACGGCATGAAATTTAACGCATCCAAGTGCAGGGTTCTGCACATTGGCCACAACAACCCCATGCAGTGCTACAGCCTGGGGTCAGAGTGGCTGGAGAGGGGCCAGGCAGAGAGGGACCTGGGGGTGCTGGTTGATGGTAGGATGAACATGAGCCTGTAGTGTGCCCAGGCAGCCAAGAGGGCCAATGGCATCCTGGCCTGCATCAAGAACAGTGTGGCCAGCAGGAGCAGGGAGGTCATTCTGCCCCTCTATACTGCACTGGTTAGGCCACACCTCGAGTACTGTGTCCAGTTCTGGGCCCCTCAGTTTAGGAAGGATGCTGACTTGCTGGAATGAGTCCAGAGAAGGGCAACGAAGTTAGTGAGGGTCTTGGAACACAAGCCCTATGAGGAGAGACTGAGGGAGCTGGAGCTGCTTAGCCTGGAGGGGAGGAGACTCAGGGGTGACCTTATTGCTCTCTACAACTACCTGAAGGGGAGTTGTAAACAGGCAGAGGCTTCTCCCAGGCAGCCAGCACCAGAACAAGAGGACACAGTCTCAGGCTGCGCCAGGGGAAGTTCAGGCTGGAGGTCAGGAGGAAGTTTTACACGGAGAGAGTGATTGCCCATTGGAATGGGCTGCCTGGGGAGGTGGTGGAGTCGCCATCACTGGAGGTGTTCAGGAGGAGACTTGACAGGGTGCTTGGTTACATGGGTTAGTTAATTGGGTGGCGTTGGGTGATAGGTTGGACGTGATGATCTTGAAGGTCTCTTCCAACCTGGTTTATTCTATTCTATTCTATTATTCTATCTTGGGGTGCATTAAGCAGAGTGTGTCCAGCAGATCAAGGGAGGTTCTCCTCCGCCTCTGCTCTGCCCTGGTGAGACCTCACCTGGATTATTGCATCCAGTTTTGGCTCCCCAGTTCAAGAGGGACAGCGATCTACTTGAGAGAGTTCAACGGAGTGCTACAAGGATGATTAAGGGACTGGAACACGTGCCCTGTGAAGAGAAGCTGAGAGACCTGGGGTTTTGTAGTCTGGAGAGGAGAAGACTGAGAGGAGATCTAATCAATGTATATTAAATATTTGAGGCCTGGGTTTCAAGACAGAAGCTACAGCCTCTTCTCACTTGTGCCCTGTGATAGGATAAGGGGCAATGGATATAAACTACATCACAGGAAGTTCCACCTCAACACGAAGAAGAGCTTCTTTATTGTAAGGGTCACAGCACTGGAACAGGTTCCCCAGAGGTGTTGTGAAGTCTCCTTCCCTGGAGACTTTCAGGACCTGTCTGAACGTGTTCCTGTGTGACCTGTGCTGGATTTGTGGTCCTGCTCTGGCCAGATGGTTAGAGACGATGATCTCCAGAGGTCCCTTCCAACCCCTAACATCCTGTGATCCTGTGATTCTGTGATTGAAGGTAGATGGTTTACTAACAAAGAACAGCAATAGCTACTTAGTATTATATAAAATCTATATAACAGAAATTGGTATTGAAAAAGTACAAATATTTTTCTGCTTCTTCTTTCCATGTACGCACCACCAGTGTAATAATTCAGGATTTTATTTGTTTGTCATTCATATAAATTCAGAGCAAGCATGTGAGAATACTGATATGGAATACAAAGAGTAATGAATAAGACCTTTCACAGAATCAATGAGAATGGTCACAGTGTTTCAGAAAATGGCCCATTTTTTTTTTCCATGATCACTGAATCAAAATGAAAAAAAAAGAAAATGCACAAAATCTCTGTAATAAAAATGAAATTTGTTGAAAAAAAACCACAGTATGGCAAGAATGAGGAAGGTGCTATAAATTCTCCTACTAGTCTTCCAATTATCTAATATGATACTTTTGAAAAACTTCCATGTAAAAAATTTAGCACTCAGCCAATATTGGTAAAATGCAGCAGAACTTGATAGTGGCATGTATACAGAATACAGAATTAAACCTGTCAGAAAGTCCATCATCAAGTCCAACCTATGACCCAACACCATCTAATCAATTAAACTATATCACTAAGTGCCTCATGCATTCTTTAAACACTTGCAGTGATGGTGACTCCACCATATCCCTGGGCAGCCCATTCCAATGGCCAATCACTCTTTCTGGGAAGAACTTCTTCCTAAGATCCAGCCTAGACCTTACCTGGTGTTACAGATGACTTCATGGGAAAGTTTCTTGTAACAGTTTTATTAGCAATAAAAGCAAGCAAACAGCACGTGCTGGACATGTGAGGAAACAAAAGTTTCACCTCACAGCAACTTTACAATAGTTTCCTTTACCTTATATAGCTACATCATCTACATAAACAGTATTATTCTAAATAGAAGTCAGGGTTATGATAATGAGTTCTCAGAATAGGTGGGCAAATTCTTGGAGTATGTGGGACTTCCTTGCTCATGCACACTCTGTGTGGCAGAGGTCTTCCCGGAGGTCGACAGATGAAGTAAATAAGTCATCCTCAAAATGTCTGCTGAATAACCCCACTCTTACACATGCTCGTTGTTCAGGTTCTTATCTGAAGGAAACACATTCCACAGTTCTGGACAGAACTGGGTGCTGATCTTAGTACAGCTTCTTCTTAGCAACTGGTGTGTCTAATTAACCACACAAACAGACAGTCTCTGTTTGAGTCTGTAAAATATGCAGTTTTCCACTTATCCTCAAAACAAGCTCTCTTGACCTTTAATCGTAGTGCACACTGAGTTTATACTTTTAACACAAATCATTATTATATACCTCACACCTGGTGTAGCTTGAGACTGGGTTTTCTTGTTCGGGTACTGGTTGCCTGGGAGAAGGGACCAGCCCTCACCTGTCTACAACCTCCCTTCAGGTAGTTGTAGAGAGCAAGAAGGTCTCCCCTGAACCTCCTCTTCTTCAGGCTAAGCAACCCCAGCTCCCTCAGCCGCTCCTCACAAGGCTTGTGCTCAAGGCCCATCACCAACTTTGTTGTCCTTCTCTGGACATGTTCAAGTAACTCAACATCTTTCCTAAACTGAGGGGCCCAGAACTGGACACAAGACCCAAGGTGTGGCCAAGCCAGTGCTGAATACAGGCAAAAAATTACTTCCCTGCTCCTGTTAGCCATACTATTCCTGATGCAGGCCAGGATGTCATTGGCCTTCTTGGCCACCTGGGCACACTGCTGGCTCATGTTCAGCCAGCTGTCAACCAGTACCCCCAGGTCCCTTTCTGCCTGGCTGCTCTCCAGCCATTCTGTCCCCAGTCTGTAGTACTGCATGGGGTTGTTTTGGCCTATGTGTTGAACCTGGCACTTAGATGTGCTAAATCTCATTTAGTGTGCCCATTTGTCCAGCCTGTGAAGGTCCCTCTGCAGAGCTCTCCTACTCTCTAACACATCAACACCTGCTCCCAACTTGGTGTCATCTGCAAACTTACTGATGATGGACTCAATCCCCTCATACAGATCATCAATGAAGATATTTAACAGTATCGATGTCCTTCTTCTTCTTAAACTGAGGGGCCCAGAAATATACAACAAAGTAACACAGAATGAGATTCCCTTCCCCCCATCTGGAGGAAGGGTTTCCCCCTCTACCCCCTTCTCTCCCCTTTTTCCCCAAAGAGAGTTAGAAGGAGAGAAAAAGGAATAATTCGTTAATTAAAAGCAGAAGTATGGTCAGAGCAAATGTGTTAGCAGAGGCCTTATCTTTTTCTAAGGTCAGTCTGGCCGAAAGCCCAGAAGCTGTGAGCTGCAGAAGGAGAAAAGTGCAAGACCGAACTGAGACAAGTCCCACTGGGAATCAAAACCGAAGGCAGTGCTCTGCTTTTCCACCAATGAAATTAGTTTAGACCTGTCTTGTTTATAAAACATTCAGCCATGGTGTCCCTTTGTAAAAGGCACTGCCTCAAACAGTCACAATCCACCCCTTCTAAACAATTTCATTGGCTGTTAATACTGTCCATCCAATCCAAGACAATATTTACAGTTTGTGAGTAAAGTTCATAGTCCATTCCAGCTATGCTCAGATGTAGATGATTCCAAAGTCCAAGAAAATCAGAAAATGAGAAAAATGGAAAGCAGTTTATTTCCTAGCCGACGAAGTGAAGAAAAGGAAACCAGGGATTCTCCGGGTCTCTTAGTTGACTCAGGGCTCTCAGGGTTCTCAGGGTTCGTGCACCATAGATTCTTCATTGATTCTTCCTTCGGATGCAGTTCAGCTGTATAACAGTTTGAAATTAAACTCTTTCAGCTAAAGTTAAATTTCTTTGTGGAATACATTGAATTTCACCATTCTCTTGCATTACCCAATAAGTGTGACCCGGACTTTCAGCTGAAACCACCCCTCAGACAGGTTTAGCCTTTCCTGAGGGCGAAAATACCCAAACAGTTTTACCTAACAGATTCTTTTCTCTAACAACAGGAACTCTATCACCTTCTACTTTCCGTAGCATATCTGAATGAGCTGGTCCAGCTCGATTCACTGAACCTCTACTGTTTACCAGCCAGGTTGCTTGTGCTAAATGTTTTTCCCAGTTTTTCAAAGATCCACCCCCCATGGCTTTAAGAGTGATCTTCAACAAACCATTGTAGTGATGCCGAATTTTGCCCCAAAAGGCGAGAATAACTGCCTAAGAGACTCAGTTTAAGTCAGATAGACAGGAGGTATTTTATTGGCAACGCGTTGGAGAAATCACTAAATGGATTTCTGCCTGTCCCGTAACAAAAGCATGCCTTTTATACAGTTTTGGATGTAGTATTGCATCAGATCTTAATCATATCTTTGCATACATATTCATGTTGGTGTAGGCTGAGCGTGGGCGGGGGCATCTCTTTTGACGATCTTCTTGGTGGTCATTCCGGTGGCCTTCATCATGGGCAGGGGTTTCCTGATGAGTCTTCCTCCTTAAACTTTAGCCTTGTTGGCTCTGAATCATGCCTACCCTAACAGTTCTTGTCAGTCCTTATCTTTTTTCTGTCACAGTGACCCATGCCTCAACTAATTTACTGCTTTATCTGCTTCATGCTTTCGAAAGCTCTCTGTTCTGGGGCTTCAGTAGCGTTCAATCTTCCCTGAAGCTGGTGCATAGTAGGGAATGTGGAATATCCACTCAATACCGTGCTCTTTTGCCCAGTTCTTTACAAGGTTGTTCTTGAAATGAGTTCCATTGTCTGACTCAATCCTCTCTGGAGTTCCGTGTCTCCACAGGATCTGTCTCTCCAGACTGAGAATGGTGTTGCGTGCAGTTGCATGTGGAACTGGATAAGTTTCCAACCATCCAGTGTTTGCCTCTTCCATAGTAAGCACGTACTGCTTACCAGAACAAGAACGTGGTAGAGTAATGTAGTCAATCTGCCAAGCTTCACCATACTTGTACTTGGACCATCTGTCACCATACCACAAGGGCTTAAGTCATTTTGCCTGCTTAATAGCAGCACAAATGTCACAGTCATGGATGACTTGTGTGATAGCATCCATGGAAATGTCTATGGATCGGTCACGAACCCATTGGTATGTTGCATCTCTGCCTTGATGTCCGACAAACCATGAGCCCACCGAGCTAAGAACATTTCATCTCGGTGATTCCAGTCAACATCAAGATTAGAGTCCATGTCTACTTGAGAAACTCTTGCAGCTAGATCTGCCTGATGGTTGTGTTGCTGTTCCTCGGTAGCTTTGCTCTTAGGAATGTGAGCATCGATGTGTGTCACCTTCACTGGAATTCTCTCGATTCAATCAGCAATGTCCTGCCACAGGTTGGCTGCCCAAATGGGTTTTCCTTTCCTCTGCCAACCACTCTTCTTCCAGCTCTTTAGCCAACCCCATAGAGCATTGGCTACCATCCATGAGTCGGTGTAGAGATAAACCTTTGGCCATCTCTCACGTTCAGCCATGTCAAGAGCTAGCTGGACAGCTTTTACCTCTCCAAACTGAGTGGACTCTCCTTCTCCATCCTTTGCCTCTGCAACTCGGTGTGTTGTTCCAACAAGACGACAGGAACCGTCTGTGAACAAAGCATATTTCTTTTCATCATCAGAAAGGTCATTGTAAGAGGGAGCTTCCTCAGCACGAGTTACTTTCTCCTCTGGAGGTTTAGCACAGTTGGTACCTTCAGGCCAACCCGAGATCACCTCCACTAGACCAGGTCTTTCAAGATTTCCCATTCAGCTCTCTGTGTTATCAGAGCCATCCACTTAGACCAGGTTGAGTCTGTGGCATGATGTGGTGTGGAGCCTTTGCCTTTGAACATCCAATTCAAAACTGCTAATCTGGGAGCTAAAATAACTTGTGATTCAGTTCCAATTACTTCAGAAGATGGTTTCACTCCTTCATAGGCAGCTAGAATCTCTTTCTCTGTTGGAGTATAATTTGCCTCTGAACCTCTGTAACCTGGACTCCAGAAACCAAGAGGTCGTCCATGTGTCTCACCTGGAGATTTTTGCCACCAGCACCAGGTTGGACCATTGTCACTTGCAGCCGTGTACAAAATGTTCTTAAAGTCTGGACCATCTCGGACAGGTCCCAGACCCACTGCTTGAAGTACCTCTTGCTTTATCTGGTCAAAGGCTGCTTGTTGTTCAGGTCCCCAGTGGAAATTGTTTCTCTTTTGAGTCACATCATACAGAGGTTTCACAATCTGACTGTGTCCAGGAATGTGCAGTCTCCAAAATCCCACTATCCCCAAGAAACGTAGGGTCTCTGTGGTGAAGGCACATTATGCCCCGATACTGAATCTTGTCCCAGCGTGTGGGCAAGTTCCCCCTCCCTTGGAGGAAGACAAAAGCCAAGGCATTAGCCAGGCTTGCACGCACCCAGTGCATGCAGTGCTCGTGCTGACACCAAGTATGGGCATAATTCTATCTTCACAATTTCTATAGGCTGAAGCCAGTTGTTTATGAGAGTGCCCATTGGTCAAGCCCAGCCTCAAGGAATCTATAAGTATCACCCCAGTTGGCAAACACGTTGCCCCCTCGTTCACTTTGTCTCTCTACTTGCTCGAGAGAGCAACTCTCGAACTGCAGCCTTTGCCATTGAGCTTATTGTTGTTAGCTTCTGTTATACATGCATGCATACTGAAAGCATCTGCATTGTTGAGAAGACCAGAGGGAGGACCTTCGCTGAGCCTGAGGAGCTCAGCGTTGCTGCAGCGAACCATGCTCATCGGGGGAGCCCATCGTGCCACCGGAGGACTGGACTGACCCCCCGAGGGTAAGATCTGCCCAGTTGCCGGGGAGAAGGGACTTGATCAATATTCGAGTCCACGTATGATTAGCCCTGTCATAGCGGGAGAGGAGCCGCTGAGTGCCGCTCTGAGGAGCCGCCGAGTGCTGCTCTGAGGAGCCGCCGAGTGCTGCTCTGAGCCCTGTGAATCTCGGGGAAAACCAAAGCATTGTTCATGCCTATACTGCACCGAACCTGGGACCACTGCGACAGTCCTGTTGCTCCTTTAACCTCAGTAAAAGAGAATCCGCCGCCTAACACAGCTGCATTCTCTCCCCGAGGCTGCTTGCATCAGCCCCGAGAACCGCCGTGATCGGGCCGATCCCCGTAGCTTTGCCTGCTTCCATCGTTCAAGCCCATCTACTGGCCACCGTCGTCCCGCCCTGCCATGCGAGCCGACTTTAGAGGGCCAACCCCACGGACCGACCCTGTCCAGGACCGATCTCAGTTGTCTGAAGGGAATTGAATATCGTCCACGTGCTTTCCACCCACTACCACTCAGTTCAAAGTATCTGCATCTAGCAGAGTAAGCGCTGACGCTTACTCTGAGTCAGAAGCTGCCCGCGTCCAGCCGAGTCTCCATCTAGTGGCCAAGCGGCAGAACTGCACCCTTCGATATATAAATATAGAAAGGGTTTATAGATAGTTCAATTATGTTATAATCATAACACTAAGCCAGTTGTGGAATGTATTTCACGAACGTGCACTAGAACATGTATATCAGTTGGTGATTCATCAGTTATTAATAACTGGATCATTAAAAAAAATTATATTTTCATAATTCATATTTCATATTCATAAATTTAATAACCTCTTCACAACAGTCTCTTGCTTGTTTGTGGGATTTGCCATGGTAGAGACTCTATTTACCACATCCACTGGAATGTGTTGGCGTCCATCCTGCCACCACACTCCCAGAAACTGAATCTCTCTGGTAGGTCCTTCCACCTTGTCTCACTTGATGGCAAAACCTGCATTCAGAAGAATGTCAATGATTTTGTTACCTTTCTCGAAGACTTCTTCAGCAGTTTTACCCCAGTCAAAGATGTCATCGATGAACAGGATGTGTTCCGGAGCACCACCTTTCTCCAGAGCATTGTGGATTACTTCATGACAGATGCTTGAGCTGTGGATCCAGCCCATTGGCAGTCTGTTGAAAGTGTACTGGATTCCTCTCCAGGTGAAAGCAAACTGAGGCCTGCATTCCTCTGCTATGGGAATAGAGAAAAATGCATTAGCAATGTCTATGGTAGCATACCATTTGGCCTCTTTGGATTCCAGCTCATACTGAAGTTCCATCATGTCTGGTACTGCTGCATTCATAGGTGGTACTTCATTCAGGGCTTGGTAGTCCACTGTCAGACGCCAGTCTCCATTCTGCTTTCACACAGGCCACACTGGACTGTTGAAAGGTGAATGAGTTTTGCCGACAACTTTCTGACTCTCCAATTGACAAATCAGATTCTGAATGGGCAACAAAGAGTCACAGTTGGTTCTGTATTGTCTACACTAGATCAGGCTGGACAGAGCCTCATCCAGCCTGCTCTTAAACACCCCCAGGGACGGGGCCTCGACCACCTCCCTGGACAACCCATTCCAGGGTCTCACCACTCTCATGGTGAAGAACCTCCTCCTCACATCTAGCCTGAATCTCCCCACCTCCAGCTTCATTCCATTCCCCCTAGTTCTATCACTACCTAAGATCCTGAGAAGTCCTTCCCCAGCCTTCCTGTAGGCCTCCTTCAGATACTGGAAGGCCACAATTAGGTCACCTCGGAGTCCTCTCTTCTGCAGACTGAACAGCCCCAACTCCTTCAGTCTGTCCTCATAGGAGAGGTGCTCCAGCCCTCTGATCATCCTTGTGGTCCTTCTCTGGACACGTTCCAGCACCTCCACATCCCTCTTGTAATAGGGGCTCCAGAACTGGAGACAGTACTCCAGGTGGGGTCTCACCAGGGCTGAGTAGAGGGGGAAGATCACCTGCCTCGACCTTTATTAGAATAAACCTTTATTAGAATAGACCAAACCAGGTTGGAAGAGACCTTCAAGATCATCGTGTCCAACCCATCAACCAATCCAACCCACCCAAACAGCTAACCCATGGCACTAAGCAACCCATCAAGTCTCCTCCTGAACACCATCAATGACGGCGACTCCACCACCTCCCTGGGCAGCCCATTCCATAGCGCAATCACTCTTTCTGTATAGAACTTCTTCCTAACATCCAACCTGAACCTCCCCTGGCGCACCCTGAGACTGTGTCCCCTTGTTCTGGTACTGGGTGCCTGGGAGAAGAGACCATCATCCACCTGTCTACAACCTCCCTCCAGGTAGTTGTAGAGAGTGATAAGGTCACCCCTGAGTCTCCTCTTCTCCAGGCTGAGCAACCCCAGATCCCTCAGCCTCTCCTCATAGGGCTTGTGTTCCAAACCCCTCACCAACTTTGTTGCTCTTTTCTGGACTCATTCCAGCAAGTCAACATCCTTCCTAAACTGAGGGGCCCAGAACTGGACACAGTACTCGAGGTGCGGCCTAACCAGTGCAGTATAGAGGGGCAGAATGACCTCCCTGCTCCTGCTGGACACACTGTTCCTGATGCAGGCACATAGCAAGTCAACATCCTTCCTAAACTGAGGGGCCCAGAACTGGACACAGTACTCGAGGTGCGGCCTAACCAATGCAGTATACATGGGCAGAATGACCTCCCTGCTCCTGCTAGCCACACTTCTCCTGATGCAGCCCAGGATCTGATTGGCCTTGCGGGCTGCAAGTGCACATTGAGAGCTCATGTTGAGCTTTTTGTCCACCAGCACCCCCAAGTCTCTCTCCTCAGGGCTACTTTCCAGCCAGTCACTGCCCAGCCTGCATTTGTACCTGGGATTGCCTCAACCCAGATGCAGGACCCTGCACTTGCTCTTCTTGAACTTCATGAGGTTGGCTTGTGCCCACCTCTCCAGCCTGTCAAGGTCCCTCTGGATGGCCTCCCTTCCCTCCAGCGTGTCTGCTGCACCACACAGCTTGGTGTCCTCAGCAAACTTGCTGAGGGTGCACTCAATGCCACTGTCCATGTCACCCATAAAGATGTTGAATAAGACAGGTCCCAGGACTGATCCCTGAGGGACTTCGCTTGTCACTGGCCTCCACTGGGACATGGACCCATTGACAGCCACTCTTTGGGTGCGGCCATCAAGCCAGTTCCTTATCCATCTAGTTGTCCACCCATCAAATCCATGTGTCACCAGTTTGGAGACCAGGTTGTGGTGCGGGACAGTGTCGAAGGTTTTGCTCAGGTCCAGGTAAATGACATCAGTTGCTCTCCCCTCATCTATTAATGTTGTCACCTGCTCATAGAAAGCAACCAGTTTGGTCAGGCAGGATTTACCAGTTAAACTTATATTAACCTCCACCTTACTTAATTCTTGAGATCCACCAGTGACTCCCAGAATAGTTATAGACTCTGATCCCTAATAATTTGATGGCATTATGGTGCACTGAGCTCCTGTGTCAACCAAGGCCCTGTACTTCTGAAATTGTGAAGTGCCAGGCCACTGGATGTACACATCCCAATAGATTCTGTTATCTCTGTTATCCCTCTCCTCCCCCTGGCGGGAGGCAGGGCACCCCTAGTTATGGGGAATATGCCCACATGTGCATTGTGCACAGTGTGCAGTGTTATAGCTTAGCATGCTATAATTGGAGCCAGTGTTGGAGCTACTAGAGTTATTTTGGGGAACTGTGGAAGGAACAGCTATCCTTCTGGTATTGCTACCTTGGATTCTGCCACTTTGCAGTTCTCTCAGTCTCCTGAAAAGATTAGAAGTTGGTTGGCCATCCCACCTGTTCATGTTGTCACCAAACTGATCACACAGAGTTATCCAAATAGTCCTACGTGTCTGCCTTGGTGGTCTGTTTTGATTTGATCTGTTTTGGAATGACCTCCTTCGAGGATGTGTATTCCTCACAGATGAAACTTGTATCCACCTGGAGGAAGAATTTAAATTATCCCTTTGTGCCAATTGGGATATGGAATTTTTAAATTCATCCTTTAATTCTCTTATGCAATTCTGTATATCACCAGACATAGTTTTAATAGCCGAAACCAAAGAAACATGTGTCATGCTATCCTCCAATTGTCTCATTTGATCACTGAATTGGCCAACCGTAGGAGAAGCTCCACCATAATTTCTTGACACAATTCTGCTTGCCAGAATGGTTGCATAATTAGAAGGAGAAAGTTTGATGAGCTTTTTAGCAAGACCAGTTCCCACAGGAATATCATCAGGATTCAGAGTTTCATGTGCACCATAGAGTATCTCTCTAACAGCAAATTCTCTCAGGCGCTTAATTCCCTCATCTGTGGTAGTCCAGGGTTTAGGATTCAATGGAAGATCATCTCGGGAAGGGTACCTCAGGGCAACCGCCATTAAAAGGCGTATCCACAAATTAACCTTACCGAGAATCCTGCTTAGACGTCTATCTATTCCATTATCCTTCGAGAGAGTTCCTAACTGAGATGCTGATTTGTCTCCAACTGTTAGAGCTGGAGCACCTGTATCATAACACCTACTAAGCCATGCTAGGACTGGCTCCTTATAGTTTCATAGTTTCATTCAGGGTTGGAAGAGACCACAAGGATCATCTAGTTCCAACCCCCCTGCCATGGGCAGGGACACCGCACACTAGATCAGGCTGGACAGAGCCTCATCCAGCCTGCTCTTAAACACCCCCAGGGACGGGGCCTCGCCCACCTCCCTGGACAACCCATTCCAGGGTCTCACCACTCTCATGGTGAAGAACCTCCTCCTCACATCTAGCCTGAATCTCCCCACCTCCACCTTCATTCCATTCCCCCTAGTCCTATCACTACCTGAGATCCTGAGAAGTCCTTCCCAGCCTTCCTGTAGGCCCCCTTCAGATACTAGAAGGCCACAATTAGGTCACCTCGGAGTCCTCTCTTCTGCAGACTGAACAGCCCCAACTCCTTCAGTCTGTCCTCATAGGAGAGGTGCTCCAGCCCTCTGATCATCCTTGTGGCCTTTCTCTGGACACGTTCCAGCACCTCCACATCCCTCTTGTAATAGGGGCTCCAGAACTGGAGACAGTACTCCAGGTGGGGTCTCACCAGGGCTGAGTAGAGGGGGAAGATCACCTCCCTCGACCTGCTAGCCACACTTCTCCTGATGCAGCCCAGGATCTGATTGGCCTTGCGGGCTGCAAGTGCACATTGAGAGCTCATGTTGAGCTTTTTGTCCACCAGCACCCCCAAGTCTCTCTCCTCAGGGCTACTTTCCAGCCAGTCACTGCCCAGCCTGCATTTGTGCCTGGGATTGCCTCAACCCAGATGCAGGACCCTGCACTTGCTCTTATTGAATTTCAGGAGGTTGGCTTGTGCCCACCTCTCCAGCCTGTCAAGGTCCCTCTGGATGGCCTCCCTTCCCTCCAGCGTGTCTGCTGCACCACACAGCTTGGTGTCCTCAGCAAACTTGCTGAGGGTGCACTCAATGCCACTGTCCATGTCACCCATAAAGATGTTGAATAAGACAGGTCCCAGGACTGATCCCTGAGGGACTTCGCTTGTCACTGGCCTCCACTGGGACATGGACCCATTGACATCCACTCTTTGGGTGTGGCCATCAAGCCAGTTCCTTATCCATCTAGTTGTCCACCCATCAAACCCATATGTCACCAGTGTGGAGACCTGCCCTGGTATAATCTTTACGGACATTTGGCAGTTCTTCACGTGGTGAAGAACAGTCTGAAATGTCATCTGATTCCTCCTCTTCCCCAACTTGTTGTCCTAATAATCCTACTGCCATTTTCTCAAGGATCTCTTTAAGATGAGAACCACCTCTGCCAGCTCCTGTCTTAGCTGCATCTCTATCCTGTTTTGCTCTCACTAACTCAGCTAGATCTTTAAAACAAATCTTCTCTTCCTCCTCATCAGGATCTCTTTTAGTAGGGGGTCCCTCACCAGGGTCAGTCTTCTGCTCTTCTCCTCCATTAGCTCCTGGATCAGCTTTGTTCTTTCCACTTCTAGTCTTTAAAATGGCCACCTTAACTGGAGCTGTTTTTGAATTTATAGCCACCTTAATAGAAGCTGACAGGTCCTGAGATATATCAGCTGCTGGGGCAGTGCCTTCCAGTCCCACCATGCAAGAAGACGGAAATGACCTAGCCCCATTAATGGCTGAAGGAGAAACAAGAGGAGGAGGAGGAGGGGAAGGAGGAGATGCCATATTGATATCTGCTGCCACCCCTGGCAGCTTTCCAAAATCAGCAGGAATGGTATTCAAGGCAGCTTTTACAATTAACTTTTTAGCCTTCTTTTTAACTGACACAGATTCTCCACACTCCTCATCACTAGACGTCTCTGGGACTGACCCAGAGCCACGTCACTTCCTCTTTGATCTAGTTTTAATAATAAAACATGGTCTGGACACCTTTCTCTACCGACGCAGACAAATTAGTAAATATGCAATTACCATCACCAGCAGCAGATTTACACACACCAAATAAATCACCTTTGGATCCCACCCATCACTTAAAGTTACTCTCTCCTCTGCCAGGATCTTAAACCCTTTTATCTCAATTGGGAGAGTGCTGGAGGTCACATTCCTGTATCTCGCTGGCCACAAGAAATCCACACATTTTCCATACCATAGTCTAACTCTATACATAAACCACAAACAAATTGTCCGCACCAAATATTTACCCAAGTAATCCATAATCAAACCCAAACAATATCTGTAAACCAGAGCCCCAAAAATTGAAAAAAATAAATGCTCCAAAATCCACAGCATCTTCATGTTTGCTAATCTGGCTATAAAACAATAAATCAAGCTAATTATCTGCCACACGTTGGGAAGCCAAGAAAAAAAAAATGTTGAGGGTGGAAGGGAAGGCCACAAGCCTTCTTCCCCCCCCGTAAGTAAAGGGCAGAAAATTGAAAGGAAAAAAAAAACACAGCCGGATTAGCAAAGGGATTGTGTGCTGTATTTACAAAGCAGTTTATGGAAATGCAGGTTTATATACAGAATTTACAATATTTACAATATATACACAGAAATATACAACAAAGTAACACAGAATGAGATTCCCTTCCCCCCATCTGGAGGAAGGGTTTCCCCCTGTACCCCCTTCTCTCCCCTTTTTCCCCAAAGAGGGTTAGAAGGAGAGAAAAAGGAATAATTTGTTAATTAAAAGTAGAAATATGGTTAGAGCAAATGTATTAGCAGAGGCCTTATCTTTTTCCAAGGTCAGTCTGGCCGAAAGCCCAGAAGCTGTGAGCTGCAGAAGGAGAAAGTACAAGACTGAACTGAGACAAGTCCCACTGGGAATCAAAACTGAAGGCAGTGCTCTGCTTTTCCACCAATAAAATTAGTTTAGACCTGTCTTGTTTATAAAACATTCGGCCATGGTGTCCCTTTGTTAAAGGCACCACCTCAAATGGTCACATTATCTCTTCAGACCTTTAAATATTTGCATCTAGAGGTAGTTTTATGAAGGTTTTTCTGCCATTTTGGAGTCTGATGCTAAACTGCTACCCTGGCTCTGGGATGCTGTGTCTTCCCAATGCAGAATCAAAGAAGAGTGCAGAAATTAGTAAATGATTGACAGATGGAGGGGAAAAGAAGCATGCTCAGGAGGGCTGTTGCTCACCCATTCCTTTTAAGTTTATGTCACCTACAACCCAGTGAGCTTTGAGAGTATTGGTAGGTAGTTTTGTGCTGTAAATATTTTTAAAATATTAGTCAAGTTACTTCTAATGATGTTCATATTTTATATCTATCACACACTAAAAGATTTGTGTTCTTTCAATGGAATGGAATAGTTCATTCTGATAGGATCTATAATTGTCATTTAGTCTGGCTGCCTGACCACTTCAGGGCTTACCAAAAGATAAAGTGTGTTATCATCCAAAAGATTCTGAAATACTGTCAGGCTTGAGTAAATCTATTCCAGTATTTGACCAGTATTTTATTCCAGTATTTCAGTATAGATTAGATTCCAGAAATCTATTCCAGTATTTCAGTAAATAAATACTTCCTGATGTCTAGTCTAATTCTCCCCTGTCACAGTTTTGAACCATCCCACAGAGAAGACACGATCACCTCCATTTCCACTTTCCCTACTCAGGAAGCTGTCATCTCAGCTTTACTCTCTGAAAACTAGACATGCCCAAAGTCTGCAGCTGTTCCTCACAGAACATTCTTTCCATCCCTTCCCCTGGCTATGTTGACCTCCTATGAAGGAACTGATGATATTATGATCCTTTAGAAATTTTGTAGTCCAGAACTGTTCATGGTACTCAAGCTGGAGCGACACCAGTGCTAAACACAGTGAGATAATGACCTCTTTTGTCTGGCCAGTTGTGCTGTTTTTGATGCACCTAAGCGTGCAATTTACATTCTTGTATGCAAGGAGATTCTGCTGACTCATATTGACCCTGTTATCAACCAGAACCCTGAGATCGCTTTCAGCAAGGCTGCTCTCTAGTCACTCCTCTTCCAGTTTTCATTTGTGTCTAGCATTACTTTGTCACAGGAGCAGAAAACCAGATTTGATCTTGTTAATTTCTATTTTATTAACAATTGTCCAATGATCCGATCTATCTAGATCCCTCTGCAGCTCTCTCAACAACATCTCCTGATTTGGTATCATCAGAAAACTTCCTAATGGTGCATTCACTGGCCATCAACCAACTCCCCATTAAGTAAATGCCATCCAGACAGATGTTCACTCAGAGCAGCATGTGCCTGCTTGTTTCATAGTTGGACACCTTGTCCAAAAGGGTACTGTAAGGGGTAATATCAAAGCCTTAATAAAATCCAGAAAGAAACTATGTCCACTTCCTTAGGCTTTACTTGCCTTGCAATTTGGAATCTGAGCTGTGCTTCAGAAAGCACCCAGAAAGACTGCAAAGCCCCTCACTGTAAGCACTATAAAGCCCAAGATCAGACAGACATGCCTTAACAGGCTGACAAAGACAAAGACCAGAGAAGTCGAGACCCTGGGACAGTTTAGTTTTATTTGAAGAAGCAACAAGAACTGCTGAGAAAATTGCAGCTGAAGAACCTCTCCAAAAGAGGCAAAGCTACAAAGCTGACAAGCTCTGCAAGCCTTGGAAACAAGCTCTTTTCTACAAAACATTCAGCTACAAAGCATTCAGAGATAAACCCTGTATGTGCCTCAGCAACAAGCTGCAGAAGCCAAGAGAAAGTGAAACTGTGTTACTGCAGTTTTCACATGTTAAATGACATTTGGGTTTTGTTTAAATCCCCACACGTAACACGTGGTACCACAATCTGTGGATTATAAATGTTGCAACTGAACGTACCGGACTGAAATGATATAGAATAGAATAGAATAGAATAGAATAGAATAGAATAGAATAGAATAGACCAGACCAGGTTGGAAGAGACCTCCAAGATCATCGCATCCAATCTATTATCCAAACCACCTAATCAACTAAACCATGCAACCAAGCACCCTATCAAGTCTCCTCCTGAACACCTCCAATGATGGTGACTCCACCACCTCCCCAGGCAGCCCATTCCAATGGTCAATCACTCTCTCTGTGTAGATGTGGTGGTGAGAGAAGTTCAGTTCCCCACCTCCAGAAACCATGGCTAACTCAGTCAGAGAAGCAACAACGGAAGTGCTATATTTTACAAGCAGGATGAAATACAGTGAATATATACACAATATTCAGTATTTACAATATATACAGAAATATACAATAAAGATCATAACACAGAAAACCTTTCCTCCTCCAGAGAGAAGGGTCCTCCTAAGACCCCCTTCTATCCCTTCCTTCCTTTTTTCCCAAAAAGGGTTAGGGAGAGAAGTAATCATTAAGGAGGAAATTCTGTTAGTTAAAAGCGTGTTCTAAGGAAAGAAAAAAAAAAATTAGTTTCTTATCTTGTTAACTCATTAGCTCCAGGTCAACTCCAGCCAGCACAGAGGAAAGACAGCAGCTGCTCAGGCAGACTGAAGCAGACAGACTGACTGACTGAGATCAATCTGAACTCAATCTAAAATCTAGTATTGCATTCTACCAATCTACAAATGACATTCATTTAGAATGTCTTTGTTTTCCTTTTCACATCAAAGCATTAAGCCAGAGTGTTCCAGTAACTGCCCTTTCTTAAAGGCGTAGCCTAAAATGGTCACAGTAGAATTTATTTCTAACCTCCAGCCTAAATCTCCCCTGGTGCAGCTTGAGACTGTGTCCTCTTGTTCTGGTGCTGGTTGCCTGGGAGAAGAGACCATCATCCGCCTGTCTACAACCTCCCTTAAGGTAGTTGTAGAGAGCAATAAGGTCTCCTCTGAGCCTTCTCTAGGCTAAACAACCCCAGCTCCCTCAGCCTCTCCTCATAGGGCTTGTGTTCCAAAAACCCCACCAATTTTGTTGCCCTTCTCTAGACATGTTCCAGCAAGTCAACATCCTTCCTATAACTGAGGGGCCCAGAACTGGACACAGGACTCAAGGTGTGGCCTAACCAGTGCAGCGTACAAGGGCAGAATGACCTCCCTACTCCTGCTGGCCACACTGTTCATGATGCAGGCCAGGATGCCACTTGCCCTCCTGGCTGCCTGGGCACACTGCAGGCTCATGTTAAGCCTACCATTGACCATTACCCCAAGGTCCTTCTCTGCCTGGCTGCTCTCCAGCCACTCTGACCCCAGCCTGTAGCACTGCATGGGGTTGTTGTGGCCGTTGGATTCTGCCCATCTGTCCAGCCTGTCAAGGTCCCTCTGCAAAGCACCTCCACCCTCTAGCAGATCAACACCTGCCCCCAGCTTGGTGTCATCCACAAATTTTCTGATGATGAACTTAACACCCTCATCCAGATCATCAATAAAGATGTTAAAGAGCATGGGGCCCAGCACTGATCCTTGGGGCACACCACTAGTGACTGGCTGCCAGCTGGATGTGGCACCACTCACCACCACTCTCTGGGCTTGGCTCGCCATCCAGTTCTTAAGCCATTGCAGTGTGCTCCTGTCCAAGCCATGGGCTGACAGCTTGGCCAAGAGTTTGCTGTGGGGGAACAATGTCAAAGTCCAGGTAGACTACATCCACAGGTCTCCCCACATCCACCAGGCGGGTCACCTGATCATAGAAGGAGGTCAGGTTGGTCAGGCAGGACCTGTCCTTCCTAAATCCATTCTGGCTGGGCCTGATCCCTTGGCCATCCTGTAAGCGCTGTGTGATTGCACTCAAGATGATCTGTACCATGATCTTGCCTGGCACTGAGGTCAGGCTGACAGGTCTGTCATTCCCCAGCTTCTTGTGGATGGGCACCATGTTGGCCAGCTTCCAGTCTTCTGGGACCTCGCCAGTGAGCCAGGACTGCTGAAAAATGATGGAGAGCTGCTTGTCCAGCTCATCTGCCAGCTCTCTCAGCACCCTAGCTTGGATCCCATCTGGTCCCATGGACTTGTGGGGATCCAAGCAGCTGAGGAGATCTCTAACTATCTCCTCCTGGAACACAGGGAAACTATGTTGCTGCCTGGCTCCTTCTGCCAGCTCTGCAGGCCAGCTGTCTGGAAGACATTCTGTCCTGCTAGTAAAAATTGAGGCAAAGAAGGTGTTAAGTACCTCTGCCTTTTCCTCATCATTTGTTACTACATTCCCCTCCATGTCCACCAAGGAGTGGAGGTTGTCCTTGCACCTTCTCTTGCTGTTAATATATTTATAGAAGGAGCTTTTGTTGTCCTTCCCAGCAATGGCTAGTCTAAGCTCTAAATGTGCTTTTGCCTCACTAATTTTCTTCCTACAAGACCTAGCAACATCCTTAAACATTGTATGGGTTACCTCACCTTTCTTCCAAAGATGGTACGCTCTCTTTTTTTCCCTTAGTTCTTTTAGAAGTTCATTACCCATCCAGGCTGGCCTGGATTTGTAGTTAGTAATCTATGAAGTCTGCAGTGGGTAATCTATGAAGTTTGATTTTTATAAGCATCTGTTAAAAGGTCTGTTGCCCTGGAGAAATCTAGAGTTTCCCCCTCTCCTTTGTGGGCAAAGCCAGTGTTCTTCTCTTTTTTCTTCACATTTGAAATTACAGTTTGTTGTTTCTGGATTTTTATTAATATTATTTAAATTGTTACATGTTCCTGCTGGTGAGGTATCTGTTCCACAACTAAATATTTTGAACCAGTAAATAGGTTTTATGAATACTTTCAGTGTTTTTTTTAATTAATAATTATTAATATTTTTATTAATATTTCTGCCTATTAAATATTAATAACCTCCATAAATTCAGGTCTCCCCTGTTCTCAAACTTTATGGTTCTCTGTAAACTGAATGGCCTTTTAAACTCTTTTTCACCTTCAGCAGGAGAGATGAAAAGCACCTTCTATTCATGTAGGCCTCAGAATAATGTGCATCTTCCTAGGAGTCAAGATGTGTGGTTTGAATGGCTTCAGGCTGAAGAAGGTCTAGAAGCCACATTTTTCACTTCAGACACTACCACTGCTGCTGCTACTGCTTCCATTTTTTGAAGGCAAGAGTGCATTGGTTTGTAAAGGGTCCTCTAAGGTCATCTAGTCCAATATCCCTGCAGGGAGCACAAACATATTTGACTAGATGTTGGCGATTCTGGCAATCAGCCAGCGGCAGTGCCTAACATGGCAGCTTCCATGTCCTCAGCAGCCATTAGAGAGGCAAAGCCATTTCCTTCTTCTTCAGCAGGAGTAGACGTGAACTCTGATATTGATCTCGACTGGAAACACCGAGGTGAGATATTCTTAGCTCGGTGGGCTCACAATTCGTCAGGACATCAAAGCAGAGATGCAACCTACCAATGGGCTCTTGACAGATCTGTAGACGTTTCCATGGATGCTATCATATATGACTGTGACATTTGTGCTGCTTCTGAGCTTGAAGAGATCCTTAAGAGAGTGGCAGCAGGATTATGGGGACAACATGTTCAGGAAGATGAGGCAGAGGAGTCAGATGACATTCAACATACTAGTGCCCCATGTTGGGCGTCAGTTATTTATGTGGTAGTGAGAAAAGTTCAGTTCTTCCCCCCACCCCAACCCATAGCTAACTCAGTCGGAGAAGCAGATGGAACGAGTATATTTTCACAAGCAGAATGAAATGCAATGAATATATACGCAATATACAGTATTTACAGTATATACAAAAATATACAGGAAAGAATGTAACACAGAAAACTCCCCCTTCTCGATAGAGGAGGGTTCCCCCCAAAACGCTTTTTCCATTTTTTTCATTTCTCTTTCTATCCTGTTTCCAGAATTAATGGTGTGAGGAGCTTTTGCTTATGAATACAAGTTTGTGCAGGCTCTCAGAATAGGGAAGAATGAGAAACTTCAGGTATATCCCCTATTGCACTGTTCCCTACAAGCTGATTTAGACACTCCTGCTTTTCCATGTATAGGTTAATATTCTGCACCCCAGAGATCTCTTTTATCCCATATGTTGAATGAGATATGTAGATGGCTTATTTGTAAATATGGTTCTTCAAACTGATTAAAGGGGAAAACTGCAGGACACAATATTTCTATGACAGTCTTCTGTGTTGCAAGGCAATGTGTACAGCCTGAATAAGAAGGAAATCCTTGTCCATTTTTTGGCAGGGATAGAAAAATTTAATTTTTTTTTTTACATAAACAGAACACAGGTATTAATATCCTGATTAAAAGATAATTAACTCTCCATTCAGATTGTTTAGAAGTAGTCTTAAAACTAATAAATTGATTATTAAATATCCAATAATGAAGAAAGAGTATCTGTGTAACTAAAATAGCATAATATAAACAGTCAGATGTTGCAGTCTGAAAACTAAAAAAAATAAAATTTTGGACAGCACACTTTATAAAACAGTCAGTAAATTTGCTTCACCACTATTACCACATCCTGGTCTTCCCACACCACATCCTGGTCTCCAAACTGGTGACACATGGGTTTGATGGATGGACCACTAGATGGATAAGGAATTGGCTTGATGGCCGCACCCAAAGAGTGGCTGTCAATGGGTCCATGTCCCAGTGGAGGCCAGTGACAAGCGAAGTCCCTCAGGGATCAGTCCTGGGACCTGTCTTATTCAACATCTTTATGGGTGACATGGACAGTGGCATTGAGTGCACCCTCAGCAAGTTTGCTGAGGACACCAAGCTGTGTGGTGCAGCAGACACGCTGGAGGGAAGGGAGGCCATCCAGAGGGATCTTGACAGGCTGGAGAGGTGGGCACAAGCCAACCTCATGAAGTTCAAGAAGAGCAAGTGCAGGGTTCTGCATCTGGGTCAAGGCAATCCCAGGCACAAATGCAGGCTGGGCAGTGACTGGCTGGAAAGTAGCCCTGAGGAGAGAGACTTGGGGGTGCTGGTGGACAAAAAGCTCAACATGAGCTCTCAATGTGCACTTGCAGCCCGCAAGGCCAATCAGATCCTGGGCTGCATCAGGAGAAGTGTGGCTAGCAGGTCGAGGGAGGTGATCCTCCCCCTCTACTCAGCCCTGGTGAGACCCCACCTGGAGTACTGTGTCCAGTTCTGGAGCCCCTATTACAAGAGGGATGTGGAGGTGCTGGAACGTGTCCAGAGACGGGCCACAAGGATGATCAGAGGGCTGGAGCACCTCTCCTATGAGGACAGACTGAAGGAGTTGGGGCTGTTCAGTCTGCAGAAGAGAAGGCTCCGAGGTGACCGAATTGTGGCCTTCCAGTATCTGAAGGGGGCCTACAGGAAGGCTGGGGAAGGACTTCTCAGGATGTCAGGTAGTGATAGGACTAGGGGGAATGGAATGAAGGTGGAGGTGGGGAGATTCAGGCTAGATGTGAGGAGGAGGTTCTTCACCATGAGAGTGGTGAGACCCTGGAATGGGTTGTCCAGGGAGGTGGGCGAGGCCCCGTCCCTGGGGGTGTTTAAGAGCAGGCTGGATGAGGCTCTGTCCAGCCTGATCTAGTGTGCGGTGTCCCTGCCCATGGCAGGGGGGTTGGAACTAGATGATCCTTGTGGTCCCTTCCAACCCTGAATGACACTATGAAACTGTGAAACTATGAAACTATTATTGTGAGGATAATGTAGCAACCAGATGGAAGACCTAATATAATTTCATTAGCTAAAGTTAACAGACTCAGATACAAGTGTTAGCTTATTTTTACATTTGATTTTTACTGGAATTGCTGTAGTTCAATTTGCATGATAAAATCTGAAATCTGCACATAAATGCAGCTGTTGAGATATCAACAGAATACTACATAGTGCCAATTAGAAGAATTTATTTCTGTCCCAAAAAAAACAAACAAACAACTAAAAAAAAAACCAAAAACAGACAAACAAAGAACAAAAAAGAGGCTTGATATGCATTCCTAGAAATTATTGTAAGCCATCAGTTTATACTGCTAAGGGCAGATAAAGTGGACCTAAGTCTTCTGGGTCTTAAAAGTAAAACTATGGAAAAAGCAATAACAAGAACAGGTAAAGAGAGTAATGGGGTTTAATGTGATAAACGAGAAAATTAACTGCACAACAGCCTGTTCAATATCTCCAGAAAAACAATATTACATTTGTCAAGGCCACAGATCTATTGATTCAGTGATCAAAAAGAGATGAAATGATGTTTCAATTAGCTCTGTGGAATAGAGAAATAGGCTATGAGAAAAACGGAGAAGAACTGCAATTGTAAGGTGTCCCCAGGTTGTGGGTCCAAGTAGCAAGCTGAAAGATGGTGAGGTTGGAGGTTACTGAAAATGAAGGAAAATTAAATCAGAGATGAGAGATAGTTGAGACATGAAGTCTTAAGACAATAGCTGGTCATGAAACGTTACCAGTAAAACTGCTGGAGGAGAAATGTATATGTGAGCCTCTGGCACAGAGTCTTTAGGTGAATTTATGCCTGTGGGTGCCCCATGTGCTGTGCCACTGTGAGCAGCCCTTCTAATTAAGCCTTAACCTTGAAGCAAGGTCTGATCGTCCTCTTGACTTGAAATATAAACTGCTCTGGGAAGAGGCGCAGCTGTAAATAACAAGGTGTAGGGAATTTTTCCTCAGCCTGAGAAAGAGACAGGGAAAAGCATGTGGGGGAAGAAAAGGTTTTTAAGCCATGATGTTGTGGTGGTTTAGGCTGGGTGCTGGCCCAGATGCCACTGCATAGAACACACCTGGGAGGTCCTTACGGGTAGGCCCAGCCCAGGGGGTGGTCACAGGCAGGTATTCCATTTCCCATAATGCCCTGCTCCCCTATAAAATGCCCATGCGGGGTCTTCACTTCCTCTTTTGTCCCCAGCTGCAGCCTAGGTAAAATGACGTGAGCCGCCTCCCTTGGGCCTGCCCAGGCCCAAGGCTGGGTTGGGGGGAGGGTAGGAAAGAGCCCTGGGGGGGGTTTGGGTGTACTCCCAGGTGGGGATGGGATGTTCTTGGGCATGTTCTGGGATCTCTCTCTTTGTCACGGTGCTTGTGGTTCTCTGTAAAGCTTTCATTGGTGTTTGTTTTTAAATTGTTTTTCTATTTAAACTTTCCATCACTTTTGCAATCCCTTTGTCTGTGTCGTTGTTTCTGCCCTGTGGTGGGGAGGGGGGTTTGCCCCAACCCATTACAGATGTGCATATAATAAAGTGCTAGCAGCTGTTGATGCAAATATCCAGAGTGCCTCTGTGTTTTCTCTCTGCACTGGTCCTCATTGACTGGTCATCCCTACAAAGCACAACGATGGCAATGCCCACAGTGGCTGGAGGTCACCTTGGAAATTAGACTCCCTCTCTCCTTTTGGGCTGGTCAGAAAGAGTGTTATCTTGGCAGATCTGTAAAACTGAGAACCAGATACCAAAGGTGGTTAGACCCTTCAGAATATTCTAAGTCAGGCGCATGGAGCCTTCAGCATATTTTGGAACCACGGTTAGTGCCCCCAGAATATTTTCAGATAGGTGCTACAGAGCCTACAATAAATATCCCAGGAGCTGAAGGTGTTGACATCTGAAAAATATTTTAAGACAGGTGGTGGGAGCCTGAAATAGCTATAGTGAAAAAAAGCAATCAAAGCTAAGAGAATCTATATTCTAAAGACTTGAGGCATTGAGAAGGTGATCTGTTGCAAACAAGCAATGAGGACACAGATCTCTGCAGAGAAGTCAATTTTGACTGTATTCATGCACATATTAAAGATGCACAGTGTTAAGTTTCAGGAGCTGGCTTTATGTCTATTACTTATTTGGTGCATTCTCTTTGATGCGACAACTGTGGTGAAGGCACATTATGCCCCAATACTGAATCTTGTCCCAGCATGTGGGCAAGTTCCCCCTCCCTCCAGGAGGAAGACAAAAGCCAAGGCATTAGCCAGGCTTGCACGCACCCAGCGCATGCAGCACTTGTGCTGACACCAAGTATGGGCATATTCTAGCTTCACGCTTTCTATAGGCTGAAGCCAGTTGCTTATGAGAGTGCCCATTGGTCAAGCCCAGCCTCGAGGAATCTATAAGTGTCACCCCAGTTGGTGAACACGTTGCCCCCTCATTTACTTTGTCTCTGTCCTTGCTCGAGAGAGTAAGTCTCGAGCTTCAGCCTTTGCCATTGAGCTTATTGTTAGCTTCTGTTATACATGCACGCATACTGGAAGCGTCTGCATCGTTAAGAAGCCCAGAGGGAGGACCTTCGCTGAGGCTGAGGAGCTCAGCATTGCTACAACCAGTCGTGCCGATCGGAAGAGCCCATCGTGCCGCCGGAGGACTGGACCAACCCCGCGGGTAAGATCTGCCCAGTTGCCGGGAGAAGGGACTTGATTAATACCGAGTCCGTGTATGCCTAACCCCGCCGTGCGGGAGAGGAGCCACCGAGTGCCGCTCTGAGGAGCCGCCGAGTGCCGCTCTGAGCCCTGTGAATTCCAGGGAAAACCAGAGCATTGTTAATGTTTGTGCTGCACCGAATCTGGGACCATTCTGAGAGTCCTGTTGCTCCTTTAACCTCATTAAACGAGAGACGCCGCCTAACGCAGCCGCATTCTCTCCCTGAGGCTGTTTGCATCAGTCCCGAGAACCATCGTGGTTGGGCTGACCCCGTAGCTTCGCCTGCTTCCGTCCTTCAAGCCCGCCCGCTGTGCGAGCCGACTTTAGAGGGCCGACCCCACGGACCGACCCTGTCCAGGACTGATCCCTGTTGTCTGAAGGGAATTGAATATCGTCCACGTGCTTTCCACCCACTAGCACTCAGTTCAAAGTATCCGCGTCCAGCAGAGTAAGCGCTGACGCATAGAAAGATTGTAATATTGCTGTGTATAGCCAGAAGCCGCCCGCGTCCCGCCGAGTCTCCATCTAGTGGCCAAGCGGTGGAACTGCACCCTTCGTTATATAAATACAGAAAGGGTTTATAGATAGTTTAATTACATTATAATCATAACACTAAGCCAGTTGTGGAATGTATTTCACGAACGTGCATTAGAACATGTATATAAGTTGGTGATTCATCGGTTATTAATAGTTTGATAATTAATAAAATTATATTTTTCATAATTCATATTTCATATTAATAAATTTAATAACCTCTTCACCACAATATGGCGCAGCGAGCAGGGTGCACAGCTGTGAAATATTTCCATAACTTGGGATACAAAATTACAGCCCCAGACTTGGAATGGGCAAAATTAAATTGTAAAAATATAGATGGCATTTTCGCAAAGCTAAGCGAACCCAGCAGCGAACATGTTGTCCTGATGGCATCTTGTATTATACAGATGCAGGAGGAAATTAAATTCTTTGACCAAAAGGTTTCCCAATTGGAAAGGGAACTGGCGAAGTCAGAGGCACAAAGCCAGAGACTTCATGATTTATTTGAGCTGCACATAAAAGAGACCATGTCTGTTTTCAAGTCTCAATGGCAATCACATGCTACCTATGAAGTAGCCAGGGCACATGACACACGAGAGCCAGGCTCTCCTATTCTGTCTGTCCCAGTTGACAAGCAGAAACCAGCTGATTTTGATTCAGCAGCTGCCCAGCATCAGCACATGAGCAATGTTAGCTCACCCACACCAGACAGGTCAGCAGCTATAGCACCGGTGCAGCAAGCCAAGCCAGGCTCCACATCACCGGATGATGACAGTGAAGCTACCAGCTTCAACCAGCAACGAATTCCCAAGAAGAAGGTGAGATTCAACTTAGCATCGCTAGATGACTCCAAAGCCAGCAGCGGACCGAGTTTCCCACAGCATGGCAGACCAAGAGGTAACCAGGGAAATAGAAGCTCCTGCAATAAGGTAGCCAAGCTGACTCGACAACAGTTTGCACAGCATCCCAGCAAGAGAGCTTACTACGATCCCAGAGACACACAGAGCACCACATCAGACTCAGATTCTGGATGTGAGTCTAGCCCACAGCATCACCGCAAACTGCGGAAGAGCCAGGCTGCTGTAGAAGCCAACGAGGCTGAACCCCGCAGCATCCTGAGAGCTAAGTTCCAGGAAAAGACCTCCAAAAGGGAGAGTTCCAGAAGGGACCACAGACCCAGCAAGGAGGGACACCGGCAAAAGGTATATACTGCCAGCCGTAAAGCGATACCACATGGCCAGAGAAGGGAAGAGCAACGCTCTCAAGCATCCCCTTCCACCAACCCAGGCAGACATGAATACTGCACTGGAAAACAACACTCACGAGGTTCCTGCAACCCCAGTAGAGGGAATGAAAACACGCAGAGTGACAGGGAACGCTCTAATTCACGAGATTCACCTGACTCACTAGATCCATGGTGTTGGGTACTCCTCAAAATGGAATGTCCCGAGGAAGTTGTATTTGGCTTGGAACCAAGGATGAGAAAGAAAGTAGCAAAAAGGGTACTCACTAAACTGATAAAAGAAGCAGTGGAAAGAGATTATTCCTCATCTCAATACTGAGGAAGTCCTGTCATAGTGACAGAGCCCATCTTATCAAGGGGTGGGAAATTGACAAACTCCATAGACACTTTGATAGCTTCAGTGTCATATGGGAATCAAACCCCATCACTTAGTCAAGGGGGTGGTGGGAGATAATTGAGAGTACCAATATTGGTTTCGAGCAAACATTTGTTCCACACTGCTAAGACAGCTCGCTCTGTTAAGAGTATAGTTTAAAGTCTGTATACTGTTCATATAGTGCTAAGGTATTGTAAGTCACTATGTTTGAAAATGTATTCTACCAAACAGGTATGATATAGCTTAATCCTATATGGGATAAACCTTGTTAAGGGTAATCTATACTCGAGGCTTATACATGCCCATGGGCAAGGGGGTGGTAATGTGGTGAAGGCACATTATGCCCCAATACTGAATCTTGTCCCAGCATGTGGGCAAGTTCCCCTCCCTCCAGGAGGAAGACAAAAGCCAAGGCATTAGCCAGGCTTGCACGCACCCAGCGCATGCAGCACTTGTGCTGACACCAAGTATGGGCATATTCTAGCTTCACGCTTTCTATAGGCTGAAGCCAGTTGCTTATGAGAGTGCCCATTGGTCAAGCCCAGCCTCGAGGAATCTATAAGTGTCACCCCAGTTGGTGAACACGTTGCCCCCTCATTTACTTTGTCTCTGTCCTTGCTCGAGAGTAAGTCTCGAGCTTCAGCCTTTGCCATTGAGCTTATTGTTAGCTTCTGTTATACATGCACGCATACTGGAAGCGTCTGCATCGTTAAGAAGCCCAGAGGGAGGACCTTCGCTGAGGCTGAGGAGCTCAGCATTGCTACAACCAGTCGTGCCGATCGGAAGAGCCCATCGTGCCGCCGGAGGACTGGACCAACCCCCGCGGGTAAGATCTGCCCAGTTGCCGGGGAGAAGGGACTTGATTAATACCGAGTCCGTGTATGCCTAACCCCGCCGTGCGGGAGAGGAGCCACCGAGTGCCGCTCTGAGGAGCCGCCGAGTGCCGCTCTGAGCCCTGTGAATTCCAGGGAAAACCAGAGCATTGTTAATGTTTGTGCTGCACCGAATCTGGGACCATTCTGAGAGTCCTGTTGCTCCTTTAACCTCATTAAACGAGAGACGCCGCCTAACGCAGCCGCATTCTCTCCCTGAGGCTGTTTGCATCAGTCCCGAGAACCATCGTGGTTGGGCTGACCCCCGTAGCTTCGCCTGCTTCCGTCCTTCAAGCCCGCCCCGCTGTGCGAGCCGACTTTAGAGGGCCGACCCCACGGACCGACCCTGTCCAGGACTGATCCCTGTTGTCTGAAGGGAATTGAATATCGTCCACGTGCTTTCCACCCACTAGCACTCAGTTCAAAGTATCCGCGTCCAGCAGAGTAAGCGCTGACGCATAGAAAGATTGTAATATTGCTGTGTATAGCCAGAAGCCGCCCGCGTCCCGCCGAGTCTCCATCTAGTGGCCAAGCGGCGGAACTGCACCCTTCGTTATATAAATACAGAAAGGGTTTATAGATAGTTTAATTACATTATAATCATAACACTAAGCCAGTTGTGGAATGTGTTTCACGAACGTGCATTAGAACATGTATATAAGTTGGTGATTCATCGGTTATTAATAGTTTGATAATTAATAAAATTATATTTTTCATAATTCATATTTCATATTAATAAATTTAATAACCTCTTCACCACACAACAAGGGGAGGTATGCAAGCTGCTTTGTCTCTTACAACTTGGCACTTAGTAATTGACTGATTAAGGCAGCTTACAGTGAATAGAATGGTTGTAGCCTCAGCAGCAGTGACAACATCCCATCAAGAAACTCAAAAGGAGCAATTAAGCTTAAAGCCACTGTCAACTACTCCCTCTGAGATTTACCTGCTGAGAGGATCTCACAGATTTTAGTGACTCCATATCACCTTCTGCACCTCCAACAAACTACAATCAAACCTGTGAATCTATAACATCCATTGCCCCCTCAACTGACTCGCCAGTTGGACCCTGTGACCCTATTGCATCTACTGCTCTCTGGTGAGATCCTGCAGTTCGATCCCAAGAGAGCAGTGCAGAGACACTACCGATTAATCTATTTTCTCTGCAAACTGTGGGCAGAAGGTATGCCCCCCCTGGAGTCATTGCTCAGAATTTGCCAGTCACAGAACCTGCCAGGGTATCGGCCCATAGCCCTAATCCAAGTTAGCACTGACAAAAGATAAAGGATCAGGAACTCCAGGAAGGAGACACAGACAATTTCACAGCTGTTCTAGCATGTCCTGTGGTCTGACAGCCTGACCACCCGGCTGAACGGAATCTGATCCCATGGGGTATAACACATTATCTTAGAATTACAGTGATCCAAGATGGGTTCAGGTCCCCAGAAGTGGAGTCATTGTGTCATGGAATCTTCAGAAATTTGTTAACACAGTATCACACAGAGTATCACACACAGTATCACTTAGGTTGGAAAGGACCTCAAGGATCATCGAGTCCAACCTATCAACGCAGACCCCATGACTAGACCATGGCACCAAGTGCCACGTCCAATCTCCCCTTGAACGCCTCCAGGGTCGATGACTCAACCACCTCCCTGGGCAGCCCATTCCAATGCCGAATTACTCGCTCGGTGAAAAACTTCCTCCTCACTTCGAGTCTGAACCTCCCCTGGCGCAGCTTGAGACTGTGTCCTCTTGTTCTGGTGCTGGTTGCCTGGGAGAAGAGACCAACCCTTTCCTGGCTACAACCACCCCTCAGGTAGTTGTAGAGGGCAATGAGGTCACCCCTGAGCCTCCTCTTCTCCAGGCTAAACAATCCCAGCTCCCTCAGCCTCTCCTCATAGGGCTTGTGCTCAAGGCCTCTCACCAGCCTTGTTGCCCTTCTCTGGACACGTTCAAGTGTTTCAATGTCCTTCTTAAACTGTGGGGCCCAGAACTGGACACAGGACTCAAGGTGCGGCCTAACCAAAGCAGAGTACAGGGGCATTATGACCTCCCTGCTCCTGCTGGCAACACTATTCCTAATGCAGGCCAGGATGCTATTGGCCCTCCTGGCCACCTGGGCACACTGCTGGCTCATATTCAGGTGGCTGTCGATCAGCTCACCCAGGTTCCTCTCTGTTTGGGAGCTCTCCAGCCACCCCAACCCCAGCCTATAGCTCTGCATGGGATTGCCGTAGCCAAAGTGCAGCACTCGGCACTTGGACTTGTTGAATGCCATCCCATTGGACTCTGACCATCTGTCCAGTCGGTCGAGGTCCCTCTGCAGAGCCTTTCTACCCTCTAACTGACTAACATCTGCCCCTAACTTTGTGTCATCTGCAAACTTGCTGATGACTGACTCTACCCCTTCATCCAGATCATCAATGAATATGTTGAAGAGGATGGGGCCCAGCACTGATCCCTGGGGGACACCACTGGTGACTGGCCTCCAGCTGGATGTGGCACTGTTCACTCTCTGGGCCCGGCCCTCCAGCCACTTCCTAACCCAGTACAGAGTGTAATGGTCCAATCTACAGGCTGACAGCTTACTCAGCAGTTTGCTGTGGGGGACGGTGTCAAAGGCCTTGATGAAGTCCAGGTAGACCACATCTACAGGCCTCCCCACATCCACCAGACGGGTCACCTGATCATAGAAAGAGATCAGGTAGGAGAGGCAGGATCTGCCCTTCCTAAATCCATGTTGGCTGGACCTGAGCCCTTGGCCATCCTTCAGGTGTGCAGTTATTGCCGCCAGGATAATCTGCTCCATCACTTTCCCTGGCACCAAGATCAGGCTGACCGTCCTGTAATTACCAGGTTCCTCCATCCGACCCTTCTTGTGGATGGGGACCACGTTGGCCAGTTTCCAGTCATCTGGGACCTCACCTGTGAGCCAGGACTGGAGGAAAATGATGGAGAGTGGCCTCGCTAGCACATCTGCCAGCTCTCTCAGCACCCTAGGATGGATCCCATCTGGTCCCATGGACTTGTGAATATCCAAGTGGCTCAGCAGGTCCCGAACTGATTCCTCATGGATTACCGGGGCATTACACTGCCCCCCGACCCCATCGCCCAGCTCCGGAGGCCACTCGTCCTGAACTCCTGCCTTGCTGTTAAAGATTGAGGCAAAGAAGGTGTTCAGGACCTCAGCTTTCTCCTCATCCTCAGTCACTGTGTTCCCCTTCAGGTCCACTGGGAGTGCAGGTTTTTCCTACCCTTCTTCTTATTGTTAATATATTTATAAAAATGCTTTTTATTGTCTTTGACTGAGGTGGCCAGCTTCAGTTCCAGCTGGGCCTTTGCCTCCCTAATTTTATTCCTACATAATCTAACAACTTCCTTGAACATACCTCGAGAAGCCTTCCCCTCCTTCCAAAGGTGATACAGCCTCTTCTTCCCCCTTAAATCCTCCAGGAGCTGCTTGCTCATCCAGGCTGATCGCCTTCCCCACCGGCTTGCCTTCCGGTATGTGGGAACCGCCAGTTCCTGTACCTTCAAGAGCTCCTGTTTGAAGTAGGTCCAACCCTCCTGAACCCCTTGGTTCATGAGTGCTGCTACCCAGGGGACTTTGCAGACAAATTTCTTAAATAGGCTGAAGTTCGCCCTTCGGAAGTCCAAGGTGAAGGTTCTGTTGGTGCTCCTCCCTATCTCCCTGCATATTGAAAACTTTACTATCTCATGGTCACTGCACCCTAGGCAGTCTCCCACGATCACATCTCCCCCCAGCCCTTCCCTATTGGAGAACAGCAGGTCAAGCAGAGCCTGTCCCCTGGTAGGCTCGCTTAACAGCTGTGTCAGGAAGCAGTCCTCCATTCGCTCCAGGAATCTTCTGGACTGCCTCCTCTCTGCTCAATCAAGTTCCCAGCAGATATCTGGGCAGGTTGAAGTCACCCACAAGGACAAGATCTGATGATCTTGAGACAGCCTCCAGTTGCTTGTAGAACAACTCATCAGCCTCCTCATCCTGGTTGGGTTGTCTGTAACAGATTCCAATCAGGATGTCAGACTTGTTAGGTTGTCCTCTGATTTTGACATTGTTTGACATTAAGCAGTTAAGTCAGTTAATGTTTACTCTGACCCAGCTATTGTTGTTTGAGGTGCAATAGCACAGATTGGCTAATGAAACAGCCACGGGCAATGTTGGCTGTCCTCAAGACGACTACAGATTTGGTGTGGGTCATCCACAGACAATATGAGAACCCCTGGTAGCTGACCCACAGTTGCAGTGTGGTTACACCTTCTTGTTCTGCAACAAGCAAAAGACCTAACCTTTCAGGATCTAATGAAATTTGGCAGTGAGCTTGTTTCTCACAATTTGGTGACCTGTATGTGATTACCCTGTCTACAAAGGCTTTCGGGACCCTTCAGAAGGTGGGGAGACCCCACTGATTTTGGCAGCCCAGAAGGAGGACCCTAGAAGCCTCTTGGAACACAGGTAAATGATTCAGGAAATATTATAAGATAAAGGCAAGGAAAGGAGCTCCCAGTTGCCCATAATTCTAGTGCACAATGATCTGGAGAAGAAAAGGACTGTAAGTATTGTTCAGTTGAGCGGGAATTGAGGTCAGTGAGTGTGTGCATGGACCCATGAGGGACTTGGATGGTGAGCGGTTGGGAAGAATGGACCTTGGGAAAATGGGGGCAGGGGTCAAGTATAGACCAGTCCTGAGAAACATGGGAGCAACAAGGGTACCTAGGTATATATCCCCCAGACAGTCTTCTAGGATTAGTTAGCGTATTGGAGGCATAATCCTAATATGCAGGATAAGAATAAGGCAAAAAGGATAAATGGAGGAAGGGCCTAGAGAGAAAATTAGATTGTGGGAAAGTTAGGCATTTGAAACAAGATTGCCCAAGAAGAAGAGAGATCTTAAGGTTTTGGGGGGTATAATATTTAGCTTTGGTTTGATCTGTTTTGGAATGACCTCCTTGGAGGACGTCTATTCCTCGCATATGAAACCTGTATGCACCTGGAGGAAGAATTGGAATTATCTCTTTGTGCCAATTGGGATATGGAATCCTTCAGTTCTTTCATGCAATCCTCAATTTTTCCAGACAGAGTTTCAATGGCTGAAACCAAAGAAACACGTGTCCTGCTATCCTCCAATTGTCTCATTTGATCACTGAATTGGCCAACCATAGGAGGAGCTCCACCACAATTTCTTGCTACAATCCTGCTTGCCAGAATGTTTGCATAATCAGAAGGAGAAAGTTTGATGAGCTTTTTAGTAAGACCAGTTCCTACAGGAATGTCATCAGGATTCAGAGTTTCATGTTCACCATAGAATATCTCTCTAACAGCAAATTCTCTCAGGCACTTAATTCCCTCATCTATGGTAGTCCAGGGCTTAGGATTCCATGGAAGATCATCTCAGGAAGGGTATCTCAGGGCAACTGCAAATAAAAGGCGTACCCACAGATTAACCTTACTGAGAATCTTGGCTAGATGTCTATCTATTCCATTATCCTTCAAGAGACTTCCCAGCTGAGCTGCTGACTTGTCTCCAACTATTAGAGTTGGAGCACCTGTGTCATAACATCTACTAAACCAAGCTAGAACTGGCTCCTTATCTGCTCTGATGTAATTCTTACGCACGTTTCTAACCTCTTCACGAGGTGAAGAACATCCCTGAAGGTCATCTGCTTGCCCATCTATCACATCTTCCTCTACTTGTTGTTCCCATAATCCTGCTGTCACTCTCTTAAGGATCTCTTTAAGCTGAAAAGCACCACTGCTAGCTGCTGTCCTAGCTGCATCTCCATCCTATGTTGATCTCAATAACTCCGCTAGATCTTTAAAACAAACCTTCTCTTCCTGCTCAGCAGGATCTTTTCTAGTAGAGGGTCCCTCACCAGGAGCAGTCTCCTGCTCTTCTTCCCCATTAGCTCCTGGATCAGTTTTGGCCTTTCCACTTCTAGTCTTTAAAACTGCTACTTGCTTAATTGGAGCTGTGTTTGAATTTACAGCCACCTTGACAGAAGCTGACAGGTTTTGAGACAGATCAGCTGCTGTGGAAGTGGCTTCCGGTCCTCCCATGGAAGGAGGCAGAAATGACTTTGCCTGGTTAATGGTGGCCAAAGAAGAAGAAGAAGGGGAAGCTGCCATGTTGGAAGCTGCCGCCGCCCCTGGCTGCTTGCCAGAATCAGCAACAGCATCATTCAAAGCAGTCTTTCCAATAGACTTTTAACTTTATCTTTAACTGACACAGATTCTCCATTCTCCTCATCACTAGAAATCTCTGGGGCTGAGCCAGAGGTACGACTCCTCCTCTTTGATCTATGCTTAATAATGAAGCATGACCTAGACACATTTTTCTCCTGGCGCAAGGGAAATAACAAATAGACATTAATTATCACTGAGAGCAGGATTACACACATCAAATAAATCACCTTTGGATCCCAGACATCACTTAAAACTACTCTTTTACCTACTGGAATCTTAAACTGCCTTATCTCAATCGGGAGAGTGCTAGAGGTCACATTCCTGTACCTGGAAAGCCAAAAGAATCCCATATAGCAATCATATAAAAGCCAGATTTTATACACAAACCACAAATATAACTTCTGCATTAAATATTTACCTAGGTGATCGATAAGGAGGCCCAGACAATACTTGTACATCAGAACCGAACACACTGAGAATAGCAATTGTTTAAAAATCCAAAGCACCTTCATGTTTGCTTCTCTGAGTCAAGCAAGCAATAAATCAAGCTAATTATCTGCCCCACGTTGGGTGCCAAAAAAGAAATATGGTGGTTTTGGAGAGAAGGGCCTAGCCTTCTCTCCCCCACAAAGAGGAAGAAAAAAAAACCCCACAGCTAGCCAGTAGGAGAAGCAAAAGAAAAATGCTATATTTCACACGCAATTTTGGAAAATGCAGGATATGTACACAATTTACAAAATTTACAACATATACATAGAAATATACAGCAAAGTAGAAAAAAAACAATAATACAGGAATGAAATTCCCTCCTCCAGAGGAGGGTTCCCCCCTTGTACCCCCTTCTCTCCCTTTTTTCATCAAAGAGGGTTAGAAAGAGAGAAAAAGAGCAGTTATTAATAAAGTAGAGTATTAGTAGGCCACATGCTTATCTGTCCAAGGTCGCTCTGGCAGGGAGCCCAGAAGGAGACGAACTAGAAAGGGAGAAGGAAAGGATCGAACTGACTAAAGTTCCAACTGAACTCAAAACTTAAAGTTGCATTCTACCAATCCACCAATTAAATTAGTTTAGAATATCTGATTGTTTTTGTTAATATTCCAAAACATTCAGCCAGTGTCCCAGCACTGTTTCTTTCTTAAAGGCACGGCCTCAAATGGTCACAGTGAAGTATCTTCTGGAGTGGCAACCTGGAGGAGCAGGTATCACCGGGCTTCACAGTGGAGGAGGCAAAGGCCTGGCTGTCACCTGCCCATGCTATCCATGTGGCCACGCTGGAGTAAGGCAGCCCTGGGAGGAACTCCAAACAGCTAGCACTGGTGTCAGATGGGATCTGGGCTTACATGTGCTACGGCATCAGCCCAGAGCACATCCAGGGTGACCACCTGGCTAAGGAGGGCTGACTGCCGAGATGGCCCCTGTGCCATGAGGCACTGAGGTGAGTGGCTGCATGGGCTGCTGCCAGAGCAGCTGGTGGAGCTGGTGCAGTGGAGCAAACACCATGAAAGGCTTGTAGTATAAATCTGTTCAGATTCCAGTTGCGCAACCAAAGGTCAATGGAGCTTGCTGTTTATACACTCTTTTGTAGTTTTCTCTCCAGGTTTTTTTTTTCTTCATCTATGTTCTTCATGTTAAAGCACCAAAAACTGTGTTCAGCTAGTTAGACCACAGAGACTGCAGTATGGATGGCCAAGAAAAAACACATGCAACCAGAGTTGAAGGACCTGTGGATCCATCCACTGAATGGACTGTGGTGACCCAAATGGAGGACATAAAGATGGTTATGAAATGAGTTCCAGTACCAGAATAGGAGTGGTAATGGTCCTTGCCTGAAAACATCACAAACTAGAAGCAGGTTGGGGTTTGAAATTGGTAAAACCTTCCTAGAAAAGGGAACGGGACATGGTCCGAGCAGAGTATTGGTGCGGATTGAAGGAGGCAAGACCGGGTAGACCTCTGTAATTGCCGCGAAGAAGATCTAGAACCATGGCTGTGGGCAGCGACCCCATAGGCCATGTGAGTGGAGTTGCAAGTCAAACCAGACTCCTAATTCCCAGGATTAACCACACAGAGGGAGAAAGTTGTCACCCAGACATTGGTATATATACCATACCCACTCACTGTGTATGGTACCTGTTAAAGTAAAAGAGGAAATATTTTCAGGCAAGGAACATCAGTTGATATCCCATTCCTTTTTACCAGGAAGTTGAAATTAGAGTCTTTTTGTTTGTTACAGAATTGTTGCCAGTTTATGTAACTGTGCCTCCCAACACTTGAAATGGGTGAACTGGTGGAACTTGAGGGGGAATATGACTAAAATGGATCCTCTTGGGAGGATTTCTTAGGTTATTACGGCTCAAGACAGTAGTAGAAAGAAGGGAAGGGATTGTGAGAAATTGTAATACTTGGCTTTCACAAGGGGAATTGGTGGGGACTGTGAGGTTCGATCTTTGGGTTGATTGGTTGGTCATGGTTTTCATTGTGTGGGGTTCGATCCTTGTGTATTGAGAGAGAAAGGTGAGGTGCCGACATGCCTAAAGACTGGTCAGGTCAAAAGTGCAGGTTTTGTCCCAGCCCTGATAGAGAAGAGTAGGATCGTACTAGAGAAAGGTATGAATATGTATGTTTGATGTCTATATAAGTTCAACTCGTGTTGTTATGGTGCACCTCCAGCAAACCTGCTATGCACCCAGCACTGTTTTGCCTTTATTTTATGATAAACTGGTTGTATTTAAAGTTTAGCAGTGAGCTCGTTTCACACATCCTCGACATGAGGGTGCCAAAGCAGTCTTGGATAACTACTAAGTAAAGGTTGAATGAGACATATTTGTCCTATACAGAGCAGCTGCAAGAAGTGATCAGAGCAGGTAGAGAATGTGCTGGCTCAGGAAGCTTTGATATGGCTTGAGATATTGCTAATGAGGACTGTAAAAAGATATTACTGCCACTAAGAAATCTCTTGTTAGTGGCCCTGACTGATGCCTGCAATTGGGTTGGGACCCCTACTTATCAAATGGAAGTTTTGTCACAGACATTGTTTCGTATGCAGGCAGCTGGGACATTGTGTCCACAAGATGGTGATGACAATAATGTATACAGGAGCCCATATCTCTCCAGCCCTTAATTTTTTAATGGAACACCACTCTATTTTTTCATCACCAAAAACTTTGTGAACAGCAACTTTGGAGCAGAATACTGTAAGCAGAATCTACACATTTTGGAAGACAACAGCTTGTAAAGGCAGAAAAGTGTCTTTTTCTGCTACCATCTCATTGCCATTTCCCCCTCCCCCCACTCTGTCCCCCTCCACCCTCCTCCTTCTCTGCCTTATCTTTCCCTTGTTTGCAGTTGCTTGCAGCATCCAGGAATTGTTTGACATTTAATGTAACAGTGCTAAGTTTTGTTTAGAAAAGTGTTTCAGCATTTTTGCACATACAAACCGGATATGCATAGTGATTTTAGCATTATTTTTACTTGTAAGTGATTTTGGTTATTTGTTATTTTGAGGTTTGTAGTCCTTAAGCTTTAACTGTAGGGATAATGAATAACAACTCCTTATAAGAAGTATTTAGTACTTGTGATAAGGTATATTGGGTATATAAGATGTTAAGATATAGAGGTCATTCTGCCCCTGTATACTGCACTGGTTAGGCCGCACCTCGAGTACTGCGTCCAGTTCTGGGCCCCTCAGTTTAGGAAGGATGTTGACTTGCTGGAACGAGTCCAGAAAAGAGCAACAAAGTTGGTGAGGGGTTTGGAACACAAGCCTTATGAGAAAAGACTGAGGGAGCTGGGGTTGCTCAGCCTGGAGAAGAGGAGACTCAGGGGTGACCTTATCACTCTCTACAACTACCTGAAGGGAGGTTGTAGACAGGTGGATGATGGTCTCTTCTCCCAGGCACCCAGTACCGGAACAAGGGGACACAGTCTCAGGGTGCGCCAGGGGAGGTTCAGGTTGGATGTTAGGAAGAAGTTCTATACAGAAAGAGTGATTGCGCTATGGAATGGGCTGCCCAGGGAGGTGGTGGAGTCGCCGTCATTGATGGTGTTCAGGAGGAGACTTGATGGGTTGCTTAGTGCCATGGGTTAGCTGTTTGGGTGGGTTGGATTGGTTGATGGGTTGGACACGATGATCTTGAAGGTCTCTTCCAACCTGGTTTGGTTTATTCTAATAAAGGTTTATTCTAATAAAGATAATCATGAGTGCTCATAAGTCATTAGTGATTGTCTTAAGGTATATTCTCTAATGTAAAAGCATAATATTATGCAAGTGCTACTAGGTGATGGCATAAGCTGTTTTACAAGTTCATAGGTGTTTTTTTTCCTCTCCGTTCAAACCTTTCCTTTTTTGAGTATGCTGGCAATTTTAAGAACAAAGAACTCTATATGACATACATAGCATGTTTTAAGTATTATGACATCTTCCTTTTAGTTTTGGGGTTTTTTTTTGCATTGATTTGATGGCTTACTTTTAGCATAGTTCTTTCAGTTTCTGGAGATTTTTGGTGTTAGCGTGATGTAAGAGTGTATTATAGGGACATCATGAAATGCTGTTTTGCTCGCAAAGGCTTTAAGATAAGGCTTACAAAAAAAGGGAAAAAAAAAAAAAAAAAGGAATATTTCTTTTTTGATACTGTTAGCCTAAGTAAAGACAAAGGCTAGGACAGTGATTTATTTTTTTTCACCTACAGGTTTTCATGATTCCAGCCAGGCAGAGCCCACCCATCACCCAGAGCTACACACATCAGTCCTGCAGACATCTCAGATAACAATGCAGGAATCAACACAGAGGTGGAACACCACTAGCAACACCACAGCCATGATGGCTAACTGTGCTGAGAATCAACTCACCACTGAGACTGGTCACATCCATTGCCATGCTGAACTCAGATCGCAGCTGAGGATCATTTCACCACTGAGAATGGTCATAGTGACTGTTACGGTAAACTGAGAGCAAAGCATCCATCTGATACTGATTGTCCAAGAATGTCACCACAACACATCTGAATTGGGACTGAATATCACCATGCCTTAATTGCCATGTACCTCAGGAATATGTTCACATGAATCTCTATGTTAACTCACCAGTCTGTTGTAATCCAGTAATAAGCTCACCTAGTTAAAGGGACAATCAAAATGAGTTACATTTTCATTTTAGGTTACATAACAAAAAAAAAAAAAAAAAGAACAGTGCAGGTATTATCACAGTATCACAGTATAACTTAGATTGGAAAGGACCTCAAGGATCATTGAGTCCAACCTATCAACACCAACCCCATGACTAGACCATGGCACCAAGTGCCACGTCCAATCTCCTCTTGAACGCCTCCAGGGACGATGACTCAACCACCTCCCTGGGCAACCCGTTCCAATGCTGAATTACTCGCTCGGTGAAGAACTTCCTCCTCACTTCGAGTCTAAACCTCCCCTGGAACAGTTTGAGACTGTGTCCTCTTGTTCTGGTGCTGATTGCCTGGGAGAAGAGGCCAACCCCCTCCCAGCCACAACCACCCCTCAGGTAGTTGTAGAGGGCAATGAGGTCATCCCTGAGCCTCCTCTTCTCCAAGCTAAACAATCCCAGCTCCCTCAGCCTCTCCTCATAGGGTTTGTGTTCAAGGCCTCTCACCAGCCTTGTTGCCCTTCTCTGGACACGTTCAAGTGTTTCGATGTCCTTCTTAAACTGTGGGGCCCAGAACTGGACACAGGACTCAAGGTGCGGCCTAACCAAAGCAGAGTACAGGGGCACAATGACTTCCCTGCTCCTGCTGGTCACACTATTCCTAATTCAGGCCAGGATGCTGTTGGCCTTCTTGGCCACCTGGGCACACTGCTGGCTCATATTCAGGTGGCTGTCAATCAGCATCCCCAGGTCCCTCTCTGTCTGGGAGCTCTCCAGCCACCCCAACCCCAGCCTATAGCTCTGCATGGGATTGCCGTAGCCAAAGTGCAGCACTCGGCACTTGGACTTGTTGAATGCCATCCCATTGGACTCTGCCCATCTGTCCAGTCAGTCAAGGACCCTCTGCATAGCCTTTCTACCCTCTAACTGACTAACATCTGCCCCTAACTTTCTGTCATCTGCAAACTTGCTGATGACTGACTCAACCCCCTCATCCAGATCATCAATGAAGATGTTGAAGAGGATGGGGCCCAGCACTGATCCCTGGGGGATGCCACTGGTGACTGGCTTCCAGCTGGATGTGGCACCGTTCACCACCACTCTCTGGGCACGGCCCTCCAGCCAGTTCCTAACCCAGCACAGAGTGTAGTGGTCCAAGCCACGAGCTGACAGCTTAGCCAGCAGTTTGCTGTGGGGGATGGTGTCAAAGGCCTTGCTGAAGTCCAGGTAGACCACATCTACAGGCCTCCCCACATCCACCAGATGGGTCACCTGATCATAGAAGGAGATCAGGTTGGAGAGGCAGGACCTGCCCTTTCCTAAATCCATGTTGGCTGGACCTGAGCCCTTGGCCATCCTTCAGGTGCGCAGTTATTACCGCCAGGATAATCTGCTCCATCACTTTCCCTGGCACTGAGGTCAGGCTGACCAGCCTGTAGTTTCCAGGTTCCTCCATCCGACCTTTCTTATGTGTGGTGGGTTAACGCCTTTTTCTGAAAACAAAAGAAGAAAGCAGGGTGGAGCCCAACGTGGGGCTTGGAAATTAATCTTGTATTGGGAAAGCAATACTTTCTTCTGAAAAAGGAGCTAGAAGTAGAAATGGCAATTTTAATGAACCTGATGGTCCAAGCCTTTGCATGGGCTTTTGGCTGGTTCTTTTGGACCCACATCTACAAATTAATAACTTACCATGTGGTGTGTTAAATGATAGAGATGCTGATCAAGTGGATAAAAACTTTACCAATTAAGTTAGGCATGTATCTCTTGAATTCATTGAATTTCACTGTCAGTGGTAACTTTTCTAACATAGGAAACTTTCCTGAAGCAAGTTATGAAACCAATGGTGTAGATAAAAGTGCCTGTGATGGAAAATTGCTCTACGTTGCAATATGCTCCATATGCCTAAATGTAATCCTTATAGCGGCATTTGCTGGGACCGTGTTGGTTGGAGGACTAGCTAACCCATTAAGAGTTGTTTGGAGGGTGATAACACACTCCTTTGTGCTCTTTAATGGCTGGGGGCGTGTCTGCTGTGGGCATTGTAAGCACTCTGTAAACACAAAGAGGGAGGGGTCGGGTTGTAATGACTGTGCCAGTTCTCAGCCTGAGCCCCAGGCACAAGGGTTTTTCCCACAACCAGTAGTTCCACAGTTGACCCCTGATGCTCCTGCCAATACAGTCTCTCTAGCACTGGTCACCACATGCAGGAAAAGAAATCAAAAATCATCGCCAAGCACAGATGGTGAGGAAGGAACCTCAGCAGGCCCCAGCACCTCACAGAACCCATTGATGGATGAAGATGATTCAGACCAGGAAATAACTGTTACATCGCTGCCCAGAAAGGAACTAAGGCAAACTCGTCTGGACTACGCCAGGAAAGAGGGTGAGCCAATACTAAGCTGGGCCCTGAGATGCTGGGACAAGGGGGTGGACACAGTGGACCTGGATAAGAGGGAGGCGAAGCTTTTAGGTTCCCTGACTTGTGATGCTGGTCTGGACAAAGAGTTAGCCAAACTTGATGGAATACACACTCTCTGGGCCCGGATTCTGAACACCATCAAGAGCCGGTACCGCTCAAGAGATGACCTGCCCTGGGCCCCAGTTAGATGGACAACTACTGAACAGGGCATTCGGTATCTGAGGCAGATGGCCGTGATGGAAATAATTTATGGGGATGGCCAGCTCCCTTTGGACCCAGATGAGGTGCCCATGAGACAGCCCTTTGTAAAGAAACTCACCCAGGGTGCTCCTCAGAAATATGCTCACACATTAGGAGGGATACTCTTGACTGGACAGGATGGAAGTCCTAAAACTGTCAATGAGTTTGCCAATGATTTAAGGGAATATGAAGACAGCATAAATCAGAAACCCCTGATCTCAGCCATAGAAACTATGGCTAAAGACATTGTCAAAGAGATCAAGATCTCCATGTCTGAACTGAAAAAGGGGAGTGATGCCTCCTTTCCCCTTCTCCTTCAGAACGGGTCCAGGTTTCGGCAATCAGGAACACGCGACCTTCCCCTAGGAGATCACCCCAAGCCAATCGGGGAATGTCAAGGGGGTCTCTGTGGAGGTTCCTCTGTGACCATGGAGAGGACATGGACACCTGGCATGGCCAACCCACCTCTGCCCTCTGGAACAGGGTGCGGGAACTGCAAGGTGGGCACCATGGGGATAACTCATCCACGAGAAGGGCTGCCCCAGTTTCCCAGAGTGGTCTCCCTCAAGAGACCCTTCCCCTAGTAACACAGGACCATGTGACAAGTGTGGACATTGCCGTCAGCATTAGAGGTGCCCTACCTCCAGCCAGGTGGAGGCCAGAGACAACACAGTGTACTGGGATGTCTATGTGAAATGGCCTGGCACTTCAGAAGCCCTGAAGTACCGAGCTCTCGTGGACACAGGGGCCCAATGCACCCTGATACCATTGAAGTACAAAGGGGCTGAGTCCATAAGCATTCAAGGAGTCACAGGAGGCTCACAAGACTTGACTGTAATGCAAGCTGAGATAAGCTTGACTGGGAATGAATGGGGAAAGCACGACATAGTGACTGGTCCAGATGCACCTTGCATTCTTGGCATCGACTTTCTGCGGGAGGGATGCTTCAAGGACCCTAGGGGGCACAAGTGGGCGTTTGGGGTGGCAGCTGTGTAGACTGCAGGCAAAGAACAGCTGTCCACCATGCCCGAGCTTTCGGATGACCCCTCCGTAGTGGGCAGCCATAAGGTGCAGGATTTGAAGTTACCTATTGCCTCTGGCATAGTACATCGCAGGCAATACAGGACCAACAGAGACTCTCTGCACCCCATACACCAACTGATTCAATGACTGGAGAGCCAGAGAGTGATCAGCAAGGCTCACTCCCCCTTCAACAGCCCTATATGGTCAGTGCTGAAGGCAAATGGGGAATGGAGACTGACCGTGGACTACCGTGGCCTGAATGAAATGACTCCTCCGATCAGCGCTGCCATGCCGGACATGCTGGAGCTCCAGTACAAGCTGGAATCAAAGGCGGCCAAGTGGTATGCCACAATTGACATTGCTAATGCCTTTTCCTCCATTCCCATTGCAGAAGAATGCTGGCCACAGCTTGCTTTCACTTGGAGGGGAGTACAGTATCAATGGAATCGGTTGCCTCAGGGCTGGGTCCATAGCTCAACCATCTGCCATGAAGTGATCCACACTGCCTTGGAGAAAGGTAGAGCTCCTGAGTATCTGCAGTTCATCGATGACATCATCGTATGGGGTGAGACAGCAGAGGAAGTTTACCAGAAGGGTAAGAGGATAATTGACATCCTGCTGGAGGCTGGCTTTGCCATCAAGAGAAGCAAGGTGAAAGGGCCTGCCAGGGAGATCCAGTTCCTGGGTGTTCAATGGCAGGATGGCCGTCGCCATATCCCTCAGGAGGTGGTGAACAGGGTAGTCACTATGGTGCAACCCACAAACAAGAAAGAGACACAGTCTTTTTTGGGGTTTGTGGGCTTCTGGAAAATGCACATTCCCGGGTACAGTCAAATTGTGAAACCTCTCTTCCACGTAACAAGGAAGAAAAATGATTTTGTGTGGGGACCTGAGCAGCAGGTGGCGTTTGACCAGATAAAATGAGAGGTGGTCCATGCTATGGCTCTTGGACCTGTTTGAACTGGGCCAGAGATCAAGAATGTGCTGTACACTGTGGCTGGTGAGAATGGTCCTACATGGAGCTTGTGGCAGAAGGCTCCTGGTGAAACCAGGGCCAGGCCCCTAGGTTTCTGGAGTAAGGAGTACAAAGGCTCCGAGGCCAACTACACTGCAACAGAGAAGGAAATCCTAGCTGCCTATGAGGGCGTCCGGGCTGCCACTGAGGTATTTGGGACTGAGTCACATCTATTTCTAGCTCTGAGGCTGCCAGTCCTGACCTGGATGTTCAAATGGAGAGGCTCAACCCCACATCATGCCACAGATGCTACCTGGAGTAAGTGGATGGCCCTGATAACTCAGCGAGTTTGGATGGGGAACTTTGAACACCCTGGCATAGTGGAAGTGATCACCAACTGGCCAGAGGGTGCTGACTTTGCAATGCCACCAGAACAGACAGTGAGCCGTGCTGAGGAGGCTCCCCCATATAACAATCTCCCTGACAACAAGAAGGGCTATGCTCTATTTACAGATGGGTCCTGCCAGCTTGTAGGAAGCAAGCGGAGATGGAAGGCAGCTGTCTGGAGCCCAACAAGGCAAGTGGCAGAAGCAAGGGATGGAGAAGGTGAATCCAGTCAGTACGCAGAGGTAAAAACTGTCCAGCTGGCACTGGATATAGCAGAACGAGAGAACTGGCCAGTGCTGTACCTCTACACTGACTCCTGGATGGTAGCCAACACCTTGTGGGGGTGGATGAAGGAATGGAGGAGGAATGGGTGGCAGAGAAAAGGGAAGCCTGTTTGGGCCACTGACCTGTGGCAAGGCATTGCTATCCACCTGGACAGGCTGCCAACCAAGGTACGGCACATCGATGCACACATCCCCAAGAGCAGAGCCACAGAGGAGCACAAGCACAACCACCAAGCAGACCTGGCTGCTAAGATCTCCCAAATAGACTTGGACTGGGAACACAAGGGTGAGCTGTTCTTAGCTCGCTGGGCCCATGACACTTCTGGCCACCAAGGGAGAGATGCTACATACCGGTGGGCTCGGGACAGATCTGTGGACATCTCTATGGAGGCCATCTCACAGGTCATCCATGAGTGTGACATCTGTGCTGCAGGCCAAGCGCAGGAAGCCTCTGTGGTAGGGGGGGAGATGGTCGAAATATAAATATGGGGAGGCCTGGCAGATTGACTACATCACCCTTCCTCGGTCTCACAGTGGCAAGCAGTACGTACTGACCATGGTGGAGGCAAGTACAGGGTGGCTGGAGACCTATCCAGTTCCTCATGCCACTGCTCGCAACACCATCCTGGGCCTAGAGAGACATCCTGTGGAGACACGGCACCCCCGGGAGGATTGAATCAGACAATGGAACCCACTTCAGGAACCATCTCATAAGGGATTGGGCAAAGGAACATGGGATTGAGTGGATTTATCACATCCCATACCATGCACCAGCTGCAGGGAAGGTCGAGCGCTACAATGGCTTGCTAAAGACCACCCTAAAAGCCATGGGGGGTGGAACCTTCAGGAATTGGGAAAAGCACCTAGCTCAAGCCACTTGGTTAGTGAACAGCAGAGGATCTGTGAACCGAGCTGGTCCTGCCCAGTCCCACCTGCTGGAAACAATGGATGGAGATGGAGTTCCTGTGATTGCTGAGAAGAACCTGCTGGGGAAGTCAGTGTGGGTTTTCCCTGCTGCTGGTGGGGGCAAACCAACCCGAGGGGTGGTCTCGGCTGAGGGGCCTGGTTACACGTACTGGGTTATGTTAGAAACTGGGGACATTGAGTGTATCCCACAGCAGAATGTGACTCTGGCTGAGAGGGGATGAACTCAGAGGCAACACTCATCAATGTAATTATGTGAATAGTTATAATTTGTTCTAAGTTTCTCCATCCTAGCTTAATACCAGCCCAACATCCAGGACCCAACGTACCCACTGCACACCAACCCAAAGAGCATCATCTCACCTGTACCCGTTCCTGATGTCCCTACAGCAATGGACTGTTCCCGATGTCCCTACAGCAACGGACAGTTCCTGATTTTTTCTTTTTTCTTTCCCTTTCAAAGACAGACTGATTCCTGATTCTTCTTCACATGCCTGCCCAGTTCAAGCACCACCTACAGTGACCATCACCAGAGAGAGAGAGAGACTGCCCTGGGAGAGAGCGAGCTGGGATAGCAAGAGACTTGCACCAAGGATTCAAATACCACGTGTCAAAATCACATGAAGGGGCTGTGGCAGGAGAGAAGAAGTGGAACAGAGGGGTGGATTGCGGTGGGTTAACGCCTTTTTCTGAAAACAAAAGAAGAAAGCAGGGTGGAGGGCTTGTGGGTACTTTACACTCCCTGAAGGGCTTTTCCCCCCTGGGAAAGCTGAGTCTGTTCCACTCCCCCCTCCCTGTCCAGCTAGGGTATAAAAAGCAGGACATCACAGCTGTTGGATCTCCTTTTTTGGCTCCTGCCTCTGCTGGATGAGAGCTACTGCAGCTGCCCTCCTGCTCCTCAGCCACGTGGCCAGACCTGATCCTTTTCCCTGCTGCCTCTGCACCTCCTCAGAGAAAGACTGGTTTTGTACTATTCTTTTCTGTCCCCCTCCCATCCATTATTGTTCCTTGCCCTTGTGAACCTTTTTTTATTTTTTCCCTGTTATTGTTATATATATAATTTGAAGAAAAAAAATTATTTGCCTCTCTACTTCCAAGCTGACTCCAGATTGTTGCTTAGTGGATTCACTCCTTAACCTTTTTTTTCTCCTCTCCCTGTTTGGAGGGAGGAGGGCGGGGGGGAGTGGGGAAGAGATTCTCAGTCTTTTCCCCATTTGAGCATTTAACTCTCAGTTAAGGTTCAAACCACTACAATTATGGATGGGGACCACATTGGCCAATTACCAGTCGTCTGGGACCTCACCTGTGAGCCAGGACTGGAGGAAAATGATGGAGAGTGGCCTCGCTAGCACATCTGCCAGCTCTCTCAGCACCCTAGGATGGATCCCATCCCGTCCCATGGACTTATGAGTGTCCAAGTGGCTCAGCAGGTCCCAAACTAATTCCTCATGGATTGCCGGGGCACCACACTGCCCCCCGACCCCATCGCCCAGCTCCGGAGGCCACTCGTCCTGAACTCCTGCCTTGCTGTTAAACATTGAGGCAAAGAAGGTGTTCAGGACCTCAGCTTTTTCCTCATCTTCGGTCACCATGTTCCCCTCCAGGTTCAATAGGGAGTGCAGGTTCTTCCTGCCCTTCTTCTCATTATTAATATATTTATAAAAATGCTTTTTATTATCTTTGACTGAGGTGACCAGCTTCAGTTCCAACTGGGCCTTTGCCTCTCTAATTTTATTCCTACATAATCTAACAACTCCCTTGAACTTACCTCAAGAAGCCTTCCCCTCCTTCCAAAGGTGATACAGCCTCTTTTTCCCCCTTAAATCCTCCAGGAGCTGCTTGCTCATCCAGGCTGGTCGCCTTCCCCGCCAGCTCATCTTTCTGCCCATGGGAACTGCTACTTCCTGTGCCTTCAAGAGCTCCCGTTTGAAGTAGGTCCAACCCTCCTGGACCCCTCAGTTCATGAGGGCTGCTACCCAGGGGGCTTTACAAATAACTTTCTTAAACAGGCTGAAGTTTGCCCTTCGGAAGTCCAAGGTGAAGGTTCTGTTGGTGGTCCTCCCTATCTCCCTGCATATTGAAAACTTCACTATCTCGTGGTCACTGCACCCTAGGCAGCCTCCCACCATCACATCTCCCACCAGCCCTTCCCTATTGCAGAACAGCAGGTCAAGCAGAGCCTGTCCCCTGGTAGGCTCACTTAACAGCTGTGTCAGGAAGCAGTCCTCCATTCGCTCCAGGAATCTTCTGGACTGCCTCCTCCCTGCTCAATAAATTCCCAGCAGATATCTGGGAGGTTGAAGTCACCAACAAGGACAAGATCTGATGATCTTGAGATGGCCTCCAGTTGCTTGTAGAACACTTCATCAGCCTCCTCATCCTGGTTGGGTGGTCTGTAGCAGATTCCAATCAGGATGTCAGATTCATTAGTCTGCTCTCTGATTTTAACCCACAGGCTCTCAACTCCCTCATCTTCCACCTCAAGTTGTGTGGCAGAGAGTGACTCCCTAATATACAGAGCCACCCCTCCTCCTCTTCTCCCTCGCCTGTCTCTCCTGAAGAGCCTGTAACCCCCCATTGTAGCACTCCAATCATGGGTGTTGTCCCACCAAGTTTCTGAGATGGCGACTACATCATAGTCGCCCTGATAGATCCGGACCTCCAACTCCTCTTGCTTGTTGCCCAGTCTGCGTGCATTGGTGTACATGCACTTCAGCTGGCTTCCTGACTTCTCAACTGACCCTGCCTTGTACCCTACTCTTTCCTCTGCAGAGGGACCGATTGCCTCACCCACCCCCTTCAGACCTAGTTTAAAGCCCTTCTAATGAGCCCTGCCAATTCCAGTGCCAGGACTCTCTTACCCCTTCTAGATAGATGCACCCCATCGGGACCCAGCAGGTCAGGTGTGGTGAAAGTTGTCCCATGGTCAAAGAACCCAAAGTTCTGTCGCTGGCACCATCCCCTGAGCCAATTGTTGATGGTGTGGGTTCTTCCATTCCTCTCAGTGTACACCCCTGCCACTGAGGGAACTGAGCAGAGCACCACTTGAGCTCCTGCCCCATCAATCAATTGTCCAAGGGCCCTGAATTCCTTCTTAATTGCCCTGGTACCCTTCCTGTCAATCTCATCACTCCCAACCTGTATCACCAGCACAGGGTAATAGTCAGTGGGCTGGATTAATTTAGGGAATCTCTTTTCAATGTCCCTAACCCCTGCCCCTGGTAAGGATCAGACCTCCCTGTGGGATGGGTCGGGACGACATATGAGTCCCTCAGTACCCTCCAGGAGAGAGTCCCCAACAACTATGACCCTCTCCTTTTCTTTGTGGAGCTGGTTGTTATAGCTGGCGGGGACCACTTAGGCTTAGGCTTCCCCCCGGAGATGGTTGTTATAGCTGGTGGGGACCGTTTGGCCTTAGGCTCCCCTCTGGATGCCTGCTCCTCAGCCTCAGCCCTCTCATCCTTACTGCCCTCAGCCTGCAGGGCCTCATACTTATTATGCAAGGGCAGCGGAGGAGGAGGAGAGGGTCGGGGTGGATTTCTCTTGCCACCCCTGGCAGGGACCTGTATCCATCCCTCTGTGTTTCCAGGGACCCATTCCTCAGCAGGGGAGATCTGCAGAGCCTTCTCCCACAAATCTAACTCCCTTTCACTTTCCCTTATTGTCCTTAGCCTAGATACCTCCTCCTTCAGCTCGGCCACTTCGTCCTTCAGCTCTGCCACCAGGCTGAGGAGAAAGTTCACCTGGTCACACCTGACATAGGTGTCCTCTCCCTCCCTTTCTATTCCAAGTGCCAGGCTGAAGCACTCTCTGCAGCTGGCAGCCTGGACTTCAGCATGTTGGTAAAACAGCTCTGTCTGGGCAGATGCTGCTTTTTTACCCTTCATCCGAGTGACAACCATGGTGCAATGTTTGAGGTTTGGTTTTTGTGTTTGGGCTTTTGTGTTTTTTTTTTTTGTCAACCAGCTGCTAGGCTAGCTAGTGAACCAAAATGGTGCCGCGCGCACAGCCCGGACGGTATTTGAAAGTGCCGCGGCTGATGTCAGGCTCCTGTACCCGTGCAGGCTCACGTGAGCACGATCTTGCCAGCTCTTCCCCCTGCCAGGAGTCCTCCCAACCCATAAAACCCCGAAAGGAAGGTAAAAAAACCCCGAGAGAAACTCACAGCTCAAGCAGAGCGGTTCCGAACGAGCGGTCCTGATTGGCTAGTGAACCAAAATGGCCACAATTATGTCACAAGAGGCAGGAGAAAAAAGAGAAAGAATGACTGTTCCCCCCCCCCCACACACACACACCCACCCTTTATAGTCTTGCTGGACAGGAAGGGGGAGCAGAACAGACCAACTTAGACTCGGGGGACCCCTCCTCACAGAAGGGAGAAACCGCATCCACCTGGGTCAGGTTTGTTTTGTCCCCTGGGGGAAGCAGGGTTCTTGTAACCCTCCTCCGCCAGGGTGGTGTAACCCAGCACAGTCGACCCGTCTGTTCCACTTCCACTTTCCTGTCACAGTCCCTTTATCCAGTCATGAACAATGTGGTATTAGAGCTCTTGTTGTAAGTCCTTCTTTATACCAGCTGTCTCTCAGGGCAGTCTCTGTCTGGTGCGGAGAAGAATGAGAAACAGTCTGTTGCTACAGGGCATTAGGAACAGGTGCAGGTGAGATGATACATAAATCTTCTGGATTGGTGCTTGTGTGCAGTGTGTTCATGTTGAATCCTAGATGCTAAGTTGGTATTAAACTAGGAGAGAAAGAACTTATAATAACTTATAACTATTATACAATGACTATATTACGTTGATCTGCATTACCCCTCTGAGTTTATCTCCCCTCAGCCAGAGTTTTCTGTGGGATACACTGAATGTTCCAAGTTTCTAGCATGACCCAGTAGGTGTGACCAGGACCCTCAGCCGAGACCACCTCTTGAGTTGGTTTGCCCCCACAAGCAGCAGGGAAAACCCACACTAACTTCCCCAGCAGGTTTTTCTCACAAATCACAGGAACTGCATCTCCATCCACTGTTTGAGCAAGTTGGACTGGGCAGGACCAGCTCAGTTTACAGATCCTCTGCTGTTCACTAACCAAGTGGCTTGAGCTAGGCGCTTTTCCCAATTCCTGAAGGTTCCACCCCCCATGGCTTTTAGGGTGGTCTTTAGCAAGACATAGTAGCGCTCAACCTTCCCTGCAGCTGGTGCATGGTATGGGATGTGGTAAATCCACTCAATCCCGTATTCTTTTGCCCAGTCTGTTATGAGATGGTTCTTGAAATGGATCCATTGTCTGATTCAATCCTGTCTGGAGTGCCATATCTCCACAGGATGTTTCTCTCCAGGCCCAGAATGGTGTTGCAGGCAGCGGCATGAAGTGCTGGGTAGTTTTCCAGCCACCCTGTACTCAGTACTTGTGTAATACTTGTGTAACTGGAGTATGCAGACAGTCTCATAATTCTTGAATTATTACTGTGCTTAATGTTTTAATTTTCTCCACTCCTTCATTTTTAGAGTATTCCCCTCTGCCCAGAAAAAGTGTACAACATCCCAAAAGTCCATATTTGTGCTCCAGTTGCCAAAAGCTGACAACTCCTTTGTTTATCTTTGTCTCTTAATCCAAATGGTCATATTTTTTGTGCTGAATTCAAAAAGTTATCCTTTCTCTTCAAAACACAGCTGGAATACCACCAAACGTTAGTTTGATCCTTCTCAATTTTAAAATACAAATTGAGTAAAATCCTAAAAGCAAAGAAGAAATGGCCAAACCATACAAAACATCCTATGAATTTTCTGTGTCTAGAATATTTTCTGTTTTGTACATACCTCTAAGAAGGAGCAAGACAGGAGGGACAATATACCTTTTAAATACTTTGGCTTATGTAAGTGTGTAAGTGTTGTATGAACATGAAGAAGAGTATAGAAATAATGTTACCAATGAATAAAAATAGTTGGGTGGATGATGCTGTTGCAGGGGACACTGCACTCCACAGTATCTATACTGCACAAAGCAGTGTGCTATTACTACCAGAAAGAGGTTAATGTAGCACAGTTTGTACTGAAATGCCTGAGTAATCATTTCAAGGAAAAGCATTGCAAGGCTAGGCCTAATAGAAACTGCAGTTGAACTCAGTTAGAGAGCAGTTAGATGTTTTAATGATTATGCATATGCTTCAGGATGTTAAGGTTCCACATCATCACTTGCGCTAAGTAATAAACCTAGAAGCCTTAGCATATGTACTTAAATATTCTAAGTAGAAATAATCTATTCCAGCAATTAAAAATAAATAGTCATGAGATTACCACAATGAAGGATATTTATTTAGTTCAGTACTTTGAGGCTTCTATTAAGCACTACATTCTCAAGATGACCTCTAGCTTCTACTCATTAGATAATGTCAGACAATTCTTTTTTAAGAATTCCTGTTTCTTTTGCATGTGTGGTGGTGAGAGAAAGTTCAGTTCTCCCACACACACACAAAGAAACTATGGCTAACTCAGTCAGAGAAGCAGAAATGGATAAGAGCTATATTTACAAGCAGGATGAAATGCACATGATTATATACACAATATACAGTATTTACAATGTATATACAGAAATACACAGCAAAGAAAAATAATCAGAACAAAACTCCCTCCTCTGGACAGAGGAGGGTTCCCCCTCTCTACCCTCTATCTCCTCCTACCTCCCTTTTTTTCCCAAAAAGGGTTAGAGAGAGAGCAAATGTAATTATTAAGGAGGAAATTCTGTTAGCTCAAAGCATATTTTAGAATCAGTTTCTTATCTATTAGTTCAAGGTTAACTCCGTCCCACACAGCTGTTGCTCAGAGAGAGGCAGAAACAGACAGGCTGAAAAAGACAGACAGACAGAACTGAACTGACTGAGATTCAAACTGAACTAAAACTTAAAGTTGCATTCTAACAACCTACCAATGAAAGTCTTTTAGAATATCTTTCTTTTCAAAACATTCAGCCAGAGTGTTCCAGCAACTGTCCCTTTCTTAAAGGCACAGTCTAAAAATGGTCACAGCATGTTAGTGTAACTGTGGCTAATTTAAAAAAAAAGAAAAAACATAAACTTCTGGATAAAGGAATAGAGTTTGTTATTAATAGCCTTTGATCTGGGAAAGCTGCCAGCCTAGCTGGTATTAATTTAGCTAGCATATTTTAAAAAGAGTTTATACCTCCACATAAGTGCTATTTATCTCACTTTTATTAGGACCTTCCTTTTCAATCTATAGAAATTTTGCCTAATGAAAAGCCTGTCTGCATTTAGCTTGTTGGGGAATAAGCATCTCATTCCAGATTCCTTCAGCCTACTGAGGTAATTAAAAAATTTCATCTTTTAAAGAAAGCCATTTGGGAAGATTATTTTCTGGCTGGGGAATTAATGATTTTATTGTTTGGTGGTTTGGGGGTTTTGGGAGGGGGTTCTTGTTGGTTTTGTGGTTTTTTTGTTTGTGTTGGTTTTTTTTTTTGTGGGGTTTGGTCTGGTTTTAGTTTTGGTTTGATTTTCTTGTTGCTTGTTGGGTGTTTCTTTGTTGTTGTGGTGGTGGTGGTGGTGTGGGGTTTTTTTTCTGTGTGTGTGGGGGGGGCTATTTGTTATTTTTAATGCACCTGTATCCTGAGGCTGTTCTCCAGGTTGCTGTTTTCCCCTCCTTCTTACCATAGACCATTATTTTTTGATTCAGTACATTTATCCCTGAACTGATAGTCAAAGCCTGAGCCTGCAAAATATAAAAGTATTCCTTGAAAACATTAGGAGCAGGATCTCAGGATCTCAGCATTTGATGAATTCCAGTGAGATGGAGAGATATAAATTCAAGGCAATTATCTGAACAGGGAGTAAATGATAGAACTAAAAACTAAAAGAACAAAGTAGCAAATCTATCTGATCATTCTAACTCCTTAACTGCTGTTGAGCAATTTCATTTTCATCCTCAAAATGCGCCAGTGCTTTTACACCTGTTTCTTCACTTGATTTAGGATATTTTTAACTATTTTCCAAATGTGTTTTTTATGCCTTTCTTCCAACTACTACACAATCTGTCCCAAACACTCAAAGTCTCTTTTTTACCTACTGATTGGAAAAAACCAGAAGATGCTCAGTGGATTGCCACTTGAAAGAGGTCTGTGACAAAAGAGACAACAGGCATCCTCCATTTTGCCACAATAAGGGAAACAGAGTGGTGGATGTGATGAAGAGGTTATTAATTTATTAATATTAATTATATAAGTATTATTTTGTATTAATTATTGTTATGAATGGGCCACACAAGAACATTTCTAAGTTTCTTGTGAGAGTTGTTTTATTAAAAAACATAGAAGAAAGCAAGCAGCAGGGAAGCAGCACGCCGGGGTGCAGAGACTATCCCCCGACAGACACCTCCACTCTCTGCCAAAAAGTGCCTAACAATTGCCATCTTCTCTTTTTATAGCTACATCATCTACATATGCATGCTTATGCTTAATAGAAGGTAGGGATATGATAATGAGGTCTAGCAACTTATTGAGCTTCTTTAGTATGCGTCTTCCTTGTGGTAGGAGTCGCAGATGAGGCAGGGGAGGTCGTCTCACACAGGCACAGCTGCTGCACAGGACTTATCTAAGGTAAACATTCTGCGGTTCTGAGAAATTTGGTATAAGGTTCCTGTTTGAAGTCAAAATAGTCTGAACATTTATCCTCTGTTCTCAAAACAAACCAACTGCCACTACCACTACTACATTTGTAAAAGACCTCCATTTTCTTTTTTTGTACCATTGATTTGTGTTATTGCTTCCACATTTTTCAGATTTTTCTTAATTAGATCATAATTGGATTCTTCTGTCCTAATCACTTCCAAATCATAACCATCTACTTGCAACTTACTAATACTAAACAACAATTACAGAAATTCATATAGATCAGTGTTACAATTATTCCAATAAGCCAATTTACATTTGACAATCAAGAAGTTAAAATTTTTGAACCTACAGGGAACATCACACAAAAAGCCTAATTACATAACTACAATAGCTTATATTTATGACCACACACATTCTCAGCATATAAGAAGCAGAAAATCATAGTGCAGCAGAAAAAATTTACCATCACTTTTCTAAGTTTTAATAGGCCTAATTAGTAATTCAACCTGTTTACCATTATTAATGTTGGAACATAATTTATCCACACCTGGGAACATGGTCTTAGATTTTGATTGGACTCCTTGTACAAAAAATGGTATGGTTAGGATCAAGATTAGGCTCCACCAGTATATATTAACTCTGCCTCCTTAGCATACTGGGGTGCAACCAGCAGCCAAGTATGATGTCTTCTTGGCAGCAGTTACATTCTTCAGGAACCCTACAGACCCCTTTAAGATTTCAGATTTCAGTTGGAGTCTCTTCCCAGCAGTCAGGATAAAATACTCCTTCATTACAACAAATACCTTTTCTTACAACATTTCTTACAACAATCTAAAATATTTACAAGTTACCCATCCCAAATAACATCAAGTCCTAGGATGCTTTATACACAGAATAATATGGGGGCATTCCTTGATGTTTTCTTTCAATGTAGATCTGATGTCACACAATGTCAGATATTTCAAAAGGTGGGTTTGTCTCACGAGCTCCAGAGCCTTCAGACTGAGGTGTTACAGTGTTACATCTATTAGAGTACGTATCTGATCTGCCAGCACCAACTGCAGTCGCGGAGGTCCTTCAGACCATCTGCATAAGTAGTGTGGAATTCATGCTGAGGCAAGTTTTGCTTTTTCTGTAAGTCAGTCAGGCCCAGAGGCACACTCCTGAAGTGGTCCTTTTACTCATGAAAAATGTGTCCACCCTTCTTCTGCAGTACGGACCACTGTATCTATTGTTAAAACAAGAAAAGATCCTTCCCAGAGGGAAATTAGTGATTCTCTTTTCCAAGTTTTTATTAACACTTTACCCGCAGCTTTAATTTTATGCACTGGGAATCTCAAAGGTGGGATATGAGACAAGAATAAAATAAGAAGTTACTTTCTGGGCCTCCCCTACTAAGAAGACTGCTGATACTAAAGCTTATAAACAAATTGGTAATCATCTACTTTCAGGATCTAATAACTTGGAACAATGCCCTACAGGATTTTTACTTCCAGCTCGGTCCTGGGTTAACACCCCACATGCTTTTTAGTTAGATGTACTTACAAAAACATTAAATGGCTTGTCCACATCAGGCACATTTAAAACAGGGCATCGATCAACATTATTTTTATTTTATCCAGTCACTCATCATCTTCTGGATTCCATTTAATATAATTATTGAGGGCTGATTTCTCATATAAGAATTTTACCTTTTCTTACCTTTTCTATCTATGATTGACAGTATCCCAGAAATCCGAGCAGCTGCCTGATTTCTGACTTTCCCTTAGAGCAGTTACCTACATTCTATCTTTTTCCTTCTGTTTCTCTTCATCCCTCCTTACAGACACCTTCTGAGCTTCCTGTAGTAATTCCTCTAAACCTCTGTCTTGCCAGTCCTCAATTTTTTCCAATTTCTTTCTAATATCTGCCCATGATTTTGCCACAAACTGCATCCTGAGAAGTATCACTCCAACTGCAGAACTGAGATCTATTCCAGAACACATCCGTAAGCTTCTCTTTAATGTTACCATCCACACCGTAGGAGGCTTCCTCTGAGGTTCATTAAAAGCGTTATCAAAATATCATCCTCTGGGCACAGTTTCTTTAATTCCTTGTATTATTATAGTTCTCAGGTGTCTCATATTCTGTCTCCCTTGAAGCTGTTGATGGTCCCACTGAGGATCTTGATTAGGCCACTTCTGATTTCCTGGTGGCCCCCCCCGATTGTGCCTCTCCCATATTCTCATACTGGCCTGTCTGATCATGTTTCTTTCCTCTGCAGTGAATAGGATACTCAAAATAGACTGTATCTCTTTCCAGGTGTATATATTGGGACCCAAAAATTGGTCCAGCCTCTCAGCTACACCTAGGGGATTACCTTGTGGCAATGCCAGCAATGAGCAGTGTGAGCAATCTGGCAGTGCAGGCCTAGAGCCTGACATGGTGGTAGGCCATGCTCAGCATAAATGCAGAGCCAGCTAGCAGTGTAGCAAAACAGTGCTGTGCCTGCAGCATGTAACTAAAACAAGGCACTGCTAGCTATAAGCATAGAAAGTTATCATGGGACAACAGGACATGCACCTGCCTCAACAAACCTTGTGTGTCATTAGTAGTTGGATCAATAATCTGTAATAGTGCGATGGGAACCAATGAAGCCATGCCAACAAGGCACTCTGAGTTTATATAAGTTGTAAAAGTTCCCTTGCTACGCACTTCTGCCTTTCCTGTCTCTTCTTCTTCCACATTTTACTTTACTGCGTTATACTCGCACTACAGGCCTGCACCATCGGCCTGCAACACTGGAACAATAAAGGAACAATACTCGATCATATTGGTCAGCCGTATTGATCCCAATCTCCATCACCCATATCTGGCGCCCGAATACACCTGAACTAGTAGACAAAGGATCCTTGGACTACGACACTGATCGACTCAGCATAAAGAGGTACATCCGAGTGATACAGAAAGCCGGTTGAATAGCACTGCCCTGGTGCTGGAAAAACTAGCAGCGCATGCGCTCAAAAAGGAAGTGAATCTCACCCTGGCCCAGTGAGTGACCGGGGACGGGCAAGGGGCAGCATGCCATGAAACAGAAGAGGTTGTGCTAAACACCCTCCACCTATCCTCTCCATGAAAGGTATTACTGGTGATTCTGGGATCTTAAAAGGGCACTAGCCTGAGCCCGGAGTCATCCCCACAGCAAATAAGCTTTTACTTCCGAAGAACGGGACGAAATTGCAGCCCAGCTGTGGGATGAGATGCTACATACTTAAAAAAGAAGCTTTTCGCTATAGCACCGTGTGACGGATCATTACGTACATTGCAATTGAAAAAAGCAGAGCAGTCTACTCCCAATTCAGCTGCTGCGGCGTTCGGTTCTAACCAAGATGAAACAGGGAGACTTGGAAAGCACGCCCCGCCCTCCACCCCCCTCCTGTCTCCCTGCACATCATCTGTGGCTCCGTCAGCATCCTCCTCACAATTTCAATTGTCCGCTACTCCTTCTACACGAATCATGGCTCTCTTATTACCGTCCTTTTGCATGGAAATATCTGCTCCTGCCACGTCAATAGCAGCAGAATTGAATCCCGATTGAACTGATAAGGTACGCAAAATCAAAATGGAGGTCGCTACGCATTAGGAATTAGACAAAGAAGATGCCACGTTTGCCATCTTGGCGAGCACACTGTGTTTATTAGACACTACCACAGCTGTCCACACCCAGCAGAAAAAGCCATAAAAAAGAGGCGAAACCTGTGGCTTGGCGTTTTCGATCTCCTTCATCAACATCTTCCTCTGATACCGCCAGCAACGGCTGGGACTTGGAAGATGAGAGGACCAACACTGGAAGGCCTTACAGTGCCAACTCTACTCTACAGCTCCTCTTGGAAAATATGGAGCTCTTGCAGGCTCGCGATCACGGCATTTTTGCACCCCCACCCCACCCACGAGCCCCAGCCACTCTGGTGGTTCCCACCCCAGCAGCACTCAGCCCGGCAGCCCTCAGCCCGATGGCACCCACGCCAGTGGCACCCCACACTCTGGCAGCTCTCCTGGTGACGCCTCCCGCGACTCCCCATAGCCCCCACAAGTACCGGCAGCTCCGATCAAGGCGGCATCAACTGACGCAACACCAAAAATAGCACTGACACCAGCAGCAGCCACCCCCATGGCGGCGGCAGAAATGGCCCCTTCCCCCCAGTGGTTTCAGCTGCACTACACCCCCCCCCCCAGCCTCCCACATTCCAGACATTATCAGCAGAGTATAGCACTCCGATGGAGATTTCAATTGAGTCCCGATGGGACGACTGGCAGGTGGGAGTGACAGGAAACTGTCCTGCTGCGCTGGTGGAAAGGTATTGTGGGAAATGTAGTCACAGATGGAGAATCTGTTGAAAATCTCTGGACTGACAATATTAAGGGAAGCTAGACAAGCCATAGCTACCTATGGGCTGCAGTCAGGATACACAACTGCTGTAATCAATCCATTTTTTTCAACACATTTGTTAATCCCTTTTGACACATGTATGTCAGCAAATGGTGTTTCTTAGCTGATCTGAGAGCGATCATGGAGGAGATGGGTGCCTTACAACCTGGCCTCCCAACTCTCAGCCCCAACAAATTGGGACTTGATTATTATTCATTTGAAGGATTGTTTTCTTTACAATTTGCTCACACCCGGAGGATTCAAAAAAGTCTGCATCTACTGAGTCATCGATTAAGGCAGACTCCACCCACCGATATCAATGGGTAGCCTCAAGGCATGCCAGAATTCTCTGGCACTCTCTTCCCACTTAGATAGACCCATTGTGACTTTCTCATCTATAAGTCTATGGATGATATTCTGATTGCAACAAAAAAGTTACATCCTAAGACAGTGCTCTCTGAGTTTCAGCCCCTGTCAGCAAGCAGAGACTTGAAAGTCACATCGCCTCAGACCTTGCAACTTCTCAATTGGTGGCAATTCACTTGCAAATGCCTCAGAAACCATGCCCCGGCAACCAGCAGATTCTTTACAAGGTGTCACCGCTAACCATCCCATTAGGGCAAGATCTTTGCTAGATCATATCAGCAAATGCAGCTTCCTGATAAGGATTTGCAATTAAGTCAGGATTTAGTGATCAAAGAGTGATCCAGAATCCAGGACAATAACTCTGATCCTGTGCTTTTCACTACTCAGCAGGGTCTAACAGGGCCACTTGGTTCCTTTGTCGATACCTTACATATGGCATTCAATATTAATTCAGACCTGACTCATGATATGAAGGTAGAAATGCTGGATATTTTGGCATTTGACAATGCTAACGAAGAAACTAAACAGGTTCTCAGCATTTTATCAACAGGTGCCACTGTCTCATGACTGCTGGACTCAACAACGAATGAAGGCATTGACAAGCAGCAACGTATTTAGCCACAGCCATAGATGCAGTCCTGAAACCACCAGTACGACCACCACACAAAGGAAACAACCTGGGTGGAAATCATCGTGCCTCTGAGAAACCTAGGTACCTTAAATCAAAGTGCCTGACTGTTGGTCAGACTCAAAAGTGTCACAGACCTAATCATTCTACTCGAGATCGTCACAGGCAGGGAAGCTGCACCCGCAGTGCGAATATACCCTGAGCGATGACACCAAACCAGGGTGCTTGGACCGCTCCCACCGCACCCCCCCCCCCACTGCACACCCCCCCCCCGCAGCCCCCTCTGGCAGCACACAGCGGACCTGACAACAGCCACATATCACTTTAAATCCACAAAGTATTGTCGAGTTTAATTGGCATGGTCTTTTGGGTCACAGACCCTGTGCTCTGTTAATTGGCAGATTGTCTACCTCTAGACAGGGCATCCCTATAATTCCTGGTTCAATACATTCTGATTATGACTGGGCTATGAAAATTATGCTTTATACCTTTGCTTCTCCTGTTAGCACTCCTGTTGGGACAGAAATTGCTCAGCTAATACTATCTGAGTCCCAAGTGCCTAAAATTTCTAACAGGATCTGAAGGCAAGAAGGCTTGGATTCCACCGATATGCCTAATACCTTGTTAGCCCTAGAAATCCAAAAGGGAAAACTGGAACAGATTTTAACTGTCAGACACCCTTGTGGACAAATTACACAATTTTCAATGATTGTGGATACTGGAAACAATGTCATTCTTATACCTCATCATAAATGGAATGGTCACTAGCCATTGCTCATGGCAAATGCCGAAGTCATGGGTTTAAAATGTATCCAAACAACCTGCGTTAGCAAAGAGCCAGTGCAATTAGCTTTTAACGATAGCAAATCAATCACTGTAAGACCGTACATATTAACCCTTCCAGTTGCTCTATTGGGCTGAAATGCCTTAAGTCAGCTTGGAGCAAAACTTTTTACCGCTCCTTCTTTGTAGTGGCTACTAGTCAGCAATCAACCCTCAAACTAAAATGGAAAACACATAATCCAGTATGGGTGGAACAATGGTCATTCAGACACGATAGGTTGCAAGTCATTAAGACCCTAATACAGAAACAATAGCAACTAGAGTACACCTTGATAGCCACCCTCAACCTACTCCCACCCCCAGAAAAGGGAGGATTTTCTGGTACGACTCTTGCCGACCAAAGCTCTGTTCTGATTTATAATTACACAATATAATTAATATAATTAGCACAATTTCTTTCAGTATTCAGTATTCGTAAGGTTGGAAGAGACCTCAAAGATCATCGAGTCCAACCTGTCACCACAGACCTCATGACTAGAGTAGAGAGGACACTACTGCCCACTGCAGGCTTGAACTCACGGCCTTCCCATTAAGCGTCTGATGCGCTACCAACTGAGCCACCTGAGCTGATTGCAATGTCCTTGAGATATTTGTTAAGTTTCCTGGTAAGCATAATGAATGGTAAGCATAATGAATGGTAAGCATTTGGTATTTACAGATACCTAGTACATGGTAATTGTAGTAAGGTGTAAGTACTTAGTAATGAGTTCACATTGTAAGATTTCCTTTGGTTCAAACCTTCTTAGTTGTCTGCCTAGGCATTTCAAAGGAGATCCATGTAATATAGTTAAGATTTGTAGTAAATAGGTATTAATTTTAAAAGTATTCCTTAGCTAAGGTGATGTCTTTATATTTCCTTCTTAGACATAGACTAGAAAAAATACAAAAAATGCAAAAAAAAAAAGGTAAACAAAAAGGTAACAAGTGCAAAGAAAAAATATAAACTTAGAAATGTATAACAAAAGTACAAAAACTCTGGATACCAAAGATAGAGTACTAAATAACAGAATAATAATAAAAAAAGAAGAACAACAATAAAAACAAAATATTAAAAAAAATATGGCACACTGAAAAATCATAAGGATTAATAACAGAATAGCTATTAACAACAATTATAAGAATTGTTAGCAAAAAATAAAAATAAGGATTATCAAGGCTATTAGATTAAATTAACAAATCAAAAAAGTTAGCAAAAAATAATTTAAAAGTGCAGATATTATCTAACAGGGTACCCATCTCTTTCTTGAAACTATGGACCTCTGATGAGTTAAGAGGGACAGTGACAAATCCTATTCCTCCCCGATGCTCCCCCATTGGCACTTCCCTGCGTGGATGTAAACCTATATTACATTCTTCTTGGTCATTCCTAACTCTGCTTCTTTGAGATGGTGAATGAGCAGGAAGGGGGGCTGTCAGTTGCAGGGGACTCCTGTTCAATTTCCGGTAAGGTGGTGAGTTAACCAAAGGTTCAGATTTCTCCTTTTTCTTGTCCTTATCCTCAGTTGTTAATGTAAATATGGGAACAGGGGTAGAGCTTGAAGCCCTAATCCAGATAGCAGCATATTCAGCTTCTTCCTTACTAAAACACTTTTTAGAATTCACATGGTGGTTCAAAGCTTGGTAAATCCAATCATCAAAAGATCCAACTATGAGCCAAAACACATAAGGTGATAATGTTTTTTTTGGCCACACTTGCATACAGTAGTAAACATTTTTTCCTTTGATTTTCCTTTTCTCAGCTCGCCATCATCCCAATACTGTAACTTGAGCCCAGAGAAGGGCAATGAAGTTGGTGAGGGGTTTGGAACACAAGCCCTATGAGGAAAGACTGAGGGAGCTGGGATTGCTCAGCCTGGAGAAGAGGAGACTCAGTGGTGACCTTATCACTCTCTACAACTGTCGTAGGGTTGAGGGAAAGGCCAGGCCCTTACCCCTCCCCCCATCCCCCGTGAGTACACGGAAAGAAAGGTGAAAGGGAAAAAACTCACTGCCGGATTAGCAAAGGAGTGGGTGCTGTATATTTACAAAGCAATTTAGGGAAACACAGGGAAATATATAAAGAATTTACAGTATTTACAATATATACAGAAATACACAACAAAGTCACACAGAAATGAGGGTTCACTCCTCTGCTGAGGTGGAGGTTCCCCACCTCTGCTCCCCCTTCTCTCTCCCTTTCCCCAGAGAGGGTTAGAAAGAGAGAAAAGAGAAAATTAATTAAAAGCAGTTATGTGTTAATTGAAAAGTGGTTAATACAGGCCTTGCAGTTTATCAGTTTCAAGGTCAAGCCTGGCCAAAAGCCCAGAAGCTGCAAGCTGCAAGTCACCGAAGGAGGGGAAGACAGACTGAGGAAAAGTGCAGGAATGCCCAGGATTCTCTGCTGTACTCCCAGTTCAAAAGGTGCTTCCCCCCAGTCTACCAATGAAATTAGTTTAGATCCATCTTTCGTTTACAAACATCCGACCACAATATTCCCTTTCTTAAGGGGACAGCCTCAAATGGTCCACCCCTTCTAAACAATTTCATTGGCTGTTCATACTGTCCATGCAATCCAAGACGATATTTACAGTTCATAAGTAAAGTTCATAGTCCATTCTGGCTATGCTCAGATGTAGATGATTCAAAAGTCCAAGAAAATCAGAAAATGAGAAAAATGGAAAACAGTTTGTTTCTTCGCAGACGAAGCGAAGAAAAGGGAAACAGGGAATCTCAGGGTCTCTTAGTTGACTCAGGGCTCTCAGGGATCTCAGGGTTCGTGCACCATAGACTCCTCGTTGATCCTTCCTTTGGGCACGGTGTAGCTGTGCAACAGTTTGAAAGGGGGTCACAACAACTACCTGAAGGGAGGTTGTAGACAGGCAGATGGTCTCTTCTCCCAGGCAGCCAGTACCAGAACAAGAGGACATAGTCTCAGGCTGCGCCAGGAGAGGTTCAGGTTGGGTGTTAGGAAGAAGTTCTATACAGAAAGAGCCCATTGGAATGGGCTGCCCAAGGAGGTGGTGGAGTCACCGTCATTGGAGGTGTTCAGGAGGAGACTTGATGGGGTACTTGGTGCCATGGGTTTGTTGTTTGGGTGGATTGGATTGGTTGATGGGTTGGATGTGATGATCTTGAAGGTCTCTTCCAACCTGGTTTGGTTTATTCTAAAAAATGGTTTATTCTAAAAAAAAAATGATCCCTAATGCACACTCTCTGGGGGATTGGGGGGTAGTTCTGATGACTTGCTTTTCTTTTGTCCTATTCTCCTAATCACTAATCATTGACCGGGGATCAACACTGAGCAGCAGCAGTGAAGCACTGGCTCTGAGCCGCAGCAGTTGAGAGCATTGGCTCCTAACCACTAGATGCTAAACCACCAGGATCTTCCGGTTACCACAATACAAATGCTATGTTCTTTTGCAGTGCCGGGTCCCGCTCCCTACTAACGACGGATCCCTCACAAACCTGATGCCCTTGCGAAAGTCAAAATCACAGGAAAAACACCTGCTAAATGCCACAGCCTAGGACCTCCAACCCTCTTGAGGAAGTCTGAGAACACGGAAGCCAAAAACTCCTGAACCAGGTCTCTCAAACCAAGGTCTCTCCGGAAACCCGGAGAGCAAACCCGCAAGTGTAACCACATCATGGGCCCCTCAAGGAGCCAACCACAGGATACCAAGAGCTCCTGAACTAGGTCACTCAAACTGAGGTCCCCCTGGAAACTGGGACATCAAACTCGTGAGCATAACTGTGCCATGAAACCCCACAGGTCATGCCCATCAAAGAACCTAAAACTCCCAAACTGGGTCCCTCACCACCAGATCAGTGGAAACCGGGATGCAGTGCTGGTCACCCAATCCCTATGGAAGACCAGTCTCCACAGCCCCTAGAGTGTAGAAACAACACTGCACTTCACAGCCCAAATTTTCCAGGGCTGCGAAGACCACCTGGCTACCACCTGGAATCCTCGAATCCCCACTCACAGTGAAATTCCAGGACCCCCATAGCCAGGAGTTCCCCTACCCAGACTCACCCAGTGGCCTGGATCCTGTGTACAGGGTCTTCACAGAGGTAACACTGCCAATTGGACTATGACAAAAAAGAGGAAAAATAAGGAAAGGAAAAAAAAAAAAAAAAGAAAATTCCTTTTCTTGCTCATATGTGAGTTCGGAAAGCACTGCCTCCTGATCTCCCCAGTCATCAATGAAGCCACCAAGCAGTGGGGGCCCTCTTGATTGAGAGTTTTGGGGAACAGAAGGCAGAGCAAACTTTCCCTGCCAATGCACCAGAATTGTTATGAGAGGGCCGCACTCTTGTGAGAGTTGCTTTATTAAAAAAGATAGAGATAAAGATGTTCAGTGGATTGCCACTTGAAAAAGGTCTGTGACAAAAGAGACCACAGCCTTATCTTCCATTTTACCACAACAGGGGAAACAGAGTGGTGGATGTGATGAAGAGGTTATTTATTTATGAATATTAAATATTAAGTATGTAAATAGTAATTGTATTAATTATCAAAATTATTAATAACCAATTAATCACTATTTTATAAACATGTTCTAGTGTGTAATTGTGAAATACATTCCATAAGTGGTTTGGTATTTATAATTAGAACTTAATTGGAATATTTATAGAATCACTTTCTACTTACATAACAAATTGTGCAGTTCTGCTGCTTGTCCACCAGATGGCGACTCGATGGGGCACAGACGGCTGCTAACTATATACAGCGAATGTTTCTACGTGTCAAAGGTTACTGCTAGACGTGGATGCTTTGAACGGAATGTTTGTGGATGGAAAGCACGTGGGAGACACATGGTGTCTGTTGTTTATAGCAAGGTTGGGTTCTGGCAGACTACTGTCACTGGACTGGTTCCTAGACTGGTCTGAACGGCGGTGCTGGGTGGCAATCCTCTCTCTGTGACAGTGGAGAGGAGATGGAACCTGGGCTTAGCTCGTAGGCAGGTTCCCTTTGCAGGACTCGCAGTCTCCTCCAGATGATAGGGAGTGGTTCTGGTAGGTTGGCCTGGCTAGTAGGGCTGGTAGGGATGGTCCCGGGACATGGTTGGCCCTCAGAGTTGGCTCTGAGTTGGCAGGGCCAGAGCTGGCAGGTTGGAGTGACAGTTCCCTATAGGCAGGCTCAGAGGCTTCTGGTCTGGCACAGTAGCAGGCAGGACTGGACCCAGAGGGGTCGGCCCTTCTGCTACAGGTTTCGGGGCTGATGTGGACAGCCCCAGGGAAGAAGCATGGCTGCATGGAGCAATGGGACTTCTCTCAGAATGGTCCTGGCTTTGAAGTACAGGCACGGACAGTGCTCTAGGTGTTTCCTGAGGTATACAGGGCACGGAGTGACAGAAGTAGTGACTCCTCTCCTGCAATAGTGGGGTTACACAGGCATGCGATCCTGCTTTCTGATCTGACACACAGGTTTGTGTCACTCTGTTGCAGTTTGAGCTGGGTGCCCCTCTGCAATGTTTACTTCCTGTGTCCAGAAGTCCAGCCCAGAGGGGTGGACACAGGAAATTATGTAGTATTTCCTACCACAATCCTTTGCACCACTATAAGATGCAGTGCAGAGTCTAGCACTTTCTCTTTTCTTCCTCCTCCGTCAGCCGGTAACTGGGGGAGATGTCTCCTGGCTTTGGGCCTGGCTAGGCCCAAGGCCATGAGGGGATGGGCAGTCTCAGATCTGGCCAGCTGAGACTAGCCTAACAGTGGGAGGGGGAAGAAGGAGCCCTGGGGGTCTTGGATGTACCCTCAGGTGGGGATGGGATCTCTCTGGGTCTGTTTTGGGATCTGTCTTTTTCACTGTCCTTTTGGTTTTCTGTAAATGTTCACTGTTTGTTATTTAAACTTTCCATCACTTTTGCAATCCATTTGTCTGAGTGTTTATTGTTGCCAGTGGTGGGGAAGGGGGCTGCCTTAACCCAGCACACACTCTCATCGGTCTGCTGCTTAAGGCTAACACAGATGTGTGGACTGCCAGACTCGTCTAAGTCCCTTCTCCCCAGCAACTGGGCAGATCTTACTCTCGGGGGTTGTGGTAGTGAGAAAAGTTCACTTCTCCCCGCACACACAAACCACAGCTAACTCAGCTGGAGAAGCAAAATGGAGAAGAGCTGTACTTTTACAAGCAGAATGAAATGCTATGAATATATACACAATATGCAGTATTTATGGTATATAAAAAAAAATATACAGGATAGAATGTAACACAGAAAACTCCCCCCTCAATGGAGGAGGGTTCCCCCCCCTAAAACCACTTTCCCCCTTCCTCTTTCTTTCCCAAAAAGTATTAGAGAGAAAATGGATATTAAGGGAAATTTTTGTTAGTTCAAAGCAGATGCTAAGGGAGAAAAAGTTAGTTTTCTTACCTCATGAGTCCAAGGTCAGCATTGCCAAGCAACAGAAGAAAGAAGACAGCTGTCCAGACTGAGACTAAAACAGACAGAACTCAGAGTAAAACCTTAAAGTTACATTCCTACTGATCTACTAATTAAATTCATTTAGAATTGTCTTTGATTTCCCTTTATACACCAAAACACTCAGCTACAGAATTCTGTAGCTGTCTTTTTCCTTAAAGGCACAGCCTAAAACTGTCACAGGAGTCCAGTCCTCTGGAGACACAGTGGGCTTTCCTGGTGATGAGACTGGCAGTATGATGCTGGAGCTTCTCAGGCTCAGCATGGGTCCCTCCTCTGGGGATACTCTCAGGGCTAAGGCTCAATGGGCCTGCCTGGATATGGGCTTCTTGCCATCATGCAGAGGCTATTAGTTTGCTTGCATATGTGAGAGAGAAGCCTTAACAGCAATAAGCTCAATGGCAGAGGCTATGGCATGAGCTTTATCTCTCTCAAGCAAGGAGAGAAAGCAAAGTGAAAGAGGGAGCAACTTATTCACCAATTGGGGTAATACTTATAGGTACCTCCAGGCTGGATTTGACCAGTGGGCATTCTTGTAAACAACTGGCTTCAGCCTATAGAAAGCGTGAAGCTAGAATTATGCCCATACTTAGTATTAGCATGAGCATCCCATGTAATGGGTGTGTGCAGTGATCTGTGCCAGCCTAGTTAATGCCGTGGCCTTTGCATCCCTCATGAGAAGGGGGAACTTGTCCACATGCTGGGACAAGATTCAATATCTGGGCATAATGTGCTTTCACCACAGTGGAGGACAGAGAGGAACTGATAAGGATTTGTGTTAGAAATGGAAACAATGAAAGGTTAAGCATTCACCTTAGAACATATTTCCACAAAGCAAAGGTGTGTTGGGTGCCAGGTAGTCATGCAGAGAAAACAGACAGAGACAGCTCAGAGATATTGCATCAGCAACTGATAGCCTCTTTATTTAATACACATTGTAGCTTAAATACCCTTTTTCTCCCCCCATCCCTATCCTCTTTCCCAGGCCGAGGAAAGCTTTGTTATTCACAGCTGTGCATTTTCCCGAGCTGTTTACATTTCAAGTTAAGGGGAAGATATTCAGGCCTAGCTTAAAAGCTGCATTTAATTAGGCTGCCTGCAGCCTCACAGTGCACAGCAAAGGTGTGTTAGCCATAGGTTTCTGTTATGGGTTATGTTCTTCCTCTCATTTGTCAGGAAGCTCCCAAAAAGCACTAGTGTGGCAGGTTTCTGGAAACAGTGGAGAATAGATTTGGAAGGACAAAGGGTAGTAGAAAAACCTGGGGCATGGCAGGAGCAGCAGTCTCCTGTGATGGTTGTGTTTATATCTCAGACGTTTTCTCTAGTGGAACTTTCACAGTATATGCTAAAACACAGGACATTTAAACACTTTGACGGTAATTTTGGTGTAGCCTTGGAATGACATTTTTTGAAGACTGGGTAGGAATTTGTTAGAATTGGTAGGTTGTTAGAGAATACAACAAGAAGAAGCACCACAGATAATCAGCATTGCCTGATGCCAGAAATCAATCCAACTGTTTGAAGAGTAGGAATAGCAACACTACATCTGTTACCAGAGACTATGTTATCTTTTAAAAAGCTTAAATCTGACTTGTATGTTTTTATGATATTTAAATATTGTGGTCCCATGTAAAAGTATTAACTGAGACACGAAGACATAAAGGACTCTACTTTCAAAGGCATAAAGAAGCCTAAGACACAAGTTGTCCCTTACTAGGAGTCTGACAAGTGTCTAATTACTTTTAGTGTCACTGAGGCCCTAAGAAAGCCTTTGGAAATCCTATTTGGCACCATAGGTATTTAGATATTTTTTAAAATCTTGCTTCTTGTGACTTACCCAGTGATGTACCCAATCAGTGGTTCTCAGACCGAGTAGTCTGTCTCAGAGTGGTTCACTGATAATGTTCCCTAGTTTGTTGAGAGATAAGCAGTACATTTTCAAAAGCTGATATTGGCCTTACTTGTATCAGAGTGTAACTCAATTAGGCTTAGTGCAGCTACCAATTGGCTGCATCTATGTTATAAACTATATTTTAATTTCAAGAAATGCTTGAATCATTTGATATTTTAGAAGAATCATTTGATATTTCAGAAGTCTCAAAACTTGTCTTTTTATTATGTCCACTGGAATGACATATAGTATTCCTAATTTGCATTTGAGTTAAGAGTATACTTTTTTGTGTGAATGTAATTAAATTGTTACAGGCCATGAGTAAACAGCTGTTAATGAGCTCACGTTTCTGTTCCTCTTCCGTATCAGCCCTGCTACCAAGGCATTGCATGGGAGACAGCCATGGACCGTAGAGCAGCTGGTGGCACTGCCTAGAGCTGGGGAAAAGTGTTACTTTGGTGGACCTCAGAGCTGCAGAAGGGATATTGTTCTGGTTATGATGGGTTCAGGCAGATTGCCTCCCCGCCACAGGCAAAAATAATGACTCAGACAAACAGATTGCAAAAGTGGTGGAAAATTTAAATTAAATGTGGTGAATATTTACAGAGAGCTGGAAGTGCAGAGACAAAGGAGATCCAAAAGCACAGCCAGAAAATATCCCATCCCCACCTGACAGTACATCCAAGACCCCCAGGGCTCTTTCTTCCCCCCTAACCAGGCCCAAGGCCAGGAGACATCTCTCCTTAGTTACCAGGTGGCAACAAGGGAAGAAAGAGGAAGTGCCAGGAACCCCACTGAGATTTTATAGGAGAGCAGGGTATTATGGGATGAAATATCTGGCTTCCTGTGTCTACCCATCTGGGCTGGACTCCTTTGGCACACAGGAAGTGCCCCTCATATGAACACAACAGACGGCACCCAGCCCAAACTGCTACACCGGTGGACTCTAGAGCCAAGAAAAGAGTATTGGTTTGAAGGACCCTAGAACTGAGGAAGGAGTATTGTTCCAACAGGACTGTAGAGCAGGGGTGTAATGGATTGGGGCAGACCCCCTCCCCACCATGGGCAGAAATAACGACTCAGACAAATGGATTGCAAAAAAACTGGTGGAAAGTTTAAATGGAAAACCAATAAAAACAACAATGAAAGTTTTACAGAGAGCCACAAGCACTGTGACAAAAGAGAGAAATCCCAGAACATAACCAAGAATGTCCCGTCCCCACCTGGGGTACACCCAACCCCCCCAGGGCTCTTTCCTCTCCCTCCAGCTGAGTGGGACCCATCCCGTTGGAGTGTAATATGTGACCTGAAGTCTACAGTGATGCAACATGGGTTCAGCTCCCCATATGCACAGCCATTGCTCCGTTGAATCGTCATAAATGAGTTAACTCATTTTGACATTAAGTGAAGGGTTAAATCTTGGAGAGCTGAGCTCCAAGCACTGCTGGACTGATAAGAAGGAGACAGTGTTCGCCTTGATGGCTTATGAGCTATGGGAACTCAGTGCAGCAGTGCTGTTGGAGGAGGGCAGATATTTGATTACATGTGGTTGTTATGACCTGAGAGGGTCAGACTTCAGACAAAGAGAAGATTGATGTAATGGAGTCCCTGTTCCTGTTGTAAACAGCTTCTCTACTGTATTAGTTTTATAAAGAAGAATTCTGCATAATAAAGCAGATACCTGGCCTGCACCAGGCTGCGTCCTGTCTCTTAATCGCGGCAATTAAGCAGCTAGGTCAATTAATATTTACTCCAACCCTGCAATTGTTGTTTGAGGCACAATGGCTAAAACTGGTGGAAGGGTAAGGCTGAGAAGCCTCCTCCCTTCCCCCTTGTAAGGTAAAAGGGAAAAAAAAAATTGAAGGGAAAGGAAAAAAAAAACTCACAAGCTGAATTAGCAAAGCAGTGGAGCTATATTTACAAAGCAATGTAGGATTTGCAGGGGAATATTTACAAATTTACAATATCTACAATATATACAAAGATATATAACAGAGTAACACAGAAATGAGAGTAACTCCCCTCGGCAGAGGGGGTTCCCCACCTCCGCTCTCCCCCCTCTTCCCCCCTTTCCCCAGAATGGGATAGAAGGAGAAAGAAAAGACAGGAAAAAAAAGTGTTAGAAGCAGTTCATGTTAATTGGAAAGGAGTTAATACAGGCCTTATCAGTTTTTCAAGGCTGGAGCCTTGGCAGAAAGCCCAGCACAGACAGAGCTGCTGCACCATGGAGAGGCGGAAGCAAGAGTGACAGAGAAGTGCTGGAAATGCCCATTTCACTCCCAGTTCAGAAGGTGCTTCCTCCCACTTCACCAATGAAATAGTTTAGATTATTCTTTCCGTTTACCAACTTCCATCCACCATATTCCCTTTCTTAAGGGGGCAATGTCAACCGGTCACAGTCCACCCCTTCTAAACAATTTCATTGGCTGTTCATACTGTCCATCCAATCCAAAACGATATTTACAGTTCGTGAGCAAAGTTCATAGTCCATTCCGGCTATACTCAGATGTAGATGATTCAAAAGTCCAAGAAAATCAGAAAATGAGAAAAATGGAAAACAGTTTCTTCACCGACAAAGCGAAGAAAAGGGAAACAGGGAATCTCAGGGTCTCTTAGTTGACTCAGGGCTCTCAGGGATCTCAGGGTTCGTGCACTGTAGATTCCTCATAGATTCTTCTTTTGGGCGCGATGTAGCTGTACAATGGTTTGAAATTAACTTCTTTCTGCTAAAGTCAAATTTCTTTGTGGAATACACTGAATTTCACCATTCTCTTGCATTACCTAATATGTGTGACCCGGACTTTCAGCTGAAACCACCCCTCAGACAGGTTTAGCCTCTCCTGAGGGTGAAAATACCCAAACAGTTTTACCTAACAGATTCTTTTCTCTAACAACAGGAACCCTATCACCTTCTACTTTCCGTAGCAAATCTGAATGTGCAGGTCCAGCTTGGTTCACTGAACCTCTACTGTTTACCAGCCAGGTTGCTTGTGCTAAATGTTTTTCCCAGTTTTTCAAAGATCCACCCCCCATGGCTTTAAGAGTGGTCTTCAACAAACCGTTGTAGCGTTCAATCTTCCCTGAAGCTGGTGCATATTAGGGAATATGGAATATCCACTCAATACCGTGCTCTTTTGCCCAGTTCTTTACAAGGTTGTTCTTGAAATGAGTTCCGTTGTCTGACTCAATCCTCTCTGGAGTTCCGTGTCTCCACAGGATCTGTCTCTCCAGACCGAGAATGGTGTTGCGTGCAGTTGCATGTGGAACTGGATAAGTTTCCAACCATCCAGTGTTTGCCTCTACCATAGTAAGCACGTACTGCTTACCAGAACGAGAACGTGGTAGAGTGATGTAGTCAATCTGCCAAGCTTCACCATACTTGTACTTGGATCATCTTTCACCATACCACAAGGGCTTAAGTCGTTTTGCCTGCTTAATAGCAGCACAAATGTCATAGTCATGGATGACTTGTGTGATAGCATCCATGGAAATGTCTATGGATCTGTCACAAGCCCATTGGTATGTTGCATCTCTGCCTTGATGTCCTGACGAATCGTGAGCCCACCGAGCTAAGAATCTCTCACCTCGGTGTTTCCAGTCAAGGTCAAGATTAGAGTCCATGTCTACTTGAGAAACTCTTGCAGCTAGATCTGCCTGATGGTTGTGTTGCTGTTCCTCAGTAGCTTTGCTCTTAGGAATGTGAGTATCGATGTGTCTCACTTTCACTGGAATTCTCTCGATTCGATCAGCAATGTCCTGCCACAGGTTGGCTGCCCAAATGGGTTTTCCTTTTCTCTGCCAACCACTCTTTTTCCAGTTCTTTAGCCAACCCCATAGGGCATTGGCTACCATTCATGAGTCCATGTAGAGATAAAGCTTTGGCCATCTCTCATGTTCAGCTACGTCGAGAGCTAGCTGGACAGCTTTTACCTCTGCAAACTGACTGGATTCTCCTTCTCCATCTTTCACCTCTGCAACTCGGCGTGTTGGACTCCACACTGCAGACTTCCACCTTCGCTTGTTTCCAACAAGATGACAGGAACCGTCTGCGAACAAAGCATATTTCTTTTCATCATCAGAGAGGTCATTGTAAGGAGGAGCTTCCTCAGCACGAGTTACTTTCTCCTCTGGAGGTTTAGCACAGTTGGTACCTTCAGGCCAACTTGAGATCACCTCCACTAGACCAGGTCTTTCAAGATTTCCCATTCGAGCTCTCTGTGTTATCAGAGCCATCCACTTAGACCATGTTGAGTCTGTGGCATGATGTGGTGTGGAGCCTTTGCCTTTGAACATCCAATTCAAAACTAGTAATCTGGGAGCTAAGAGAAGTTGTGATTCAGTTCCAATCACTTCAGAAGATGCCTTTACTCCTTCATAGGCAGCTAAAATTTCTTTCTCTGTTGGAGTATAATTAGCCTCTGAACCTCTGTAACCTGGACTCCAGAAACCAAGAGGTCGTCCACGTGTCTCACCTGGAGCTTTTTGCCACAAGCACCAGGTTGCACCATTGTCACTTGCAGCCGTGTACAAAATGTTCTTAAAGTCTGGACCATCTCGGACAGGTCCCAGACCCATTGCTTAAATTACCTCTTGCTTTATCTGGTCAAAGGCTGCTTGTTGTTCAGGTCCCCAGTGGAAATGGTTTCTCTTTCGAGTCACATCATACAGAGGTTTCACAATCTGACTATATCCAGGAATGTGCAGTCTCCAAAATCACACTATCCCCAAGAAACGTAGGGTCTCTTGCTTGTTGGTGGGATTTGCCATGGTGGAGACTCTATTTACCATATCCACTGGAATGTGTTGACGTCCATCCTGCCACCACACTCCCAGAAACTGAATCTCTCTGGTAGGCCCTTTCACCTTGTCTCGCTTGATGGCAAAACCTGCATTCAGAAGAATGTCAACGATTTTGTTACCTTTCTCGAAGACTTCCTCAGCAGTTTTACCCCAGACGATGATATCATCGATGAACTGGATGTGTTCTGGAGCACCGCCTTTCTCCAGAGCATCGTGGATCACTGGCATGACAGATGCTTGAGCTGTGGATCCAGCCCATTGGCAGCCTGTTGAAAGTGTACTGGATTCCTCTCCAAGTGAAAGCAAACTGAGGCCTGCATTCCTCTGCTATGGGAATAGAAAAAAAATGTATTAGCAATGTCTACGGTGGCATACCATTTGGCCTCTTTGCATTCCAGCTCATACTGTAGCTCCATCATGTCTGGTACTGCTGCACTCATAGCTGGTGTCACTTCATTGAGGGCTCGGTAGTCTACTGTCAGACGCCAGTCTCCATTCTGCTTCTGCACAGGCCACACTGGACTGTTGAAAGGTGAATGAGTTTTGCTGACGACTTTCTGACTCTCCAACTGACAAATCAGATTCTGAATGCACAATAACAAGTCACGGTTGGTTCTGTATTGTCTGTGAAGCACAGTCTGAGAAGCAACCGGCAGTTTAATGTCATGTATCTTATGTTGTCCCACAACTGCAGATTCATCAGAAAGTTCAGGTCTGGCAGATAGCTTCAATTTTTGTCCATCAATTTCTATTGAAGCTACTCCAAAAGCCCATTTGTAACCTCTAGGGTCTTTGAAACGCCCTTCTCTCAGAAAATCAATTCCCAAAATACAAGGTGCGTCAGGTCCGGTCACAACTGTATGCTTCCTCCATTGTTTACCAGTTAAACTTATATTAACCTCCACCTTACTTAATTCTTGAGATCCACCAGTGACTCCCAGAATAGTTATAGACTCTGATCCCTGATAATTTGATGGTATTATGGTGCACTGAGCTCCTGTGTCAACCAAGGCCCTGTACTTCCGAAATTGTGAAGTGCCAGGCCACTGGATGTACACATCCCAATAGATTCTATTATCTCTGTAATCCCTCTCCTCCCCCTGGCGGGAGGCAGGGCACCCCTAGTTATGGGGAAGATGCGCACATGTGCATTGCACATAGTGTGCAGGGTTATAGCTTTGCATGTTATAACCGGAGCCACTGTTGGAACCATAAGAGTCATTCTGGGGAACTGTGGAAGTAACAACTACCCTTCTGGTATTGCTACCTTGGGTTCTGCCACTTTGCAATTCCCTCAGTCTCCTGAAAAGATTAGAAGTTGGTTGGCCATCCCAGCGGTTCATGTTTTCACCAAACTGATCACGCAGAGTTATCCAAATAGTTCTACGTGATTGCCTTGGTGGTCTGTTTTGGAACGACCTGTTTTGGAATGACCTGCTTTGGAATGACCTCCTTGGAGGACGTGTATTCCTCACAGATGAAACTTGTACCCACCTGGAGGAAGAATTGAAATTATCCTTCTGTGCCAATTGGGATATGGAATTTCTAAATTCATCTTTTAACTCTCTTATGCAACTCTGAGTATCACCAGACATCTTTTTAATGGCCGAAACCGAAGAACCACGTGTCATGCTATCCTTCAATTGTCTCATTTGATCACTGAATTGGCCAACCATAGGAGAAGCTCCACCATAACTTCTTGACACAATTCCGCTTGCCAGAATGTTTGCATAATTAGAAGGAGCAAGTTTGATGATCTTTTTAGCAAGACCAATACCCACAGGAATGTCATCAGGATTCAGTTTCATGTTCACCATAGAGTAGCTCTCTAACAGCAAATTCTCTCAAGCGCTTAATTCCCTCATCTATGGTAGTCCAGGGTTTAGGATTCCATGGAAGATCATCTCGGGAAGGGTATCTCAGGGCAACCGCCATTAAAAGGCGTATCCACAGATTAACCTTACTGAGAACCCTGCTTAGATGTCTATCTATTCCATAATCCCTTGAGAGAGTTCCTAACTGAGCTGCTGACTTGTCTCCAACTGTTAGAGCCAGAGCACCTGTATCATAACACCTACTAAGCCAAGCTAGAACTGGCTCCTTATCTGCCCTGGTGAAATCTTTACGGACATCATGCAATTCCTCGCGGGGTGACAAACACTCTGAAATATCATCTTCCTCCTCGTCTCCCTGAACTTTTTGTCCATATAATCCTGCTGTCATTCTCCTAAGGATCTCTTTAAGCTGAGAACCACCTTTGCCAGCTGCTTTCCTAACTTCATCTGTATCTTGCTTTGATCTCACTAGGTTAGCTAGATCTTTAAAACAAACCTTCTCTTCCTCCTCAGCAGGATCTTTTAGAGTAGAGGGCCCCTCACCAGGATCAGTCTCCAGCTCCTCTTCTTCTCCATCTTTGGCCTTTCCACCTCTAGTCTTTAAAGGAGCCACCTTAACTGGAGCTGTGTTTGAATTTACAGCCACCTTAATGGAAGTTGACAGGTCCTGAGATAAATCAGCTGCTGGGGCAGTGACTTCCGGTCCCACCGAGGGAGTAGGCGGAAGTGACGTTGCTCCGTTAATGGCCGATGGAGAAGAAGAAGAAGGAGAAGGAGTAGGAGAAGGAATAGGCGCCATGTTGATACCAGCTGCCGCCTTTGGCAGCTTGCTGGAATCAGCAAAGTCATTTAGAGCTGCTTTACCAATTGACTTTTTAGCCTTCTTTTTAACTGATGGAGATTCTCCACCTTCCTCATCACTGGATGACTCTGGGACTGATCGAGAGCCACGGCGTTTTCTTTTTGATCTAGTTTTAATAACAAAACACGCCCTGGATATCTTTCTCTCTCGCCGCAGAGAGAACAGCAAATATGCAATCACCATTACCAGCAACAGATTTATACACATCACATAAATCACCTTTGGATCCCAGGCATCACCTAAAGTTACTCTCTCCTCAGGCGGAATCTTAAAACCCTTTATCTCAATTGGGAGAGTGGTGGAGGTAACATTCCTGTATCTCACTGGCCATAGGAAATTAATACATTTTCCATACTATAATTTAACTCTATACATAACCCACATATAAATTGTCCGCACCAAATATTTACCCAGGTAATCCAAAATCAAACCCAAACAATATCTGTAAACCAGAGCCCCAAAAATTCAAAAGAATAATCTCTCCACAAACCACAACACCTTCATGTTTGCTAATTCAGCTGAAAAACACCAAATCAATCATGTAATAAATTAAACTAATTATCTGCTGCACGTTGGGTACGCCAATAAAAAAAAATGTCGTAGGGTGGAAGGGTAAGGTCAAGAAGCCTCCTCCCTTCCCCCTTGTAAGGTAAAAGGGAAAAAAAAAATTGAAGGGAAAGGAAAAAAAAAACTCACAAGCTGAATTAGCAAAGCAGTGGAGCTATATTTACAAAGCAATGTAGGATTTGCAGGGGAATATTTACAAATTTACAATATCTACAATATATACAAAGATATACAACAGAGTAACACAGAAATGAGAGTAACTCCCCTCGGCAGAGGGGGTTCCCCACCTCCGCTCTCCCCTCTCTTCCCCCCTTTCCCCAGAATGGGATAGAAGGAGAAAGAAAAGACAGGAAAAAAAAGTGTTAGAAACAGTTCGTGTTAATTGGAAAGGAGTTAATACAGGCCTTATCAGTTTTTCAAGGCTGGAGCCTTGGCAGAAAGCCCAGCACAGACAGAGCTGCTGCACCATGGAGAGGCGGAAGCAAGAGTGACAGAGAAGTGCTGGAAATGCCCATTTCACTCCCAGTTCAGAAGGTGCTTCCTCCCACTTCACCAATGAAATAGTTTAGATTATTCTTTCCGTTTACCAACTTCCGTCCACCATATTCCCTTTCTTAAGGGGGCAACGTCAACCGATCACAGTCAAACATCTATGGCCAATCTTGAGCATCGTCACAATGACCACAGGTTTGATGCGGGACTGACGCAGTTATTGGGAGACCCTCTGATAACTACCCTGCACTTGCAAGCATGGCTACACCCTCTTGTTTTGCACTAAATGAAAGAACTCTCTCCAGGCTATGATGAAGTTACCAGAAATCACAGTATCACAGTATCACTTATGTTGGAAAGGACCTCGGGGATCATCGAGTCCAACCTATCAACACAGACCCCATGCCTAGACCATGGCACCAAGTGCCACGTCCAATCTCCCCTTGAACGCCTCCAGGGTCGATGACTCAACCACCTCCCTGGGCAACCCGTTCCAATGCCGAATGACTCGCTCGGTGAAGAACTTCCTCCTCACCTCGAGTCTGAACTTCCCCTGGCGCAGCCTGAGACTGTGTCCCCTCGTTCTGGTGCTGGCTGTCTGGGAGAAGAGACCAACCCCCTCCTGGCTACAACCACCCTTCAGGTAGCTGTAGAGGGCAATGAGGTCAGCCCTGAGCCTCCTCTTCTCCAGGCTAAACAATCCCAGCTCCCTCAGCCTCTCCTCATAGGGCTTGTGTTCAAGGCCTCTCACCAGCCTTGTTGCCCTTCTCTGGACACGCTCAAGTGTTTCGATGTCCTTCTTAAATTGAGGGGCCCAGAACTGGACACAGGACTCTAGGTGCGGCCTAACCAAAGCAGAGTACAGGGCACTATGACCTCCTGCTCCTGCTGGCCACACTATTCCTAATGCAGGCCAGGATGCCATTGGCCCTCCTGGCCACCTGGGCACACTGCTGGCTCATATTCAGGTGGCTGTCGATCAGCACACCCAGGTCCCTCTCTGTTTGGCAGCTCTCCAGCCACTCCGACCCCAGCCTATAGCTCTGCATGGGATTGCCATAGACAAAGTGCAGCACTCGGCACTTGGACTTGTTGAATGCCATCCCATTGGACTCTGCCCATCTGTCCAGTCGGTCGAGGTCCCTCTGCATAGCCTTTCTACCCTCTAACTGACTAACATCTGCCCCTAACTTTCTGTCATCTGCAAACTTGCTGATGACTGACTCTACTCCTTCATCCAGATCATCAATTAATATGTTGAAGAGGACAGGGCCCAGCACTGATCCCTGGGGGACACCACTGGTGACTGGCCTCCAGCTGGATGTGGCACCGTTCACTACCACTCTCTGGGCCCGGCCCTCCAGCCAGTTCCTAACCCAGTACAGAGTGTAATGGTCCAATCCAGGGGCTGACAGCTTAGTCAGCAGTTTGCTGTGGGGGACGGTGTCAAAGGCCTTGCTGAAGTCTAGGTAGACCACATCCACAGGCCTCCCCACATCCACCAGACGGGTCACCTGATCATAGAAAGAGATCAGGTTGGAGAGGCAGGATCTGCCCTTCCTGAATCCATGTTGGCTGGACCTGAGCCCTTGGCCATCCTTCAGGTGCGCAGTTATTGCCGCCAGGATAATCTGCTCCATCACTTTCCCTGGCACTGAGGTCAGGCTGACCGGCCTGTAGTTTCCAGGTTCCTCCATCCGACCCTTCTTGTGGATGGGGACCACGTTGGCCAGTTTCCAGTCATCTGGGACCTCACCTGTGAGCCAGGACTGGAGGAAAATGATGGAGAGTGGCCTAGCTAGCACATCTGCCAACTCTCTCAGCACCCGAGGATGGATCCCATCCGGTCCCATGGACTTGTGAATATCCAAGTGGCTCAGCAGGTCCCGAACTAACTCCTCATGGATTTCCGGGGGCATTACACTGCTCGCCGACCCCATCGCCCAGCTCCGGAGGCCACTCGTCCTGAACTCCTGCCTTGCTGTTAAAAATTGAGGCAAAGAATGTGTTCAGGACCTCAGCTTTCTCCTCATCCTCAGTCACTGTGTTCCCCTCCAGGTCCACTAGGGAGTGCAGGTTCTTCCTGCCCCTCTTCTTATTGTTAATATATTTATAAAAATGCTTTTTATTGTCTTTGACAGAGGTGGCCAGCTTCAGTTCCAGCTGGGCCTTAGCCTCCCTAATTTTATGTGGGTGCTGACGCAGTCATGGATGACTATTAGACAAAAACCTGATGAGGCATATTTGTCCTTTATAGATCAGCTGCAAGAGGCAGTTCAGAAGCAGGTGGATAGTGTGCCAGCAAAGGAGGCTGCCATTATATAGAATCCCTCATTAGTAGAAATGATCAAGGCTTGCAATCAAGTAGGCAGTACTACTTATCAGATGGAGGCTTTGGTGAAAATGTTTGCAGATGTTGTTTCATATGTGGGCATCTGGGATATTGTAAGAAAAATTGCCCACAAAAGGATTGTGGCAATAATGTATATGGGGACCTATTTTTCTCTGGCCCCTGTGCACATTCTGGTAAGAAAGGACACCTTGCTAAATGTAGTCACTTTGGGTTTAATAATCGAAGACAATCCCTTCCCCAGAGAAATAAGTCAGGAAATAGGAAGCTGAGTGTGATGGGAGTGCGTACACAGACACAAGAGCATCCCCACTGCCCCTTTCAGGAAAAAGCAGTGGTAGAGCTGGAGTGGATGTCACCACAGACATTTTCACTCACCATTACGGATAAAAAGGTGCATAAAGTGCCACTGAAAGCACATGAACCTTCGTGTGGTGAAGAGTTATTAAATTTATTAATATGAAATATGAATTATGAAAATATTATTTTTATTAAGTATAAAACTATTAATAACCAATTAATCACCAACTTATATACATGTTCTAGTGCACGTTCATGAAATACATTCCACAAGTGGCTTAGTGTTATGATTAGGAATTAATTGAACTAGTTACAGACTTTCTATATTTATATAACAAAGGGTGCAGTTCCGTCGCTTGGCCACTAGATGGCGACTCGGCGGGACGCGGGTGGTTTCTGGCTATACACAGCAATATTATAATCTTTCTATGCGTCAGCACTTACTCTGCTAGACGCGGATACTTTGAACTGAGTGCTAGTGGATGGAAGGCACGTGGAAGACATTCTGTAGCTGTTATTTGTAGCAAGGTGGGGGTCTTGCAGACGGCTGCTGCTGGACTGGTTCCTAGTCGAGTTGGACGGTGGTGTTGGGTTACTGTCTCCTCTCTTCACAGCAGGGAAGAGGGAATAATGGAACCTGGGCTTAGCACGGAAGCAGGTTCCCTTCAGGACTTGGTCGATCCTCTCCAGACAACAGGGATTGGTCCTGGTTGGGGTCGGCCCATGGGGTCAGCCCTTGGAGTCAGCTCACACGACAGGGCAGGGCGACAGTTGCTGGTAGGCGGGCTCAGATGACGCGGCAGCAGGCAAAGCTACAGCATCAGCCCAACCATGGCGATTCTTGAGGCTGATGCAAACAGCCTCGGGGAGTGAATGCAGCTGTGTTAGGCAGCGGATTCTCATTTACTGAGCTTAAAGGAAGAGCGGGACTCTCGGAGTGGTCCCAGGTTTGGTGTAGTATAGGCACGAACAATGCTTTAGTCTTCCCTGAGGTTCACAGGGCTCAGAGCAGCACATGGCGGCTCCTCTCCCGCTACAGCGGGGCTAGGCATACGTGGACTCGATATCAATCAAGTCCCTTCTCCCCGGCAACTGGGCAGATCTTACCCTCGGGGGTTGGTCCAGTCCTTTGGTGGCATGGTGGGCTCTCCTGGTGGGTATGACTGGCGTAACGACGCTGGGCTTCTCAGGAACAACAAAGGTCCTCCCTCTGTGCTTCTCACAAAGCAGAGGCTTTCAGTATGCGTGCATGTATAACAGAAGCTAACAACAATAAGCTCAATGGCAAAGGCTGCAGTTCGAGAGTTGCTCTCTTGAGCAAGCACAGAGACAAAGTGAATGAGGGGGCAACTTGTTTACCAACTGGAGTGATACTTACAGATTCCTCGAGGCTGGGTTTGACCAATGGGCACTCTCATAAACAACTGGCTTCAGCCTATAGAAATCGTGGAGCTAGAATTATGCCCATACTTGGTGTCAGCACGAGCACTGCATGCACTGGGTGCGTGCTGGCCTGGCTAATGCTTGGCTTTTGTCTTCCTCCTGGAGGAGGGGGAACTTGTCCACATGCTGGGACAAGATTCAGTATCGGGGTATAATGTTCCTTCACCACACTTTGGGACATAGGCTAAGCACATTACTGTAGGAAGATACAGTGCTACATTACAAGGAGTTTTTGTGCTCCCAGGGGCAGTAGGTTCTGACTGCTGAGGACAAATCTTTCATGTGGACACCATTCCCTCCAGTAACTATCCCCACATGGAGTTAAATTGTGCAGCAGGTGCCTTTTAATGCACAGGTCCCAGCAGCTGAAGGACAAGAAAGGGGCATGTGAGGTTTTGGTTCTACAGAGAAGCTTAAAGTCTTTTGGACACAGACATTTTGAATGCCAGGCCAGTGATGACATGTGTCCTCAGAACAGAGAGTGAACACCCTAAAAAAGTGACAATTAAGGGGGATGATTGATACAGGTGTAGACATTACAATCATATCATCCACACAGTGGCCTTCATCCTGGCCAATGATGTCCACAGCAGCTGCTGCAGCAGGAGCTGGTGGCACAACAACCAGTCAACGAAGTGTGCTGCCTGTCCAGGTGGTAAGCCCTGAGGGGCAAGTGGCTAGTGTTTGTCCTTACATAGTTGCAGTGCCATTGAATCTATGGGGACAGGATGTCTTAAGTAGGTGGGGGGGTGCATATTACTACCAATGCTTAGGATTTTTCATAGGGGCTGCACTGATCGAGGGCAAATGTGAATCTACTATCCTGTTACAGTGGCTGACATCGACCCCTGTGTGGGTGTATCAGTGGCTCCTACCCAACGGAAAACTAAGACCCCTCAAAGAGTTGGTGAAGGAACAATTGCAACAAGACCATTTAGTACCATCTCACAGTCCATGGAATACCCCAATGTAGCAGTTTGGGCCAGGTGCCCCCTGTTGTGCCAACATGAGAAATACCTTCCGTGTCCTGAAGGGGTCCAGCCCAGTGGGTGGACCCAGAAAGCTATGTATTTCATTCCATAATGTCCTGCTCCCTACAAAAGCCACATGTAGGTTCTGGCACTTCCTTTTTTTTTCCCTCACCACTACCTGGTAATGGGGGAAGCTGTCTCCTGGCCTTTTAGGCCTGGTTAGGCCCAAGGCTGGGGGGGAAGGACAATCTCAGATCTGGCCAGCTGAGATTAGCCTTACAGTGGAGGGGGGGAGGGGAAGAAAGAGCCCTGGGGGTTTTGAGTGTACCCTCAAGTGAGGATGGGATGTTTCCAGATATTATTTGGGATCTCTTTGGTCACTGTGATTATGGTTCTCTGTAAAACATTCACTGATTTTCCATTTAAACTTTCCATCACTTTTGCAATCTGTTTGACTTATTTTTGCCCATGGTGGAGGAGTGTTGGCCTCAACCCATCACACCTGGTCTTTGTAATTAAGAAAGAAATCAAGAATGTGGAAGCAGCTTCATGGTTTGAGGCAAGTAAATAATGTACTGGAAAGTATGAGTTCTTTACAACCTGCAATGCCCTCGCCAGCAATGATCCCTGAAAAATGAGATATCTATGTTATTGATTTGAAGGATCATTTCTTTACCATCCTGCTGCATCCAGGTGATGTTCCAAAATTTGTCTATGACTAACAATAGCAAACTCAGTCAGAGGTACCAGTGGACTATGTTGCATCAAAGCATGAAAAACACCCCCACAATTTGCCAATGGTATGTGGCATAGGTGTTATCATAGGTAAGAACACAATATCCAACCGTGTATTGTTACCATTATGTGGATGATGCTATGTCGACAGAGGATATAATGAGTATAGTCATGCCTGATGTAACAGAAGCGTTAAGGAAGTATGGGTAAGAAATAGCCCCAGAGAAGGTGCAAGGTCAAGCACCTTGGAAATAATTGGGGCTAAAAATTTTAGACCAAATGTTTCAACCACAAATGATATGAATTTGTCAATTTGTGACCACACTTAATGATCTGCAGAAATTATTAGGAACTATAAACTGGATAAGACCCTTGTTAGGTCTTAGTACCAACTTATTTTGAGTTACAGAGGGAGATCCTGAACTTTTATCGCCTCAACATATGACTGAAAAAGCAACTGAAGCATGTTGAGTTCACTATTGCCAAAAAACAGGTCCATCAAATAGTAGAAGCTGTGCCTGTTAACACTTACATGCTTGTATCTCAAGGTCATCCTCTAGCTCTTGTAGCACAATGGATGAAAAATAGCAAGATCTTTTGCATTTTTTGGAATGAGTATTCTTGACATATCGTCCAAAGAAAACACTGACCACTCAAATTGAGCTGGTTGCTCAGGTTGTGTGCAAAGCCAGGCAACAGTGTATTAAACTTTCAGAACAGGAACCTGCCATTCCAGTATTGCCTTTAATGACAGAATATCTGGGCTGGTGTATGCCACATAGTGCTGAGTTGCAATTTGCCTTATTAGATTATCCAGGGAGGGTTTTGTTGCATAACCTGGCACATCGTCTTTTGCAGCTACAAGGAGAGCTGTAACTAGTGGAACCAACTTGGTTCTCTATGATACTAGTCCCAGGAAAGACAATCTTTACTGACAGCTCAGGCAAAATGAGGAAGGCCATAGTTACTTGGCAAGAAAAGGGGAAATAGTATGAGCTTGTAGCCTATCAGGACAGCTCACTTCAGCTCGTGGAATTATAAGTTGTGGTAATGGTCTTTAATAAATGGCCTAATGAACCCATAAATGTTGTCACTGACTCACAATATGTTTGCAACATTGTACAGCAGTTGGACTGTGCACCATTAAAGGAGGTTAACAACATAACCTTATTTCAATTACTAAAAGCACTATGGCTTGCACTGCAAAATTGGACAGAATCATATTATGTACTGCAATACAGGGTTGCCAGGATTCATTTCTGAGGAAAATGCCAGAGCTGATGCACTGATGGCACCTGCTTGGGCTGCACCTATACCTGATATCTGGCAGCAAGCAACCCAATCCCATGTCTTTTTTCACCAAGGGTCTTGCACACTGCAGAAACAATTTGGCATATCATAGTCTTCAGCATGGCCTTTGTGCAGATTGTCAACATTTCTCCTCAATCTAGCTGGCTGGTATTAATTCCAGGGGACTACAGAGCCTACAACTATGGCAATCTGATGTTTCTCACATACCTCAATTTGGGTGTTTGAAATATATTCATGTCTCGGTTGACACATTCTCTGCTTCAATGTGGGGTACTCCATGTAGTGGTGAAAATGCCTGAGATATAATTATGCATTGGAGGAATGCTTTTTCTGCCTTAGGTGCATTGCAGCAAATTAAAGCTGATAATGGTCCCAGCTATATTGCCTCTAAATCACAAGTGTTTCTACGACAGTGGTGGGGTTTGTCATGTTACTGACATACCCTATTCCCCTACAGGACAGACTATAATTGAACAAACCCATCACACTCTTAAAACTCTGCTGGAAAAGCAAAAATGGGGAATATTAGGAGAGACATCACACAGTGGGCTGTGTAAAGTTGTAAATACCCTGAATTATTTAACCATTTCTCAGAATGGTACAAATCCTGTAATTTTTTGTTGTTACAGTCTGTAAGCTATCCTTTAGCAGAAAAGGTCCCACTTTGGCTCTGCAATTTACAGATCCATTATTGCAAAGGTCCCTGAGATCTTGTGAATTGGGGCCGTGGGTATGCTTGTGTTACAACAAATGCTGGGGTCTGGTGAGTTCGTGCTCACTGTGTTCGGCCTGCTTTAGAGCATGATCAACAGAAAGCTGCATGTACCTGCAGCATAGATCTGGAGCTGATATAGTACTATGATCTTAAATCATACTCTCTTTGCTTCAAAGCAACACAGGATTAGCCTAACACCTGAACATGGTAATAATGTAGATTTGTACAATAAAGCTGAATGCATAGAAGCTGGAATAATCTTGCTTCAAATTGCTACAGCAAAAGCACTAGTTCAACTAAATAAACTGGCATGTTGGGTTGCAAAACAAGAAAACAAAATATCAAAAGTATTAGCCACTGTCATTAATAGTGTAAGACATACCTTTCTACAAAATTGTGCCACTGTTGATTTCTGGGTTTAGCTCATGGTCATGGCTGTATAGAATCTGATGGCATATATTGTACAAACTTAACTGATCATTCTAAATTTATACATAAGAGTATTGCAAACTGGGTTGTTAGTGTTGTTTATTGTATTAATCCTTATGTTGGTGGTGCTGTGTTCATTTTCATATCTGCAAAGGGCACTGCAGAGGATAATGAATGCTGCATTTGCCATTGAAAAGCAAAAGGGAGGAATTGTAGATAAGCAGGTGGCCATGAGTGGGTTTAACCTTGAAAAAAGCAGAGCTCTGCTCTTGCATCAGGAATGTAAACAACTCCAGGGAAGAAGATCTGTGAATAACAAAGGAAGAAATTAAGAGAATTCCATGGGCTACCAAAAGGGGGAGAAAGGCATGTGGATGGCAAGTCTAATTCAATCACTTAAGTGCAAAGGACTCTGGACACAGAAAGAAGAATATATAAGCCGTGATGTGTATTAATAAAGGGGCAGTTGCTGATGGCTGATGTTTGAGCACATCTTGGTGTCAGTCCTTTTACTCCACCACCACCATTTCCCTTCCTCCAGTCACCAGGGACTTCATCTGCCTGCCAGGATTTTTCAAATATCATGAAAAGTGGATTGGCAACGACATCAGCCAATGCTCTCAGAACACTGGGATGCATCTGATTAGGTCCCATAGACTTTATTTACAGTGGGAGGGATTTTGTCCCCATAGTTTCCTCGTTGTAGTCCTTCAATTTCGGAGGTATGATGACAAATCGTGCCAGTGAAGACAGAGGCAATAACCTCTGCCTTCTCCTCATCTGTTGTTACTAGTTTGCCATTGTTCCTCATGATAGGGGGTACATTTTCTTTAAGTCTTCTTTTCTGGTTGACATACCTGTAAAAGCTTTCTTAAAATTAACTTTGCCAGACCAACACAGTCAGAGGCAAATGAAGTCGTATTTACAAGAAAAATCTACACTCTACAATGGAATGCAATGGAAACATACAAAATATACAGTGTTTATAATATTTACTTATATTTACAATTAATAAACAGCACAAGGACCCCCTCCTTGCCATGGACCAGGGGAAGTTATTAGCTTCTCCCTCCCCGCCTCTCTTAACCCCCTGTACAAAAGGGACAAGAGAAAGGAACAGAGAAGTTAGACTTAGCCAAGGCCAGCCAAAGCACACAAATTATCTCTCCCTAGTGAAGCAAAACCAGCCAGAGGTTAGGAGAGAAAAGGGGAGAATTGTTATGGTGCAGCTCCTCTTATTCCAGAATTTGTTTAGAATAATCTTTTGTTTTCCTTTTCACACCCAATATTGATTTATATTTTTCTACTTTTCTGCTCAAAATATGTAACTAAATTTTAAAGGCATAGCCTAAACCCACCACAATCAACCCCTTCTAAACAATTTCAGTGGCTGCTAATACTATCCATCTAATTTAAAACAATATCTACAATAATGAGTAAACAAAGTTCATAGTCCATTCTGGCTATCTCAGATGTACATGATTCAAAAGTCCAAAAACCAGAAAACAAGAAAATAGAAAACAGTATGTCTCTCTACAGATGAGGTGAAGAAAAGGAACAGGGACTCTCAGATGACTCAGGACTCTAAGAGTTCTCAGGGTTCATGCACAATAGACTCCTCATGGATTCCTCCTTTTGGGTGCAATGTTGTATATGTACAACACTCTGAATTTAAAGTCTCTCAGCCAAAGTTAGATTTCTTTGTGGAAAACACTGAATTTCACCATTCTCTTGCATTATAAAGTAAGTGTGACCGGGACCTTCAGCAGAAACCACACCTTGGACAGGTTTGGCCTCTCCTGAAGGAGAAAATACCCAAAGAGTTTTGCAGATTCTTTTCTGTGGTGGTTTAGGCTGGGTGCTGACCCGGCTGCCACTGCACAGAACACACCTGGGAGGTCCCTACGGGTGGGCCCAGCCCAGGGGGTGGTCACAGGCAGGTATTCAATCCCATAATGCCCTGCTCCCCTATAAAATGCCTATGCGGGGTCTCCACTTTCTCTTTCGTCCCCAGCTGCTGTCTAGGTAAAATGGCGTGAGCCACCTCCCTCGGGCCTGCCCAGGCCCAAGGCTGGGTTGGGGGGGAGGAAAGAGCCCTGGGGGGGTTTGGGTGTACCCCCAGGTGGGGATGGGATGTTCTTGAGTATGTTTCTGGGATCTCTCTCTTTGTCACGGTGCTTGTGGTTCTCTGTAAAGCTTTCATTGGTGTTTGGTTTTTTTTTTTAAATTGTTTTCCTATTTAAACTTTCCATCACTTTTGCAATCCCTTTGTCTGAGTCGTTGTTTCTGCCCGTGGTGGGGAGGGGGTTTGCCCCAACCCATTACATTTTCTCTAACAACAGGAACTCTATCACCTTCTACCTTTTATAACAAATCTGAGTGTGCAGATCCAGCTTAATTCACTGAACCTCTACTATTTACCAGCCAGGTTGCTTGTACTAGATGTTTCTCCCAGTTTTTCAAAGATCCACCCCTCATGGCTTTGAGAGTGGTCTTCAACAAACCATTGTAGTATTCAATTTTTCCTGCAGCTGGTGCGTAGTAGAGAATGCGGAATATCCACTTGATGCCAGGCTCTTTGGCCCAGTTATTTACAAGATAGTTCTTAAAATGAGTTCCACTGTCTGACTCAATCCTCTCTGGAGTTTGGTGTCTTCACAGGATTTGTCTCTCCAGACCAAGAATGGTGTTATGTGCAGTTGCATGTGGAACTGGATAAGTTTTCAACCATCCAGTGCTCAACTCTACTATAGTAAGCACACACGGCTTGCCAGATCATGAATGAGGTAGAATGACACAGTCAATCTGCCAGGCCTCACCATACTTGTACTTGGACCATCTGTCACCATACCACAAGGACTAGATTCACTTAGTCTGCTTAATAGCAGCACAAATGCCACAGTCATGGATGACTTGCATGGCAGCATCCATGGAAATGTCTATGGATCTGTTACAAGCCCGCTGGTAGGTTGCATCTCTGCCTTGATGTCCTGATGATTCGTGAGCCCACTGAGCTAAAAACATCTCACCTTGGTATTTCCAGTCAAGATCAAGATTAAAGTTCATGTCTACTTGAGAAACTCTTGCAGCTAGACATGCCTGGTGGTTGTGTTTTTGTTCCTCAGTAGCTTTGCTCTTAGGAATGTGAGCATCAATGTATCTCACTTTCACTGAAATTCTCTCAACTCAATTAGAAATGTCCTGCCACAGATCAGCCACCCAAAAAGGCTTTCCTTTTCTCTGCCAATCATTCTTTTACCAAGTCCTTTAGCCAACCTCATAGACCGTTGGCTACCATCCATGTGTCAGTGTAGAGATAAAGTTTCAGCCATCTCTCAAGTTCAGCTACATCATGAGCTACCTGGACAGCTTCTCCTCTGCAAATTGACTGGACAAGTTGACATGTCAGACTCCATACTGCAGACTTCCACCTTCTCTTGTGTGACAGTTTCAGGCTGTGCCTTTAAAAAAAAATAGCTGCAGATTTTCAAGCAAATTCACAATTGGGTGTAAAAAAGAAAACAAGAGATTATTCTAAATTAATTTTATTGGTCAGATGTGAGATGTGTCATAGCAATATCTCACACTCTTTTCTCATTCCATCTCTGTCACGGTCCGGAGACACAGTTCTTTTAAATATTCCCGTGTTGTGAAATTAAAGGCACAAACAAGGCCAAAGTATCAACAGCTAGACTATTTATTACATAAAGTGGACATAAGAAAGGGGAGAGGGAGAAAAGAGAGAGGGAGAGAGAGAGAGAGAGAAGAGGAAAGGAATTATATTACCACACCCCTCATCCCCCCCAAGACAGTTAAAGTCTGTGGAGGCAAGGTGCTGCAGATGTTGGGTTTGTAGAGAGAAACGCTGGTGAGGCGTTTGCTGGAGAACAGCTGTGGTCCTCTGGGGAGATGTTGGGTTGATACAGGAACAGTGCTGAGGCTCCTCTGGGCAGCCTGGGTCTGTAGAGCTTTTCTCCGGAGCAGCATTGTCCCGGCTTCTCAGCGGCCTGGCCCGTCTCCTGTGTTTTCCTTCATCTCCGTTTTTCTCCCCGTTTTTCTCCTCCGTTTCTCTCCTCTGTTTCTCTCTCTACAAACCAGTAGTTGCTCAAGTCTTTTATACAGTTTTTTAGTCCTCAGGCAGGTGTTGGTATATAGTCAAATATTGACCCTCAGGAATTCCCGTGGCAGGAAATCTGTGTGTGTTGGGCAAGAACCTGGCTGGAGGGGGGGGGGAAATCTCTGTCTACCCGGTCTCCATCCAGACAAAGCTCAGGAAACAGGTGGAGATTATCTTGCCCTAAAGGTGTGATGGCTAGGTCCTTGGGTCCATTGTTGTAGTCCCATGTTATCACAATGCAATCACAAGCTGATTTGCATCCAGGATTGCTAGACAGGATTCACTTTATCTTTGTTGATTTACATTAAGAGAGACAAACTTGTCGTCTTCCACACCACCCCGTCAATCAAAGATAAAAGTGAGAGAGAAAGAAAAGAAAAGAAAGGAAAGGAAAGGAAAGGAAAGGAAAGGAAAGGAAAGGAAAGGAAAGGAAAGGAAAGGAAAGGAAAGGAAAGGAAAGGAAAGGAAAGGAAAGGAAAGGAAAGGAAAGGAAAGGAAAGGAAAGGAAAGGAAAGGAAAGGAAAGGAAAGGAAAGGAAAGGAAAGGAAAGGAAAGGAAAGGAAAGGAAAGGAAAGGAAAGGAAAGGAAAGGAAAGGAAAGGAAAGGAAAGGAAAGGAAAGGAAAGGAAAGGAAAGGAAAGGAAAGGAAAGGAAAGGAAAGGAAAGGAAAGGAAAGGAAAGGAAAGGAAAGGAAAGGAAAGGAAAGGAAAGGAAAGGAAAGGAAAGGAAAGGAGAGAATTTTTAAACAATTTTTACAATACATTTTGATCGCCTAATGGCACGAATCTGTTTTACATCATCATTAGACACAAACTGCATATTGGGCACTACATGTTGAATCACTGTATGCAACAGGGATTTATACAAGATTGAGAATTGTAACAAAATTAAACCAGGTGAAAATTACACAAGGTGAAAGCATCCTTGTTCCTCCTGGAAGCCAGGAGAACAAACAAACCCATACCCCCCCCACCCCGTCAGTCCTTCAGTTTGGAATTGAAGTGAGAGCTTCCGTCCAGATCTGAATGTCTGCGGGGTTATGGAAAGTACAGTCCTTGAAGAGATGTCTTCTGTGATGCAAAACTTGAGAAGTCTTCCATATTGTAGCAAGACAAGTCCTTCTGACAATACATCAGGTAGTCTTCAGCATTAGAACTTAAATTAGAACTTAAATTAGAACTTAAATAAGAAACACAACCTTGAAACATACAAAACTGGTATTTCCAGGTTACCATTCAGAGCCACCCTCTCAGGTGATAATTACTTTGAATGGGCCTGTAAGTATCGTTGATTGTTTCAGGTTCTCTCAAAGCCAAGCTAAACACAAACAAAAGCCTTTTTCCAAACCAAGTACAATTTTTTGGTGATCTCCTGATTCATGCTTCACCCCCCAATTCTCCACTGGGAAGTGAAGCCCTTGGTTGCCCTGGGGTGCATACCCCTCCCCTCACCAAATGGTCCCACCAAGAGGGGAGCAGTGACCTCAGCCCTCTTTTTAGGCTCGGGCCAACATTGCACAATGATTTGTAGTTGCCTCGTGGCTACCCCATCAACCGCTTCTTTGGAATACCTTTCTCCCGACCCATCCCCACCAATATTGCCGGGTATTCAAGTGTTCCTGCCCCTAGCCAGGCGCCTATTAGGAATACGGCGCATCTGGCCCTGGGGGCTTGGTGGGTGAGTCATTTTCACATGTCTCAAGCCTCTAGTTTGAGGTTTTTTTATTTCCTCATGTATACTATACTGCCTAGCATAATCTAATAACTCCCTCCCCACGTCTTGCCATGTCCTGGAAGAAAGTGGGGTATTAGCTATTTCTTTTTGAAGCTGGATACCTCTTATTTTAAGCAAGTCAGGGAGACCCCTGATCAAAGGAGTCATTCTGTTTGCATCCACCAGGACAGAAAGGGGAGATTCAAAATGATGTTTTAGTTCCCTTTCATAAATCATCTGCAGGCATGCAGCCTTTTGCACATTCTCCATTATCTGATTCATCCCTCCCTGCAGAGTTACGGGTTCACCCCTCTCCTTTGGATCAAACCCCCCTGCCCAATAGGCAGCCCTCTGAGTAAGGCTTAGGGGTCCACTTCTGGTTTTTGTAGTTAGAAAAACATTATCACCCCAATAGCCCATGGCTTCAGCTTCTGTTAACAGAATCTGATCACCTCCAGTTTTTGAAACTCGCCAGACATATTCCACCTCAGATTCCTCAGCAGAGCGTGCAAATTCTGTACGAATTTTGGCTAATTCAGTGTAGGAGAAAGGCGTTTCTTTGGTTGTGATAGTGGGGGTAACCTCCCCATCCTCATATAAAACTGCAGTTTTAATGAGAGGTCTGATATGCGCAGCAGCTTCCGTAGCCGCTGTCAATTCTGCCCGAGGGCACATAGGGCAGACTCCAAGTAATTCACACCCTCTTTTGAGTCCAAATACGAATTTTGCCTCCTCTCCTTTTCCAATTGAATTTTAAGATCTGCCACTACGTCTTTCAAAGTGGCAACATGACTTTGCAGTGACAAAACTAAGTCCTGCAAAGAGGAAATAGTTTTATTCTCCTGTTCATGCCATTCCTCTTTCTCCTTCACTGAGACGGCTAAACAGGCACCTAAAACCGCACAAATAAAACCTTTGCCTTTCCCGGCTTTTGCTCTTGCATCTTTCTGCAGGGCCACAATTCTATCAGCCACACTCTGGAAATTATGCCAATTTCCACGGGCCCAGTCAAGTACCTGTACAGATGGGCGGGCACCGTGAACTTCTAAAAGGCTAAAAAGCCGCTCACTCCCGGCCATCTCTTTTGTTTCCCAAAGCATTTCTTAATAGGGCACTAAGTTTCACGGGGAAGTCAGATCAAAACACTGTTTGTACCAGAAAAATCTTCCCTGGAAAAACATACACTTTTAAAAGGATTACTCCAAAATAATCTTCTCCAGGAAAAATGCACAATAGATTTCTCAGGAGAGGTCACACACAAGAAAAAACAACAACAACCTGGGCTTCTCAGGAAAGCCACACTTTCCCTGAGAGGATACACACTTTACAAATATCACCAAAACTGGGTTTCCTAAAAGAGGGTACTGAGAATTCTCGGGAGGTCACACTATACAGTCAACAGTTGTACCCCAGATAATCTTCCCCGGGAAAGCATGCACATTTAAAGCAGGGTACAGAGGATTCTCAAGGAGGTCACACTATAAACCCAACAGTTGTACCCCAGATAGTCTTCCCCGAGAAAGCACACACATTTAAACCTTTTGAGAACTCCCACACAGTCTCTCTGAAAATTTCGCTTCGTCCTTCTCCGGCCACTTCCCTCGCGGGCGAGTGGAAACGCGAATCTGGACTCCACTCTCGCTTCGTACTAAAAGTACGTCTCAGGCACACACACACATTTCGGGGTTCTCAGAAATGGAATAATTTTGCTGTGATACTTTTCACTGCACAGGAATCCTGCCGACTACGCCAGTTAAATGTCATGGTCCGGAGACACAGTTCTTTTAAATATTCCCGTGTTGTGAAATTAAAGGCACAAACAAGGCCAAAGTATCAACAGCTAGACTATTTATTACATAAATAAAGTGGACATAAGAAAGGGGAGAGGGAGAAAAGAGAGAGGGAGAGAGAGAGAGAGAGAAGAGGAAAGGAATTATATTACCACACCCCTCATCCCCCCCAAGACAGTTAAAGTCTGTGGAGGCAAGGTGCTGCAGATGTTGGGTTTGTAGAGAGAAACGCTGGTGAGGCGTTTGCTGGAGAACAGCTGTGGTCCTCTGGGGAGATGTTGGGTTGATACAGGAACAGTGCTGAGGCTCCTCTGGGCAGCCTGGGTCTGTAGAGCTTTTCTCCGGAGCAGCATTGTCCCGGCTTCTCAGCGGCCTGGCCCGTCTCCTGTGTTTTCCTTCATCTCCGTTTTTCTCCCCGTTTTTCTCCTCCGTTTCTCTCCTCTGTTTCTCTCTCTACAAACCAGTAGTTGCTCAAGTCTTTTATACAGTTTTTTAGTCCTCAGGCAGGTGTTGGTATATAGTCAAATATTGACCCTCAGGAATTCCCGTGGCAGGAAATCTGTGTGTGTTGGGCAAGAACCTGGCTGGAGGGGGGGGGGGAAATCTCTGTCTACCCGGTCTCCATCCAGACAAAGCTCAGGAAACAGGTGGAGATTATCTTGCCCTAAAGGTGTGATGGCTAGGTCCTTGGGTCCATTGTTGTAGTCCCATGTTATCACAATGCAATCACAAGCTGATTTGCATCCAGGATTGCTAGACAGGATTCACTTTATCTTTGTTGATTTACATTAAGAGAGACAAACTTGTCGTCTTCCACAATCTCTCTCTGCTGGCATGCATGTTGCTCGGGGAAAGAGGCCTCTTATCACCTAACTTTACAGATAAGTATTACTGACCTTTTTTTAACAACGCTTTTCAACTAACTGACAATTCCCTAACATCTCTCCTTTTCTATTTTCTTCTAATTAACTAGAGGAAAAAGGGAGGGAGAGGTTGGGGGAGAAGCACATCAACTTCCCTGCTCCTGCTGTCCGCACCATTCTTAATGCAGGCCAGGATGCCATTGGTCCTCTTGGCCACCTGGGCACACTGCTGGCTCATGTTTAGGTGGCAGTCTATCAGCAGCCCTAGGTTCTGTTTGGGAGATCTCCAGCCACTCTGACCCCAGCCTATAGCTCTGCATGAGGTTGTTGTGGCCAAAGTGTAGCACCCGGCACTTAGATTTGTTGAATGCCATCCTGTTGGACTCTGCCCATCTGTCCAGGTAGTCAAGGTCCCCCTGCAAAGCCTCTCTACCCTCCAGCAGATCAACATCTGCTCCCAACATGGTGTCATCTGCAAATTTGCTGATAACTGCCTCAATCCCCTCATCCAGATCATCAATGAAGATGTTAAAGAGGATGGGGCCTGGCACTGATCCTTTGGGGACGCCACAGGTGACTGGCCACCAGCTGGATGCAGCACCATTCACCACCACTCTCTGGGCACAGCCCTCCAGGCAGTTCCTAACGCAACACATAGTGTTGCTTTCCAAGCCACGAGCTGACAGCTTACTCAGCAGTTTGCTGTGGGGGACGGTGTCAAAGGCCCTGCTGAAGTCCAGGTAGACCACATCCACAGGCCTCCCCACATCCACCAGGAGGGTCATCTGATCATAGAAGGAGATCAGGTTGGAGAGTCAGGACCTGCCCTTTCCAAATCCATGTTGGCTGGACCTGAGCCCTTGGCCAACCTTCACGTGTGCAGTTATTGCCACCAGGACAAACTTCTCCATAATTTTCCCTGGCACTGAGGTCAGGCTGACAGGCCTGTAGTTTCCAGGTCCATCCATCTGACCCTTCTTGTGGATAGGGGTCACATTAGCCAGTTTCCAGTCTTCTGGGACCTCTCAAGTGAGCCAGGACTGATGGAAAATGATGCACTTGGCCAGCTCATCTACTCTCTCAGCACCCTAGGATAGATCCCATCTGGTCCCATGGACTTGTGAGCATCCAAGTGGCTCAGCAGGTCCCGAACTAATTCCTCATGGATTTCCAGGGCAATACACTCATCCCTGACCCCATCACCTAGCTCAGGAGGCCACTCGTCCTGAACTCCTCCTACCTCACTGTTAAAAACTGAGGCAAAGAAGGTATTCAGGACCTCAGCCTTTTCCTTATCTTCAGTTATAGTGTTCCTCTCCAGGTGCAATAAGGAGTCGAGGTTCTTCTTGCCCCTCTTTTTAGCATTAATATATTTGTAAAAATGCTTTTTATTATCTTTCACAGAGGTGGCCAGCTTAAGTTCTAACTGGGCCTTTGCCACTCTAATTTTTCTTCTACATAATCTAACAACTTCCTTAAACACATCAGAAGAAGCCTTCCCCTCCATCCAAAGGTGATACAGCCTCTTTTTTTCCCTTCATTCCTCCAGGAGCTGCTTGCTCATCTAGGGTGGTCACCTTCCCGTCAGCTCATCTTTTTGGCACATGGGAACTGCCAGTTCCTGTGCCTTCAAGAGCTCCTGTTTGAAGTAGGTCCAACCATCCTGGACCCCTTGGTTCTTGAGGGCTGCTACCCAGGGAACTTTGTGAATAAGTTTCTTAAACAAACTTCACTATCATGTGGTCACTGCACCCTAGATGGCCTCCCACCATCACATCTCCCACCAGCCCTTCTCTATTGAGAACAGCATGTCAAGCAGAGCCTGACCCCTGGTAGGCTCACTTAACAGCTGCATCAGGAAACTATCCTTCATGTGCTCCAAGAGTCTTCTGGACTGCTGAATTAAGTTCCCAGCAGATATCTGGAAGGTTAAAATCACCTACAAGGACAAGGTCTGATGATCTTAAGACAGCCTCCAGTTGCTTAGGGAATATTTTTTCTGCCTCCTTATCCTGGTTGGGTGATTTATAACAGACTCCAACCAGGATGTCAGATTTTTTAGGGCTTCCTCTGATTTTAACCCACAGGCTCTCAATCCCTTCAAGTTATGTGAGCATTTGTCTTTTCTACTACCTTTTCTACTTTAGTTAAAATTTCTTTTCTTTTTGATTTGAGCATATGTGTTTTTTAAAGGTCTGAATTAGAACAAACACAAATTTGTTAAAAATCTGAAAATTTTTAATAAAGAGTACTGGTGATGTCACAGGACCACAGGATTTTAGGGGTTGGAAGGGACCTCTGGAGATCATTGACTCCAACCTCCTGCTAGAGCAGGACCATAAAATCTAGCACAGGTCAATGTCAGCGACAAAGACTGAAGTCGATACAGATGACCAATATGATCGAGCATTGTTCCTTTATTGTTCCAGTATTGTAGGACCATAGTGCGAGCATAGTGAGTATAGTATAGCAAAGTAAAGTAGGTAAAGTAAAAGAAGAGCGTATTAAGGGAACTTCTACAACTTATATAAACTCAGAGAGCATCATTGACATAGCTTCATTGGTTCCCCACGAGTGACCACACATAGTACTATTATAGATTATTGGTCAAACCACTAATGACACACGAGGTTGTTGATGCAGGTGCATGTCCTGTTATTCCAAGATAACTCTCTATATTTATAGCTACCAGTGCCCTGCTTTAGTTACATGCTGCAGGCACAGCACTGTTTTGCTACACTGCCAGCCACTTCTGCATTTATGCTGAGCATGGTCTACCACCATGTCAGGCTCTAGGCCTACACTGCCAAATTGCACACACTGCTCATTGCTGGCATTGCCACAAATCGATCTTTTTGTTTTTGTGAGCAATCTGGTCATGGGAGTTGTTCTCATCCCATATAAGATACTATTTGCATACACAGAAGCAAGCAAGTTAAAGCTAAGCTGTATAGCAAAAGCAAAAGTTCTGTAGTGCAGTGTCTAACAAACTGATGTAACCCATACAAGGCACAAAGCTTAAGTTGAACTAGCTAGAATGTTCTAACAGAGCTGGCATAATACATGCTCAAAGATAGCAGACATTGTAAAGAAGAACTTAGATCTTAATAGTTCTGATCTTTACATTTCACTCTTCTTATTGACAGAGAAGACTTGATTATGCCTGAACATATTGCACACAGAGATTAAGACACAAATGCAATCCTTAGCACTGTCTTTTACAATCTGCTTTAGAGTTATGTTGCATCTTTATTTTTCTCTAGGATGGTCAAAAATCATGAAGTGCTTAATTGTAGCAAGATTTCTTTAATCTGTAAAGGTAGATCTGGTCAGACTCTAGCTTCACAGATAGAATACTTGAAGGCAAACAGCAAGAGCAAAGAAGCTTCATTGCTTTGCCCAATAACATTACACATAATAATGTGTTTTTGCTCATCCGAGTAATACTGATCTCTTAATGTTCACACAACAGTTAAGCAGTTGTAACACTCAATTATAAGTTAGATGCTTTCTGTTGACAGCTAGGATTATCGTGACAGTCCTTGAGGTCAGTGCTAGGCAGGTTTGCTGATTGTCTTTTTCATGACAGTTGTACTGATCTGTGCTGTCTTGTGGTGAGAGGGTTACAGCACTTTGCAAAGTTTGCAAAGGTGTGGACATGAGCTAACTATATATTGTTGGTACCATTAAAAAGCTTTTTTTTGCTATGGAGTATTCTCTCTTTTAGCCTTTTTTTTATTTTTTTTTTTCCCCCTAGCATTTATTTGTTCATTGTTGTTTTCAACCTAAAATGAAAATGCATATTGTGTTATAATGAATTTTGATTTTCCCTCTAAGTGTGGAAAATTATAGCAAACTGGTGAGATAAAATACAAGTCCCTATGAACATTTTCTCTAATCATACAACAATCAAACAACCATAAAATTCAGTCCTAATTCACATGGTGCTGTGGTAGGTTCTTCTGACTGATGCTTTTGATCTTAAATTATCGTAACAGTTACTGTGATCGATGTTCACCTTCATGGGAAATGCTGTTTCCTCATAGTCTTGATTTTCTGCTGTTGTTTATTGCAATGATTGCAGTTAACAAAAAAGAAGGCTCAGAGGTGACCTTACTGTGGCCATCCAGTCTTATCCCAGGTGCTGCACTAGCCTACCAGGGGTAAGCCTATGCTTGACCTGCTCTTCACCAGTAGGGAAGGGCTGGTGGGTGATGTAGTGGTCAGAGGGTGTTTAGGGGCCAGTGACCATGAGATAATTCAATTGTCAGTATTCAGTCAAGCTAAGAGGGGTAGCAAGAAGACCTCCACTCTGGAATTCCGGAGGGCAGACTTCAGGTTACTTGAGGAACTAACTCAGAGTGTTCCTTGGGGTATAGCCTTTAAAAATAAAGGGGTCCAGGAGAGCTGGAACTGCTTCTATGAAGAACTCTTGAAGGAGCAGGAACAGTCTGTGCCAATATGCCGGAAGATGAGCCACCAGGCAGACGGCTAGCCTGAATGGGCAATGAACTTCTAACAGAATGAAGGGAAAAAAAGAGGGTGTATCATCTTTGGGAAAAAAGGTGAGGCAACCCCTGGAATGTTTAAGGATGTTTCTAGGTCTTGTAGGAAGAAAATTAGGGAGACAAAAGCACATTTGGAGCGTAGACTGGCCTCTGCTGTGAAGGACAACAAAAAGTCCTTCTATAAGTATATTAATAGCAAGAGGAAGGGCAAGGACAATCTCCACTCCTTGGTGGATATCAAGGGGAACATTGTAACAAAGGATGAGGAAAAGGCAGAGATACTTAACACCTTCTTTGCCTCAATTTTTACTAGCAGGACAGAATGTCTTCCAGACAGCTGGCCTGCAGAGCTAGCAGAAGGAGCCAGGGAGCAGCAGGAAGAGGAGGAGGTAGTTAGAGATCAGATCAGCTGCTTGGATCCACACAAGTCCATGGGATCAGATGATATCCAAGCTAGGGTGCTGAGGGAGCTGGAAGATGAGCTGGCCAAGCCACTCTTCATCATTTTTTGACAGTCCTGGCTCAGTAGAGAGGTCCCAGAAGACTGGAAGCTGACCAACGTGAATGCCTGTCCACAAGAAGGGCCGGTTGGATGAGCCAGGGAATTCTAGGCCTGTCAGCCTGACCTCAGTGTCAGGCAAGATTATGGAACAGGTCATCTTGAGTGCAGTCACACAGCTCTTACAGGATTGCCAAGGGATCAGGCCCAGCCAGCATGGATTTAGGAAGGGCAGGTTCTGCCTGACCAACCTGATCTCCTTCTATGATCAGGTGACTCGCCTGGTGGATGTGGGGAGGCCTGTTGATGTAGTCTACCTGGACCTCAGCAAGGGCCTTTGACACCGTCCCCCACAGTAAAACTGCTGGCCAAGCTCTCAGCCCATGGCTTGGACGGGAGCACCCTGCATTGGGTTAAGAACTGGCTGGAGGGCCGAGCCCAGAGAGTGGTGGTGTATGGTGCCACATCCAGCTGGCAGCCAGTCACTAGTGGAGTGCCCCAGGGATCAGTGCTGGGCCCCATCCTCTTTAACACCTTTATTGATGATCTGAATGAGGGCGTTGAGTCCATCATCAGTAAATTTGCTGATGACAACAAGCTGGGGGCAGGAGTTGATCTGCTGGAGGGTAGAGAGGCTCTGCAGAGAGACCTTGACAGGTTGGACAGATGGGCAGAGTCCAACAGCATGAGATTTAACACATCCAAGTGCCGAGTTCTGCACATTGGCCACAACAACCCCATGCAGTGCTACAGGCTGGGGTCAGAGTGGCTGGAGAGAGGCCAGGTAGAGAATGACCTGGGGGTGCTGGTTGATGGTAGGCTGAACATGAACCTGCAGTGTGCCCAGGCAGCCAAGAGGGCCAATGGCATTCTGGCCTGCATCAGGAACAGTGTGGCCAGCAGGAGCAGGGAGGTCATTCTGCCCCTATGCACTGCACTGGTTAGGCCACACCTTGAGTTCTGTGTCCAGTTCTGGGCCCCTCAGTTTAGGAAGGATATTGACTTGCTGGAACAAGTCCAGAGAAGGGCAATGAAGTTGGTGAGGGGCTTGGAACACAAGCCCTATGAGGAAAGACTGAGGGAGCTGGGGTTGCTTAACCTGGAGAAGAGAGGACTCAGGCGTGACCTTATTACTCTCTACAATTACCTGAAGGGAGGTTGTAGACAGGCAGAGGTTGGTCTCTTCTCCCAGGCAGCCAGCATCAGAAGAAGTCTCAGGCTGGATGCTAGGAAGAAGTTCTATACAGAGAGAGTGATTGCCCATTGGAATGGTCTGTCTGGGGAGGTGGTAGAGTCACCATCTTTGGAGGTGTTTAGGAGACTTGATGGGGTGCTTGGTGCCATGTTGATTAGTTGATTAAGTGGGTTGGAGGATAGGTTGATGGGTTGGACGCGATGATCTTGAAGGTCTCTTCCAACCTGGTCTATTCTATTCTATTCTATTCTATTCTATTCTATTCTATTCTTTCTATTCTAAAGAGAGCCTACAAGAATGCTGGGGAGGGACTTCCTAGGGTGTCAGGAAGTGACAGGACTAGGGAGAATGGAATGAATCTGTGGTTGGGGAGTGTCGTAGTTTGGGCTGGGTGCCCTCTGCTACAGGGGTGTTTCCTGTGTCCAGAAGTCCAGCCCAGTGGGTGGACACAGGAAATTAGGTTATTTCCTACCATGATCCCTTGCACCACTATAAGTCTCACGGCGGGGTCTGGCACTTCCTCTTTCCTTCCTCTCTGCCGCCTAGTAACTGGGGGAGAGATCTCCAGGCCATGGGCCTGGCTAGGCCCAAGGCCACGGGGGGATGGGCAGTCTCAGATCTGGCCAGCTGAGACTAGCCTAGCAGTGGGGGGGGGAAGGAGGAGCCCTGGGGGTTTGGGTGCACCCTCAGGTGGGGATGGGATCTCTCTGGGTCTATTTTGGGGTCTCTCTTGTCACTGTATTTCTAGTTCTCTGCACGCACTCACCGTTCTATTTAAACTTTCCATCACTTTTGCAATCTGTTTGTCTGAGTCGTTATTTCTGTGTGTGGTGGAGAGGGGGTCTGCCCCAACCTATTACAGGGAGATTCAGGCTGGATGTGAGGAGGAAGTTCTTCACCGTGAGAGTGGTGAAGCACTGGAATGGGTTGTCCAGGGAGGTGGCTGAGGCCCTGAGCCTGGAGATATTTAAGAGCAGGCTGGATGAGGCTCTGGCCAGCCTGATCTAGTGTGCGGCATCCCTGCCCATGGCAGTGGGGTTAGAACTAGATAATCCATATGGCCTCTTCCAACCCTGACTGATACTATGAGTCTATGATTCCATATATTTTTAAATTTTTTTTTTCCTGTTATTTTTACTTTTTTTTAAATTTTATTTTTTCAATTTATAATGTCTTTTTATTTTGATTTTTAAGTAAATTATTTTTAATTTTCTCTAATTAATTTATTTTTTCTATATTTTTTGTGTATTTTATATTTATTTAATTTATTTTTTAAATTCTAATTTGAGTTGTATGTTTTTAAAAAATTATTAATTTTTCTTATATATTTTCAATATTTTAATTTTTAATTTTCAATCGAATTTTATTTTATTTTGTTTAATTTTTAATTCATATTTTTATTTTTAATTCTTTTTTATACTGGTTTGATGTTTGGGTTTGTTTTTCATTGTATGTATTTGTCTTTATCTATATTTTTTTTTTTGTTAATTTTTGTTAATTTTAATCTAATGTTTAAATTTTTTCTTTATTTTTTATTTTTGTGTTTTATTTTAATTATTTTTTCTTTAATTTTGAAATTATTGTTATTGTTATTTTTAATTTAGTTTTTTTGGTCTGTTTTTAATTTAATTTTTTTACTTTTTTACTTCATTGTTTTTATTTTGTTGCAATTTTTTATTCTTATTTTACTTTTTTATTATAATTAATTTTTTTACTTTTATTTTGTTTAATCTATTTTCTGTTATAATTTTGAGTTTTGCTTTTTTATTTTTTTAACCTTCTCTATTCTTTTTTATTTTTTTAAATTTTAATATTAATGAAATTTTTTATAGTTTTTTGTTTGTTTTAATATAGTAGTCTTGATAATACCTTTTTTTTAATAATCCTTATGGCTTTTATTTAATAGCTATTTTTGTTAGTAAACACAATAGCTATTTTTTGTTAACAATCCTTATGATTTTTTAGTTTGTTGTTATTTTTTATTGTTGTTGTTTGTTACTATTTTGTTAAATTGTTTTTATTATAATTTTTTGTTGTTTGTTTTTAATTTGTTCTCTATTATTATTTTTTGTTATCATTTTGTTAGTTTGTGCTCAATTTTTTTTATGTAATTTTTTTCTATCTTTTATATCTAAGTTGTAATTTTTTAGTTTTGTTTTGTTATATATATATTTGTATTTTAAAGTTTTTTTGGTACTTGTTTTCTTTTGTACTCTTTTGTATTATTTGTATTTTTTCTATTCAATGTCTGAGAAGGAAATAGAAAGATATTACATTATCTAAGGAATACTTTTAAAAATTAATACCTATTTACTATAAACCTTATCTGTATTGCATGGAGCTCCTTTGAAATGCCTAGGTACTCAACTAAGAAGGTTCGAACCAAAAGAAAATCTTACAGTTTGAACTCATTACTAAATAGGTATACCTTACTACAATTACTTTGTACTAAGTACCTTTAAACACCAAATGCTTATTATTCATTATGCTTACTAGGAAGACTAAGCAAAACTCTAAATAACAAATCTCTGAAAGACGTTACCATCAGAAATGATTAAATTAGCACTGTTGCTTTAAATCAGAACAGAGCTTTGGTAGGCTAGAATTGTACCAGAAAAGGGAGTTGGGGGGGTGAGGGTGGCTAGCAAGGTGTGCCCTAGTTACAATTTTTTCTGCAGTAGGGTATTAACAACTTGCATCCTATTTTGTCTGAGCAACTTCTCTTCCACCCATACTGGATTACCTGTTTTCCATTTCAATTTGAGGGTTGGTTGCTGACTAGTGGCTGATTCTCCACGTGTTCGGGATCGTTCAGGCTCCACTGTGTGCCGTGGCAGTTTAAAAGTCTGTGGCAGTTCGCGGCAGCTTCCGTTTCAGTGGTAAGCTCCACCGGGAACACACTGAGACCAGGAGCCTCGGAAAAGCACGGACTGCTGCCTTTTCAACCTGAGGGACCCACGTGGAATCTCTATGCTCGGCAAGGATCGGCTCTCACTGATTCTCCACGTGTTCGGGATTGTTTGGGCTCCCCTGCGTGCCGTGGCAGTTTAAAAGCCTGCGGCAGCTCGCGACATCTTCTGTTTCAGCCTGGCTTCTCACTCGGACACACGTGCCGCCACACTTTTTTTTTAAAAACTTTCTCCAGTAGGTCCAGTGGGCGAGGCTAGCCATGGTGGTAACTTGCCACAATAACTCCTTTAAAAAGTCAGTCTCGACTCAGACTGAGGGGGAATGTAAGCAGGTAGGTAGGTGTCATAAGCAAGAGGTAGGTGTCCAGGCATCTAGCTGCAGACAGTTCTGGAGCCTGGCACTTGAGATGCAGGGTAGAGGGCATGGCTCCTGAATTAGGTGTGAGCAGATCGACTGTCTGCTTAGCCTGGTGGCTGGTCTGAAGGATGAGGTTGCTAAATTTAGAGATGTAAGCGATTGTAGAAGGGTGACAAACCTGAGTAACCAGGCTCTGCAGGCCCCCCCAGCAGAGGCCGGTTATCCAAAAAGCAGAGGGGAATGGACGGAGGTTCCTCTCAAAAGACGCAAGGCTAAACCTCCTTCCCTCCTCTCACCCCCCCACTACCCTTAGAAAACAAGTACAGGGCATTGGAGGTTGAAGGTGAGGTGATTCTGATATCGGAGGACACACCATCTGGGGTTTTCCCTGTGGCAAAACAGCTTAAGGTTAAACAACCTAAGGTTAAACAGCCTTTCCCTGGCATCAGGACTTGCTCTCTTAAAAAAAAGAGGAGGGTGATTGTTATTGGCGATTCCCTCCTGAGGGGAACAGAGGGCCCCATATGTCAGCCAGACCCTACTCACAGGGAGGTTTGTTGCCTTCCAGGAGCCATGGTTGGAGATGTTACCAGAAGACTGCCTGGTATGGTGCAGCCCTCTGACTATTATCCCTTGAGAGTTATGCAGTTAGGGAATGATGATGTTGCAACCAGAACTCCCAGGGCTATCAAAGATGACTTCAGGGCCCTGGGAGATCTGGTTGAGGGGTCAGGTGCACAAATCTTTTTTTCGTCTATACCCTTAGTTGCAGGAGGGAATACCATAAGGAACAGGTCAGCAGCTGCAGTCAACAAGTGGCTTAGAGGCTGGTGCAGGCAAAAGAATTTTGGGGTTTTTGATCTTGAAAAACTTTCTACTGCACCAGGCCAGCTGGCAACAGATGGAGCACATCTGTCCCAGAGGAGGGGTAAGATCAGAGTGTATGAGAGTGTCCTATCCCTCAAAGGGAAAAAGATTCTGGGGAGGGAATTGGCAGGTCTCATAGATAGGGCTTTAAACTAGTTTTGAAGGGGGAAGGGGTTGAAACCAGTCCCCCCAGGCTGGGGTCTGGGGGTGATAAGCCAGAGCCAGAGGTGAAACCAGCAGCCCAGCTGAAGTGCATGTACACTAATGCACGAAGTATGGGTAACAAACAAGAGGAGCTGGAAGCCTTGCTGCAGCAGGGAAGTTACGATGGATTTGCCATCACAGAGATGTGGTGGGATGACTCACATGACTGGAGCGCTGCAATTGATGGCTACAGGCTCTTCAGGAGAGACAGGCAAGGAAGAAGGGGTGGAGGGGTGGCCCTTTACATCAGGAAGGCACTAGATGCCATTGAGCTGGAGATCAGGGGCGATCGGGTTGAGTGCCTGTGGGTGAGAATTAGAGGGAAGGCCAACAGGGCAGACATCCTGGTTGGAGTCTGTTATAGACCACCCAACCAGGAGGAAGATGTGGATGAGTCATTCTATAGGCAGCTTAAGTCTGTCTCAAGATCACCTGACCTTGTTCTCATGGGTGACTTCAACTTGCCTGATATCTGCTGGGATGTTAACATAGCAGAGAAGAGGCAATCTAGGAGGTTCTTAGAATGCATGGAGGACAGCTTCTTATCCCAGGTGCTGCATGACCCTACCAGGGGTAAGGCTATGCTTGACCTCCTCTTCACCAATAGGGAAGGGTTGGTGGGTGATGTGGTGGTTGGAGGGTGCTTAGGGGCCAGTGACCACGAGATAATTGAATTCTCATTATTTGGTCAAGCTAAGAGGGGTAGCAAGAAGACCTCCACTCTGGATTTCCAAAGGGCGGACTTCAGGCTACTCAAGGAACTAATTCAGAGTGTTCCTTTGGATAAAGTCCTTAAAAACAAAGGGGTCCAGGAGAGCTGGACCTACTTCAAGGAAGAATTGTGGAAGGTGCAGGGACAGGCTGTGCCAATGCGCTGGAAGATGAGCCGCTGGGGCAGACAGCAAGCCTGGATGAACTTTTAATAGAACTAAGGGAAAAAAGAGGGTGTATCATCTTTGGAAGAAAGGTGAGGCAACCCATGAAAAATGTAAGGATGTTGCTAGGTCTTGTAGGAAGAAAATTATGGAGGCAAAAGCACATTTGGAGCTTAGACTGGCCTCTGCTGTGAAGGACAACAAAAAGTCCTTCTATAAATACATTAATAGCAAGAGGAAGGGCAGAGACAACTTCCACTCCTTGGTAGACACAGAGGGGAACGTTGTAACAAAGGATGAGGAAAAGGCAGAGATACTTAACACCTTCTTTGCTTCAATTTTTACTAGCAGCATAGAATGTCTTCCAGACAGCTGGCCTCCAGAGCTGGCAGAAGGAGCCAGGGAGCAGCATAGTTTTCCCTCTGTTCCAGAATGGGGGAGATGGTGATCAGCTCAGCCGCTTGGATCCCCACAAGTCCATGGGACCAGATGGGATCCATCCGCGGGTGCTGAGGGAGCTGTCAGAGGAGCTGGCCAAGCCGCTCTCCATCATTTTCCAGCAGTCCTGGCTCACTGGAGACACCCCAGAAGACTGGAAGCTGGCCAACGTGGTGCCCATCCACAAGAAGGGCCAGTTGGATGAGCCAGGGAATTCTAGGCCTGTCAACCTGACCTCAGTGCCAGGCAAGATCATGGAACAGGTCATCCTGAGTGCATTAACACAGCACTTAGAGGATGGTCAAGGGTTCAGGCCCAGCCAGCATGGATTTAGGAAGGGCAGATTCTGCCTGACCAACCTGATCTCCTATGATTAGGTGACCCACCTGGTGGATGTGGGGAGGCCTGTTGATGTAGTCTACCTGTACTTCAGCAAGGCCTTTGACACTGTACTCCACAGCAAACTCCTGGCCAAGCTGTCAGCCCATGGCTTGGACAGCAGCACTCTGAGCTGGGTTAGGAACTGGCTGGATGGCCAAGCCCAGAGAGTGGTGGTGAATGGTGCCATATCCAGCTGGCGGCCTGTCACTAGTGGAGTGCCCCAGGGATCAGTGCTGGGCCCCACCCTCTTTAGCATCTTTATTGATGATCTGAATGAGGGCATTGAGTCCATCATCAGTAAATTTGCAGACGACAACAAGCTGGGGGCAGGAGTTGATCTCCTAGAGGGTAGAGAGGCTCTGCAGAGAGACCTTGACAGGCTGGACAGATGGGCAGAGTCCAACAGCATGAGATTTAACACATCCAAGTGCCGGGTTCTGCACATCGGCCACAACAACCCCATGCAGTGCTGCAGGCTGGGGTCAGAGTGGCTGGAGAGGGGCCAGGTAGAGAATGACCTGGGGGTGCTGGTTGATGGTAGGTTGAACATGAACCTGCAGTGTGCCCAGGCGGCCAAGAGGGCCAATGGCATTCTGGCCTGCATCATGAACAGTGTGGCCAGCAGGAGCAGGGAGATCATTCTGCCCCTATGCACTGCACTGGTTAGGCCACACCTCGAGTACTGTGTCCAGTTCTAGGCCTCTCAGTTTAGGAAGGATGTTGACTTGTTGGAACGAGTCCAGAGAAGGGCAACGAAGTTGGTGAGGGGCTTGGAACACAAGCCCTAGGAGGAGAGACTGAGGGAGCTGGGGTTGCTTATCCTGGAGAAGAGGAGACTCAGGGGTGACCTTATTGCTCTCTAAAACTACCTGAAGGGGGGTTGTAGATAGGCGGATGATGGTCTCTTCTCCCAGGCAGCCAGCACCAGAAGAAGAGGACACAGTCTCAGGCTGCACCAGGGGAAGTTCAGGCTGGAGGTCAGGAGGAAGTTTTACACAGAGAGAGTGATTGCCCATTGGAATGGGCTGCCCGAGGAGGTGGTGGAATCGCCATCACTGGAGGTGTTCAGGAGGAGACTTGACAGGGTGCTTGGTTGCATGGGTTAGTTGATTAGGTGGTGTTGGATGATAGGTTGGACACGATGATCTTGAAGGTCTCTTCCAACCTGGTCTATTCTATTCTATTCTATTCTATTCTATTCTATTCTATTCTATTCTATTCTATTCTACAGAAAAGAAACAGTAACAAGTTTTGCTCCTAGCTAAGTTAAGGCATCTCAGCCCAATAGAGCAAGTGGAAGGGTTAACACATATGGTCTTACAGTGATTGATTTACCATCGTTAAAAGCTAATTGAACTGGCTCTTTGCTGACCCAGGTTGTTTGGATACCTTTTGAACCCATGACTCCAGAGTTTGCCATTAGCAATGGCTAGTGCCCATTCCATTTATGACGAGGTATAATAGTGGTATTGTCTCCAGTATCCACGATAATTGAAAATTGTATAGTTTGGCCACAAGGGTGTCTGATAGTTACAATCTGTTCTGGTTTTCCCTTTTGGATTTCTAGGGCCAATAAGATATTGAGCATCCTGGTGGAACCAAAGCCCTCTTGCCCTCAAATCCTGTTAGAAGTTTCCGGCACTTGGGACTCAAATGGTATTAGCTGAGCAATTTGTGTCCCAACAGGAGTGCTAACAGGAGGGGTAATGGTATGGAGCATAATTTTCATAGCCCAGTCATAATCAGAATCTATTGAACCAGGAATTATAAAGACGCCCTGTCTAGAGGTAGACGATCTGCCAATTAACAGAGCACAAGGTCTGTGACCCAAAGGACTGTGCTGATTGGACTCGACAATAACATTTTGTGAACACAAGAATAATATCCACTGCTGTTGTCAGATCCACTCCACGCTGCCAGAAGTGGCTGCGGGTAGGGCGGTGGTCCAAGCACCCTGGTTTGGTGTCATTGAACAGGGTGTACTCACGCTGCAGGAGCAGTTTCCCTGCCAATGACAATCTTGAGTAATGTGATTATGTCTGTGACAGCACAGCACTTTTGAGTCTGCAGTCAGGCAATTTGATTTAAGGTACCTAGATTTCCCAGATGTACGACGTTTTCCACCAAGGTTGCTTCCCTTGTGCGGTGGTCGTACTGGTGGTTTCATAACTGTTTCTATGGCCATGGCTAGATATGTTGCTGTTTGTTGGTGCTTCATTTGTTGTGCCACGTCCACCAGTCGTGAGACAGTGGCACCTGTTGGTAAAATGCTGAGAACCTGTTTATTTTTTTCATTAGCATTGTCAAATGTCAGAATATCCAGCATTTTTACCATCATATCATGAGTCAAATCGGGATTAGTATTGAATGTTGTATGTAAGGTATTGAAAAAGGAACCAGATGCACAGGATCAGAGCTAGTGTCCTGGATTGTCAACCACTCTTTGATTGATAGATCCTGACTTAATTGTAAAGCATTATCAGGAAGTTGCAATTGCTGATATGATCTAGCAAAAGTCTTGCCCCAACGAGGTGATTAGCAGTGACACCATGTAAAGAGTATGCTGTCTGCTGGGGCATGGCTTCCACAACATTGTAAGTGAATTGTCACCTACCGAGAAGTTGTAAGATCTGATATGGTGTTATTTTCAACCCTCTGCTTGCTAACATCGATTGAAACTCAGAGAGAATTGTCTTAAGATCTAACTTTTTTTTTTTAATTAGAATATCATTCATATAATTGCAGATGAGGAAGTCACAATAAGTCTATCTAAATGTGAACAAAGCCCAAGCCATGTATATTTGGCAAGGGTGGGAGAATTCTGCATGCCTTAAGGCTACCCACTGATATCGTTGGGTGGGGTCTGCCTTAATCAATGGTTCAGTAGATGCAGATATTTTTGAATCCTCCAGATGTAAGTAAATTGTAAAGAAACAATCCTTCAATAATAATCAGGTCCAGTGACTGTTTGAGGCTGTGCCTTTAAGAAAGGGACAGTGCTGGGACACTCTGGCTGAATGTTTTGGAATAATAACGAAAACAACCAGATATTCTAAACTAATTTCATTGGTAGATTGGTAGAAGGCAGTTTTAAGTTTTAGAGCAGCTGGAATTTTCTCTCAGTTCATCCCTTTCCTTCTGTCTTCCATCTTGCCTGCTTCTGGGCTCCTTGCCAGAGCGACCTTGAACAGATAAGCAACTAATCCTACTAATAGGCCTACTGGAATTCTGCTTTATTAATGACTTCTTTTTTTCTCTCTTTCTAACCCTCTTTGGGAAAAAAAGGGAGGTAGGGGGAGAGAAGGGGGACCAGGGGGGGAACCCTCCTCTGGGGAAGGGAATTTCGGTCCTGTATTCTTGGTTTTTTTTGCTTTCCTGTATATTTCTGTATATATATTTTAAATGCTGTATATTGTGTATATATATAACCTGCAGTTCATTTTTGCTTGTAAATATAACATTCCTTTTGCTTCTCCGGCTGAGTTAGCTGTGGTTTTTTTTCCTCTTTGTGGGGGAGAGGAAGCTATGCCTTCTCTCTCAACCCATCACACTTCTTTTTGGCCACCCAACTCGGGGCTTGAGGATAATTAGCTTGATTTATGGCTTGCTCGAGCCGGACTAGCAAACATGAAGGTACTTTGGATTTTTAAGCAATTGCTCTTCTCAGTATATTCGGTTCTGATCTACAAATATTGTTTGGCTTTGGTTCTGGATCACCTAGGTAAATATTTAATGCAGAAATTATATTTATGGTTCAAGTATTAGATTCAGGTTCTGTATGACCGCTGTCTGGGATTCCTTTGACTTACGAGATACAGAAATGTGACCTCTAGCACTCTCCCGATTGAGATAAGGGAGTTTAAGGTTCCAGTAGGTGAAAGAGTAATTTTAAGTGATGGCTGGGATCCAAAGGTGATTTACTTGGTGTGTGTAATTCTGCTGCTGGTGATAACTAATGTGTATTTGTTATATTCTTTGAACAGGGAGAGAAAAGTATCTAAGGCCTGCTTCATCATTAAGCATAGATCAAAGAAAAGGAGGTATACTTCTGGCTCAGCCCCAGAGATTTCTAGTGATGAGGAGAATGGAGAATCTGTGTCAGTTAAAGCTAAAAAGTCTATTGGAAAGGCTGCTTTGAATGATGCTGTTGCTGATTCTGGCAAGCAGCCAGGGGTGGCGGCAGCTTCCAACATGGTGGCTCCCCCATCTTTGGCGAACCAGGCAAAGTCATTTCCAACCTCCTTGGAAGGACCGGAAGCCCCCTCCAAAGCAGCTGATCTGTCTCAAAACCTGTCAACTTCTGTTAAGGCGGCTGTAAATTCAAACGCATCTCCAATTAAGCAAGTAGCAGTTGTAAAGACTAGAAGTGGAAAGGCCAAAGCTGATCCAGGAGCTAATGGGGGAGAAGAGCAGGAGACTGATCCTAGTGAGGGACCTTCTACTAGAAAAGATCCTACTGAGGAGGAAGAGAAGGTTTGTTTTAAAGATCTAGTTGAGTTATTGAGATCAACACAGGATGGAGATGCAGATATGTTGTAGGGTTGGAAGGGGAAGGCCCAAAAGCCTCCTCCCTCCCCCCTGTAAAGTAAAAGGAAAGAAAATTGAAGAGAAAGGGAAAAAAAAACTCACAGCTGAATTAGCAAAGCAGTGGAGCTGAATATTTACAAAACAGGGAAACGCAGGGAAATATATACAAATTTACAATATTTACAATATATACAAAGATATACAACAGAGTAGCACAGAAATAAGAGTTCTCCCCTCTGCTGAGGGGATTCCCCACCTCCGCTCTCCCCCTCTCTCCCCCTTTTCCCCAGAGTGGGTTAGAAAGAGAGAGAAAGAGAAAAAAGTTAGAAACAGTTGTGTTAATTGGAAAGCAGTTAATACAGGTCTTATCAGTTTCAAGGCCAAAGCCTTGGCAGAAAGCTCACCACAGAGAGCTGCTGCCCTGCAGAGGAGCGGAAGCAATACTAAAGATAAAAGTGCCGGAGTGCCCAGGATACCCTCCTGCACTCCCAGTTCAGAAGGTGCTTCCTCCCACTCTACCAATGAAATTAGTTTAGATCCTTCTTTCGTTTACCAACATCCGTCCACCATATTCCCTTTCTTAAGGGGACAGACTCAACCAGTCACAGTCCACCCCTTCTAAACAATTTCATTGGCTGTTCACACTGTCCATCCAATCCAAAACGATATTTACAGTTCGTGAGTAAAGTTTATAGTCTATTCTGACTATGCTCAGATGTAGATGATTCAAAAGTCCAAGTAAATCAGAAAATGAGAAAAATGGAAAACAGTTCATTTCTTCGCCGACGATACGAACAAAAGGGAAACAGGGAATCTGAGTTGACTCAGGGCTCTCAGGGATCTCAGAGTTCGTGCACTGTAGATTCCTCATTGATTCTTCCTTTGGACGCGACGTAGATGTACAACAGTTTGAAATTAACCTCTTTCAGCTAAAGTTAAATTTCTTTGTGGAATACACTGAATTTCACCATTCTCTTGCATTACCCAATAAGTGTGACCCGGACTTTCAGCTGAAACCACCCCTCGGACAGGTTTAGCCTCTCCTGAGGGTGAAAATACCCAGTTTTACCTAACAGGTTCTTTTCTCTAACAACAGGAACTCTATCACCTTCTACTTTCCGTAGCAAATCTGAATGTGCAGGTCCAGCTCGGTTCACTGAACCTCTAGTATTTACCAGCCAGGTTGCTTGTGCTAAATGCTTTTCCCAGTTTTTTAAAGATCCACCCCCCATGGCTTTAAGAGTGGTCTTCAACAAACCGTTGTAGCGTTCAATCTTCCCTGAAGCTGGTGCATAGTAGGGAACGTGGAATATCCACTCAATACCGCGCTTTTTTGCCCAGTTCTTTACGAGGTTGTTCTTGAAATGAGTTCTGTTGTCTGACTCAATCCTCTCTGGAGTTCCATGTCTCCACAGGATCTGTCTCTCCAGACCGAGAATGGTGTTGCGTGCAGTTGCATGTGGAACTGGATAAGTTTCCTACCATCCAGTGTTTGCCTCTACCATAGTAAGCACGTATTGCTTACCAGAACGAGAACGTGGTAGAGTGATGTAGTCAATCTGCCAAGCTTCACCATACTTGTACTTGGACCATCTGTCACCATATCACAAGAGCTTCAGTCGTTTTGCCTGCTTAATAGCAGCACAAATGTCACAGTCATGGATGACTTGTGTGATAGCATCCATGGAAATGTCTATGGATCTGTCACAAGCCCATTGGTATGTTGCATCTCTGCCTTGATGTCCTGACGAATCATGAGCCCACCAAGTTAAGAATATCTCACCTCGGTGTTTCCAGTCAAGGTCAAGATTAGAGTCCATGTCTACTTGAGAAACTCTTGCAGCTAGATCTGCCTGATGGTTGTGTTGCTGTTCCTCAGTAGCTTTGCTCTTAGGAATGTTAGCATCGATGTGTCTTACTTTCACTGGAATTCTCTCGATTCGATCAGCAATGTCCTGCCACAGGTTGGCTGCCCAAATGGGTTTTCCTTTCCTCTGCCAACCACTCTTCTTCCAGTTCTTTAGCCAACCCTATAGAGCATTGGCCACCATCCATGAGTCGGTGTAGAGATAAAGCTTTGGCCATCTCTCATGTTCAGCTACGTCGAGAGCTAGCTGGACAGCTTTTACCTCTGCGAACTCACTGGACTCTCCTTCTCCAACTTTCGCCTCTGCAACTCGGCGTGTTGGACTCCACACTGCAGACTTCCACCTTTGCTTCTTTCTGACAAGATGACAGGAACAGTCTGTGAACAAAGCATATTTCTTTTCATCATCAGAAAGGTCATTGTAAGGAGGAGCTTCCTCAGCACGAGTTACTTTCTCCTCTGGAGGTTTGGCACAGTTGATACCTTCAGGCCAACTTGAGGTCACCTCCACTAGACCAGATCTTTCAAGATTTCCCATTCGAGCTCTCTGGGTTATCAGAGCCATCCACTTAGACCATGTTGAGTCTGTGGCATGATGTGGTGTGGAGCCTTTGCCTTTGAACATCCAATTCAAAAGTGGTAATCTGGGAGCTGAAAGAAGTTGCGATTCAGTTTCAATTACTTCAGAAGATGCTTTTACTCCTTCATAGGCAGCTAAAATTTCTTTCTCTGTTGGAGTATAATTAGCCTCTGAACCTCTGTAACCTGGACTCCAGAAACCAAGAGGTCGTCCACGTGTCTCACCTGGAGATTTTTGCCGCAAGCACCAGGTTGCACCATTGTCACTTGCAGCCGTGTACAAAATGTTCTTAATGTCTGGACCATTTCGGACAGGTCCCGGACCCACTGCTTGAACTTCTTACTTCTTGCTTTATCTGGTCAAAGGCTGCTTATTGTTCAGGTCCCCAGTGGAAATGGTTTCTCTTTCGAGTCACATCATGCAGAGTTTTCACAATCTGACTGTATCCAGGAATGTGCAGTCTCCAAAATCACACTATCCCCAAGAAACGTAGGGTTTCTTGCTTGGTTGTGGGATTTGCCATGGTAGAGACTCTATTTACCACATCCACTGGGATGTGTCGGCGTCCATCCTGCCACCGCACTCCCAGAAACTGAATCTCTCTGGTAGGTCCTTTCACCTTGTCTCGCATGATGGCAAAACCTGCATCCAGAAGAATGTCAATGATTTTGTTACCTTTCTCAAAGACTTCCTCAGCAGTTTTTCCCCAGACAGTGATAATGTCGATGAACTGGATGTGTTCTGGAGCACCACCTTTCTCCAGAGCATCATGGATCACTGCATGACAGATGCTTGAACTGTGGATCTAGCCCATTGGCAGCCTGTTGAAAGTGTACTGGATTCCTCTCCAGGTGAAAGCAAACTGAGGCCTGCATTCCTCTGGTATGGGAATAGAGAAAAATGCGTTAGCAATGTCTATGGTAACATACCATTTGGCCTCTTTGCATTCCAGCTCATACTGTAGCTCCATCATGTCTGGCACTGCTGCACTCATAGGTGGTGTTACTTCATTTAAGGCTCGGTAGTCTACTGTCAGACGCCAGCCTCCATTTGGCTTCCGCACAGGCCACACTGGACTGTTGAAAGGTGAATGAGTTTTGCTGACGACTTTCTGACTCTCCAACTGACGAATAGGATTCTGAATGCACAATAACAAGTCACGGTTGGTTCTGTATTGTCTGTGATGCACAGTCTGAGAAACAACCGGCAATTTAATGTCCTGTATTTTGTGTTGTCCCACAACTGCAGATTCATCAGAAAGTTCAGGTCTAACAGACAGCTTCAATTTTTGTCCATCAATTTCTACTGAAGCTACTCCAAAAGCCGATTTATAACCTCTAGGGTCCTTGAAACGCCCTTCTCTCAGAAAATCAATTCCCAAAATACAAGGTGCGTCAGGTCCGGTCACAACTGTATGCTTCCTCCATTGTTTACCAGTTAAACTTATATTAACCTCCACCTTACTTAATTCTTGAGATCCACCTGTGACTCCCAGAATAGTTATAGACTCTGATCCCTGATAATTTGATGGTATTATGGTGCACTGAGCTCCTGTGTCAACCAAGGCCCTGTACTTCCGAAATTGTGAAGTGCCAGGCCACTGGATGTACACATCCCAATAGATTCTATTATCTCTGTTATCCCTCTCCTCCCCCTGGCGGGAGGCAGGGCACCCCTAGTTATGGGGAACATGTGCACATGTGCATTGCACATAGTTTGCAGGGTTATAACTTTGCATGTTATAACCGGAGCCACTGTTGGAGCCATAAGAGTCGTTCTGGGGAACTGTGGAAGTAACAGCTACCCTTCTGATATTGCTACCTCGGGTTCTGCCACTTTGCAGTTCTCTCAGTCTCCTGAAAAGATTAGAAGTTGGTTGGCCATCCCAGCGGTTCATGTTCTCACCAAACTGATCACGCAGAGTTATCCAAATAGTTCTACGTGATTGCCTTGGTGGTCTGTTTTGATTTGATCTGTTTTGGAATGACCTCCTTGGAGGACGTGTATTCCTCACAGATGAAACTTGCATCCACCTGGAGGAAGAATTTAAACTATCCCTTTGTGCCAATTGGGATATGGAATTTTTAAATTCATCCTTTAATTCTCTTATGCAATTCTCAATTTTTCCAGACAGAGTTTCAATGGCTGAAACTGAAGAAACACATGTCATGCTATCGTCCAGTTGTCTCATTTGATCACTGAATTGGCCAACCGTAGGAGAAGCTCCACCATAATTTCTTGACACAATTCTTCTTGCCAGAATGCTTGCATAATTGGAAGGAGCAAGTTTGATGATCTTTTTAGCAAGACCAATACCCACAGGAATGTCATCAGGATTCAGAGTTTCATGTTCACCATAGAGTAGTTCTCTAACAGCAAATTCTCTCAAGCACTTAATTCCCTCATCTATGGTAGTCCAGGGTTTAGGATTCCATGGAAGATCATCTCGGGAAGGGTATCTCAGGGCAACCGCCATTAAAAGGCGTATCCACAGATTAACCTTACCAAGAGTCCTGCCTAGATGTCTATCTATTCCATTATCCCTCGAGAGAGTTCCTTTCTGAGCTGCTGACTTGTCTCCAACTGTTAGAGCTGGAGTACCTGTATCATAACACCTACTAAGCCAAGCTAGAACTGGCTCCTTATCTGCCCTGGTGAAATCTTTACGGACATTTCACAATTCCTCATGTGGTGACGAACACTCTAAAATATCATCTTCTTCCTCTCCCTGAACTTTTTGTCTGAATAATCCTGCTGTCATTTTCTCAAGGATCTCTTTAAGCTGAGAACCACCTTTGCCAGCTCCTTTACTAGCTTCATCTCCATCCTGCTTGATCTCACTAGGTTAGCTAGATCTTTAAAACATATCTTCTCTTCTTCCTCAGCAGGATTTCTTAGAGTGGAGGGCCCCTCACCAGGATCAGTCCCCAGCTCTTCTTCTCCATCTTTGGCCTTTGCACCTCTAGTCTTTAAAACAGCCACTTTAACCAGAGCTGTGTTTGAATTTACAGCCACCTTAATGGAAGCTGACAGGTCCTGAGATAAATCAGCTGCTGGGGCAGTGACTTCCGGTCCCACCGAGGGATTGGGCGGAAGTGACGTTGCTCCGTTAATGGCCGACGGGGAAGAAGCAGGAGGAGAAGGAGTAGGCGCCATGTTAATACTAGCCGCCACCCTTGGCAGCTTGCCAGAATCAGCAAAGTCATTTAGAGCTGCTTTTACAATTAACTTTTTAGCCCTCTTTTTAACTGACAGAGATTCTGCACACTCCTCATCACTAGATGACTCTGGGACTGATCCAGAGCCACAGCGTTTTCTTTTTGATCTAGTTTTAATAACAAAACACGCCCTGGACATCTTCCTCTCCCATCGCAAAGAAAACAGTAAATATGCAATTACCATCACCAGCAGCAGATTTATACACATCACATAAATCACCTTTGGATCCCAGGCATCACCTAAAGTTACTCTCTCCTCAAGCGGAATCTTAAAACCCTTTATCTCAATTGGGAGAGTGGTGGAGGTTACATTCCTGTATCTCGCTGGCCACAAGAAATCCACGCATTTTCCATACCATAATCTAACTCTATACATAACCCACATATAAATTGTCCACACCAAATATTTGCCCAGGTAATCCAAAATCAAACCCAAACAATATCTGTAAACCAGAGCCCCAAAAATTGAAAAGAATAATCGCTCTACAAACCACAACACCTTCATGTTTGCTAATTCAGCTAGAAAACACTAAATCAATCAAGTAATACATTAAACTAATTATCTGCAGCACGTTGGGTACGCCAAGAAAAAAAAAATGTCGTAGGGTTGGAAGGGGAAGGCCCAAAAGCTTCCTCCCTCCCCCCTGTAAAGTAAAGGGAAAGAAAATTGAAGGGAAAGGGAAAAAAATCTCACAGCTGAATTAGCAAAGCAGTGGATACTGTATATTTACAGAGCAAGGAAACACAGGGAAATATATACAAATTTACAATATTTACAATATATACAAAGATATACAACAGAGTAGCACAGAAATGAGAGTTCTCCCCTCTGCTGAGGGGGTTCCCCACCTCCGCTCTCCCTCTCTCTCCCCCTTTTCCCCAGAGTGGGTTAGAAAGAGAGAGAAAGAGAAAAAAAGTTAGAAACAGTTGTGTTAATTGGAAAGCAGTTAATACAGGTCTTATCAGTTTCAAGGCCAAAGCCTTGGCAGAAAGCCCACCACAGAAAGCTGCTGCCCTGCAGAGGAGCGGAAGCAATACTAAAGATAAAGTGCCGGAGTGCCCAGGATACCCTCCTGCACTCCCAGTTCAGAAGGTGCTTCCTCCCACTCTACCAATGAAATTAGTTTAGATCCTTCTTTCGTTTACCAACATCCGTCCACCATATTCCCTTTCTTAAGGGGACAGACTCAACCGGTGACAAGCTAGGACAGCAGCTAGCAGTGGTGCTTTTCAGCTTAAAGAGATCTTTAGGAGAGTGACAGCAGGATTATGGGAACAACAAGTAGAAGAAGATGTGATAGATGGGCAAGCAAATGAACTTCAGGGATGTTTTTCACCTCGTAAAGAGGTTAGAAACATGCGTAAGAATTACATCAGAGCAGATAAGGAGCCAGTTCTAGCTTGGCTTAGTAGATGTTATGATACAGGTGCTCCAACTGTAATAGTTGGAGACAAGTCAGCATCTCAGTTAGGAACTCTCTCAAAGGATAATGGAATAGATAGACATCTAGCCAAGATTCTCGATAAGGTTAATCTGTGGATATGCCTATTATTTGCAGTTTCCATGAGATACCCTTCCCGAGATGATCTTCCATGGAATCCTAAGCCCTGGACTACCATAGATGAGGGAATTAAGCGCCTGAGAGAATTTGCTGTTAGAGAGATACTCTATGGTGAACATGAAACTTTGAATCCTAATGACATTCCTGTAGGAACTGGTCTTGCTAAAAAGCTCATCAAACTTGCTCCTTCTGATTATGCAAACATTCTGGCAAGCAGAATTGTAGCAAGAAATTATGGTGGAGCTTCTCCTATGGTTGGCCAATTCAGTGATCAAATGAGACAATTGAAGGATAGCATGACACGTATTTCTTCGGTTTGAGCAATTGAAATTCTATCTGAGAAGGGTGTTTCAAAGACCCTAAAGGTTACAAATGGGCTTTTGGAGTAGCTTCTGTAGAAATTGATGGACAAAAATTGAAGCTGTTTGTCAGACCTGAGCTTTCTGATGAATCTGCAGTTGTGGGACAACACAAAATACAGGACATTAAATTGCCGGTTGTTTCTCAGACTGTGCATCACAGACAATACAGAACCAACCGTGACTTGTTGTTGCCCATTCAGAATCCTATTCGTCAGTTTGAAAGTCAGAAAGCCATCAGCAAAACTCATTCACCTTTCAACAGTCCAGTGTGGCCTGTGCGGAAGCCAAATGGAGACTGGCATCTGACAGTGGACTACCGAGCCCTAAATGAAGTAACTCCACCTATGAGTGCAGCAGTACCAGACATGATGGAACTCTACTATGAGCTGGAATCCAAAGAGGCCAAATGGTATGCTACCGTAGACATTGTTAATGCATTTTTCTCTATTCCCATACCAGAGGAATGCAGGCCTCAGTTTGCTTTCACCTGGAGAGGAATCCAGTACACTTTCAGCAGGCTGCCAATGGGCTAGATCCACAGCTCAAGCATCTGTCATGCAGTGATCCACAATGCTCTGGAGAAAGGAGGTGCTCCAGAACACATCCAGTTCATCGACATTATCACTGCCTGGGGAAAAACTGCTGAGGAAGTCTTTGAGAAAGGTAACAAAATCATTGACATTCTTCTGGATGCAGGTTTTGCCATCATGCGAGACAAGGTGAAAGGACCTAGCTAGGTAGCTAGGCTAGCGGCTGGGGGACCAAAAAAAAAAAAAAAAAAAAAAAAAAAAAAAATAGCCCAAACAGCAAACGCAAACCTTAAGCGTTGCATCATGGTCGTCACTCGGACGAGGGGTAAAAAAGCAGCATCTGCCCAGACAGAGCTGTTTTACCAACATGCTGGAGTCCAGGCTGTCAGCTGCAGAGAGTGCTTCAGCCTGGCACTTGGAATAGAGGGGGAGGGAGAGGACACCTGTGTCTGGTGTGAGCAGGTGAATTTTCTCCTCAGCATGGTGGCAGAGCTGAAGGATGAAGTGGCCGAGCTGAAGGAGGAGGTAGCTAGGCTAAGGACCATAAGGGAAAGTGAAAGGGAGTTAGACTTGTGGGAGAAGGCTCTGCAGATCTCCCCTGCTGAGGAATGGGTCCCTGGAAACACAGAGGGATGGATACAGGTCCCTGCCAGGGGTGGCAAGAGAAATCCACCCCGACCCTCTCCTCCTCCTCCGCTGCCCTTGCATAATAAGTATGAGGCCCTGCAGGCTGAGGGCAGTAAGGATGAGAGGGCTGAGGCTGAGGAGCAGGCATCCAGAGGGGAGCCTAAGGCCAAACGGTCCCCACCAGCTATAACAACCATCTCCGGGGGGAAGCCTAAGCCTAAGTGGTCCCCGCCAGCTATAACAACCAGCTCCACAAAGAAAAGGAGAGGGTCATAGTTGTTGGGGACTCTCTCCTGGAGGGTACTGAGGGACTCATATGTCGTCCCGACCCATCCCACAGGGAGGTCTGATCCTTACCAGGGGCAGGGGTTAGGGACATTGAAAAGAGATTCCCTAAATTAATCCAGCCCACTGACTATTACCCTGTGCTGGTGATACAGGTTGGGAGTGATGAGATTGACAGGAAGGGTACCAGGGCAATTAAGAAGGAATTCAGGGCCCTTGGACAATTGATTGATGGGGCAGGAGCTCAAGTGGTGTTCTACTCAGTTCCCTCAGTGGCAGGGGTGTACACTGAGAGGAATGGGAGAACCCATACCATCAACAATTGGCTCAGGGGATGGTGCCAGAGGCAGAACTTTGGGTTCTATGACCATGGGGCAACTTTCACCGCACCTGACCTGCTGGGTCCTGATGGGGTGCATCTGTCTAGAAGGGGTAAGAGAGTCCTGGCACTGGAGTTGGCAGGGCTCATTAGGAGGGCTTTAAACTAGGTCTGAAGGGGGTGGGTGAGGCAATCCGTCCCTCTGCAGAGGTAAGAGTAGGGCGCAAGGTAGGGTCAGTTGAGAAGTCAGGAACCCAGCTGCGATGCATGTACACCAATGCACGCAGCCTGGGCAACAAGCAAGAGGAGTTGGAGGTCCTAATCCATCAGGGCGACTATGATGTAGTCGCCATCTCAGAAACTTGGTGGGACAGCACCCACGATTGGAGTGCTACAATGGGGGGTTACAGGCTCTTTAGGAGAGACAGGCGAGGGAGAATAGGAGGAGGGGTGGCACTGTATATTAGAGAGTCACTCTCTGCCACACAACTTGAGGTGGAAGATGAGGGAGTTGAGAGCCTGTGGGTCAAAATCAGAGGACAACCTAACAAGTCTGACATCCTGATTGAATCTGTTACAGACCACCCAACCAGGATGAGGCGGCTGATGAGTTGTTCTACAAGCAACTGGAGGCTGTCTCAAGATCATCAGATCTTGTCCTTGTTGGTGACTTCAACCTCCCAGATATCTGCTGGGAACTTAATTCAGCAGGGAGGAGGCAGTCCAGAAGATTCCTGGAGCGAATGGAGGACTGCTTCCTGACACAGCTGTTAGCGAGCCTACCAGGGACAGGCTCTGCTTGACCTGCTGTTCTCCAACAGGGAAGGGCTGGTGGGAGACGTGATCGTGGGAGGCTGCCTAGGTGCAGTGACCACGAGATAGTGAAGTTTTCAATATGCAGGGAGATAGGGAGGAGCACCAACAGAACCTTCACCTTGGACTTCCGAAGGGCGAACTTCAGCCTATTTAAGAAACTTGTTTGTAAAGTCCCCTGGTACCAGCCCTCATGAACCAAGGGGTTCAGGAGGGTTGGACCTACTTCAAACAGGAGCTCTTGAAGGCACAGGAACTGGCGGTTCCTACGTGCCGGAAGACAAGCCGGGCGGGGAAGGCGACCAGCCTGGATGAGCAAGCAGCTCCTGGAGGATTTAAGGGGAAGAGGAGGCTGTATCACCTTTGGAAGGAGGGGAAGGCTTCTCGAGGTATGTTCAAGGAAGCTGTTAGATTATGTAGGAATAAAATTAGGAGGCTAAGGCCCAGCTGGAACTGAAGCTGGCCACCTCTGTCAAAGACAATAAAAAAGCATTTTTATAAATATATTAACAATAAGAAGAGGGGCAGGAAGAACCTGCACTCCCTAGTGGACCTGGAGGGGAACACGGTGACTGAGGATGAGGAGAAAGCTGAGGTCCTGAACACATTCTTTGCCTCAATTTTTAACAGCAAGGCAGGAGTTCAGGACGAGTGGCCTCCGGAGCTGGGCGATGGGGTCGGCGAGCAGTGTAATGCCCCGGAAATCCATGAGGAGTTAGTTCGGGACCTGCTGAGCCACTTGGATATTCACAAGTCCATGGGACCGGATGGGATCCATCCTCAGGTGCTGAGAGAGTTGGCAGATGTGCTAGCTAGGCCACTCTCCATCATTTTCCTCCAGTCCTGGCTCACAGGTGAGGTCCCAGATGACTGGAAACTGGCCAACGTGGTCCCCATCCACAAGAAGGGTTGGATGGAGGAACCTGGAAACTACAGGCCGGTCAGCCTGACCTCAGTGCCAGGGAAAGTGATGGAGCAGATTAACCTGGCGGCAATAACTGCGCACCTGAAGGATGGCCAAGGGCTCAGGTCCAGCCAACATGGATTCAGGAAAGGCAGATCCTGCCTCTCCAACCTGATCTTTTTCTATGATCAGGTGACCCGCCTGGTGGATGTGGGGAGGCCTGTGGATGTGGTCTACCTAGACTTCAGCAAGGCCTTTGACACCGTCCCCCACAGCAAACTGCTGACTAAGCTGTCAGCCCCTGGATTGGACCATTACACTCTGTACTGGGTTAGGAACTGGCTGGAGGGCCGGGCCCAGAGAGTGGTAGTGAACGGTGCCACATCCAGCTGGAGGCCAGTCACCAGTGGTGTCCCCCAGGGATCAGTGCTGGGCCCTGTCCTCTTCAACATATTCATTGATGATCTGGATGAAGGGGTAGAGTCAGTCATCAGCAAGTTTGCAGATGACACAAAGTTAGGGGCAGATGTTAGTCAGTTAGAGGGTAGAAAGGCTCTGCAGAGGGACCTCTACCAAATGGACAGATGGGCAGAGTCCAATGGGATGTCATTCAACAAGTCCAAGTGCCGAGTGCTGCACTTTGGCTACGGCAATCCCATGCAGAGCTATAGGCTGGGGTCGGAGTGGCTGGAGAGTTCCCAAACAGAGAGGGACCTGGGTGTGCTGATCGACAGCCACCTGAATATGAGCCAGCAGTGTGCCCAGGTGGCCAGGAGGGCCAATGGCATCCTGGCCTGCATTAGGAATAGTGTTGCCAGCAGGAGCAGGGAGGTCATAGTGCCCCTGTACTCTGCTTTGGTTAGGCCGCACCTAGAGTACTGTGTCCAGTTCTGGGCCCCTCAATTTAAGAAGGACATCGAAACACTTGAGCGTGTCCAGAGAAGGGCAACAAGGCTGGTGAGAGGCCTTGAACACAAGCCCTATGAGGAGAGGCTGAGGGAGCTGGGATTGTTTAGCCTGGAGAAGAGGAGGCTCAGGGGTGACCTCATTGCCCTCTACAGCTACCTGAAGGGTGGTTGTAGCCAGGAGGGGGTTGGCCTCTTCTCCCAGACAGCCAGCACCAGAACGAGGGGACACAGTCTCAGGCTGCGCCAGGGGAAGTTCAGACTCGAGGTGAGGAGGAAGTTCTTCACCGAGCGAGTCATTCGGCATTGGAACGGGTTGCCCGGGGAGGTGGTTGAGTCATCGACCCTGGAGGCGTTCAAGGGGAGATTGGACGTGGCACTTGATGCCATGGTCTAGGCATGGGGTCTGTGTTGATAGGTTGGACTCGATGATCCCCGAGGTCCTTTCCAACCTGAGTGATACTGTGATACTGTGATACTGTGACCTACCACAGAGATTCAGTTTCTGGGAGTATGGTGGCAGGATGGATGCCGACACATCCCAGTGGATGTGGTAAATAGAGTCTCTACCATGGCAAATCCCACAACCAAGCAAGAAACCATACGTTTCTTGGGGATAGTGTGATTTTGGAGACTGCACATTCCTGGATACAGTCAGATTGTGAAAACTCTGCATGATGTGACTCGAAAGAGAAACAGTTTCCCTGGGGACCTGAACAATAAGCAGCCTTTGACCAGATAAAACAAGAAGTAGTTCAAGCAATGTGTCTGGGACCTGTCCGAGATGGTCCAGACATTAAGAACATTTTGTACACGGCTGCAAGTGACAATGGTGCAACGTGGTGCCTATGGCAAAAATCTCCATATGAGACACGTGGATGACCTCTTGGTTTCTGGAGTCCAGGTTACAGAGGTTCAGAGGCAAATTATACTCCAACAGAGAAAGAGATTCTAGCTGCCTATGAAGGGGTGAAAGCATCTTCTGAAGTAATTGGAACTGAATCACAAGTTCTCTTGGCTCCTAGATTACCACTTTTGAGTTGGATGTTCAAAGGCAAAGGTTCCACATCACATCATGCCACAGATTCCTCCTGGTCTAAGTGGATGGCTCTGATAACCCAGAGAGCTCGAATGGGAAATCTTGAAAGACCTGGTCTAGTGGAGGTGATCTCAAGCTGATCTGAAGGTACCAACTGTGCCAAAACTCCAGAGGAGAAAGTAACTCGTGCTGAGGAAGCTCCTCCTTACAATGACCTTTCTGGCGATGAAAAGAAACATGCTTTGTTCACAGACGGTAACTGTCATCTTGTCAGAAAGAAGCAAAGAGGGAAGTCTGCAGTGTGGAGTCCAACACGCCGAGTTGCAGAAGTGAAGGATGGAAAAGGAGAATCCAGTCAGTTTGCAGAGGTAAAAGCTGTCCAGCTAGCTCTTGACGTAGTTGAATGTGAGTGATGGCCAAAGCTTTATCTCTACACCAACTCATGGATGGTAGCCAATGCTCTATGGGGTTGGCTAAAGAACTGGAAAAAGAATGGTTGGCAGAGGAAAAGGAAAACCCATTTGGGCAGCCAACATGTGGCAGGACATTGCTGATCAAATCGAGAGAATTCCAGTGAAAGTGAGACACATCGATACTCACATTCCTAAGAGTAAAGCTACTGAGGAACAACAACACAACCATCAGGCAGATCTAGCTGCAAGAGTTTCTCAAGTAGACATGGACTCTAATCTTGATCTCGACTGGAAACACCGAGGTGAGATATTCTTAGCTCAGTGGTTTCACGATTCATCAGGACATCAAGGCAGAGATGCAACATACCAGTGGGCTTGTGACAGATCCATAAACATTTCCATGGATGTTATCACACAAGTCATCCATGACTGTGACATTTGTGCTGTTATTAAGCAGGCAAAACGACTTAAGCTCTTGTGATATGGTGACAGATGGTCCAAGTACAAGTATGGTGAAGCTTGGCAGATTGACTACATCACTCTACCACGTTCTTGTTCTGGTAAGCAATACGTGCTTACTATGGTAGAGGCAAACACTGGATGGTAGGAAACTTATCCAGTTCCACATGCAACTGCACGCAACATCATTCTCAGTCTGGAGAGACAAATCCCGTGGAGACACGGAACTCCAGAGAGGATTGAGTCAGACAATGGAATTCATTTGAAGAACAACCTCGTAAATAACTGGGCCAAACAGCATGGGATTGAGTGGATATTCCATATTCCCTACTATGCACCAGCTTCAGGGAAAATTGTATGCTGCAACGGTTTGTTGAAGACCACTCTTAAAGCCATGGGGAGTGGATCTTTGAAAAACTGGGAAAAACATTTAGCACAAGCAACCTGGCTGGTAAACAGTAGAGGTTCAGTGAACCGAGCTGGAGCTGCACATTCAGATCTGCTACAGAAAGGAGAATGTGATAGAGTTCCTGTTGTTAGAGAAAAGAATCTGTTAGGTAAAACTGTTTGGGTATTTTTGCCCTCAGGAGAGGTTAAACTTGTCTGAGAGGTGGTTTCAGCTGAAGGTCTGGGTCACACTTATTGGGTAATGCGAGGGAATGATAAAATTCAGTGTATTCCACAAAGAAATTTAACTTTAGCTGAAAGAGTTTAATTTCAAACTGTTGTACAGCTACATCATGTCCAAAGGAAGAATCTATGAGGAATCTACGGTGCACGAACCCTGAGATCCCTGAGAGACCTGAGTCAACTAAGAGACCCTGAGAATCCCTGGTTTCCTTGTCTTCGCTTTGTCTGCGAAGAGACAAACTGTTTTCCATTTTTCTTGTTTCCTCATTTTCTTGGACTTCTGAATCGTCCACATCTGAGTATAGCCAGAATGGACTATGAACTGTACTTACAAACTATAAATATTGTTTTGGATTAGATGGACAGTACGAACAGCTAATGAAATTTTTTAGGAAGGGTGGATTGTGATCCTTTTAGGCTGTGCCTTTAAGAAAGGAACAGTACTGGGACACTCTGGCTGAATGTTTTGGTGAAGACAATGAAAACATCAATATTCTAAATGAATTTCATTGGTAGATTGGTAGAATGCAGTTTAAAGTTTTAGTGCAGCTGGAATTTTTTCTCAGTTTTTTCCTTTCCCTCTCCCTTCCAGCTTGCCTGCGTCTCGGCAGCATTAATCCTGCATGAGGCCTACTAACTTCCTTAATAACTGCCTTTTTCTCTCTTTCAAACCCTTTTGAGAAAAAAGGGAGGTAGGGGGAGAGAAAGGGGTACAGGGGGGGAACCCTCCTCTGTCCAGAGGAGGGAATTTCATTCCTGTATTCTTGGTTTTTTACTTTGCTGTATATTTCTGTACATATATTGTAAATACTGTATATATTGTATATCTAACCTGCCTTTCCACATTGCTTGTAAAATATAGCATTCCTTCCACTTCTCCAACTGAGTTAACTGTGGTTTTTTTTTCCTCTTTGTGGGGGAGAGAAAGCTAGGCCTCCTTTCTCAACCCACTACATGTAGGAACTGGGGATATTAGCTAATGTTTGGGAACAATTGACTGCACACTGCTACTATGAGTCCTTCTGTTGGCATCCAGTGCTTCCCATGCTGAACCCTCAGGGTTCAGCAAATGTCACAGGGGATATACCATTTGATGGCAGCTTCACTTATACAGGTTGGCCTTGTATTTGTAGCAATGAGTGCAGTGTCCACCTGGTATGTGAGTAGGATCCACCATTGGTTCAGCTGAACAGAATGCCTTGATCTTTGGTCTACCATAATTTACCCATCAGCTGTTTACAGTATAAACCACATGGGTTAAACACTTGTCCCAATTACCCTTCGAGATACTTGCATGCCTCTTAATAAGGCCATTCATCCTTTCCACTATGCCATTTTTCTGGGGGATAATATGGGGTGTGGGACACCCATCTGACACCTTCATCTAATGCCCAGTCTTACACTAAGGGTTCAGTGAAACGTGACCCATTGTCAGCAAAATGCTAACCCAGTGTTTTAGAAACCCAATGGTCTGGGTTTCTGTGGCACTACTGGTGGCTGTGTCTATGGTTAAGCCAGAGACCACTCCTAATCCAACCAGTATATATTTCTTTCCATATGATGGTTTGAGGGGACCAGCATAATCAATCTGCCAGGTACTCCATAGAGTTTTATCCTGCCTGTTATGTTGGGCTAGTGTTAGGTTTCAGTGATTGGTCTTCAGGCAAATCCCACACTGTGGTCAGGTTGAAATAACAGTTTCACATGTCACCATAGAAACCACCATAGAAACTGCCCATCCACAAGACCTGCACTCATAGAAAAGGTTGATGTTTCCCTCATTACTCATCACATATATGTGTGCCAGGTCATCAATCTGCTGGTTCACCTTTGCAGCAGGGGTGCCAGCATTAGTGCACACTCTTGTGCACTACCTTCACCCTCTTCACTAACAGTCCTGTCAGTACCAACCTCCATAGAGGCAGCCTTGTAGTACCTCTGTGATCCTACCTGATGGGAGGATGAATCTGTGGACCACACTCTCCCAGTGTCAGAGTCTGTGGTCACTTCAGATGCTACCTAAATTGGAAAAGTTCTATAGAGTTGGCCTAGCAGAGATGTACCTGGATTCACTGGTTGATGTAATTTGAATACTTTGACCAAGCCTTCTCTTAACGACATGAACTGTCTAATCCCTGCCAAATAGGCATACCACTTCCTTAGAGTGCCCTTTCGGGCTATTTCCTCAGGTGGAGGAGTCCCCTTTAGGATTGCTTTGAGCAGAGGGAAAGAACTTTGCACTACCACATCTTGTGTAGTAGAAAGCTTCTCTGTCTCTTTGACAGCCCTGGTAAGGGAAAGGAGTCCCTTCTCCTGTTCCAAGTATCTTTTCTCAGTGTCCTTAAATGCCATAGAGAAGAATAAAAAGGTGTTGGGTCCCTGTCTCGGTCCAGAGACACAGTTCTTTTGAATATTCCCGTGATGTGAAATTAGAGGCACAAACGAGGTCAAAATATCAACAGCTAGACTATTTATTACATAAATAAAGTGGACATAAGAAGGAGAGAGGGAGAAAATAGAGAGGGAGAGAGAGAAGAGAGAGAGAAGAGGAAAGGAATTATATTACCACACCACTCACCCCCCCAAGACAGTTTGAGTCTGTGGAGGAAAGGTGCTGCAGGAGATGTTGGGTTGGTACGGGAACAGTGCTGAGGCTCTGGCTGGAGAAGAGCTGTGGTCCTCTGGGGAGATGTTGGGTTGGTACAGGAACAATGCTGAGGCTCTGGCTGGGGAAGAACTGTAGTCCTCTGGGCAGCCTGGGTCTGTAGAGCAGCATTGTCCCAGGCTTTCCCTTCTCAGCGGCATGGTCCGTCTCCTGTGTTTTCCTTCATCTCCTTTTTCCTCCCTCATTTTTCTTTTAACAAGCCAGTAGTTGCTCAAGTCTTTTATACAGTTTTTTAGTCCTTAAGTATGTATCCAAGTATTGTCCCTCAGGAATTCCAGGGGCCAGGAAAACATCCTTAGGTAAATGTCCCAGTATCGTTCCCCCTGGAAATCTTTCTGTGCATTTCTGTGTGTTTGGGCAAGAGATCTGGATGGGGGGTGGAGGGGGGCCCTCCGCCTCCTCCATCTCCCTTCAGACAAACTGCCACACTCATTACACATCAGGAAACAGGTGGTGAACCCATTGTCTGCCCTTTCCAGGGTACTTGATGGGTGGAGATTATCTTGTCCTGAAGGCGTGAATGGCTGGGTCATTGTTGTAGGCCAGCTGTGGCCCAGTGAGCCATGTTATCTTTGCACCTTCCCAGAGTCGTTCCAGTGGCTCTGCCCAACACATATCAGCTATTGTCTGGGCAACCAGCAAGTGATTTTATCTTTTTTGAGTCACACCAAGAGAGACAAACTTTTAATCTCTCACAGTCCCTTTTGGAATATCCCACAAGATGAGGCATGTCCAGAAAAGTCCCATTCAGCCCTCAGGGCCCCTTGTGGGTGCAAAGAGCCCAGCTTCTGAAAAGTCTGAAGGTCATCCTTCAAGACGTTTAGGCTTTCAGTACTTCTTGGGGTCCAGTCCCCTTAGACTTTATGCTTTTTCATCAAGCCATATAAGGGATGAATTGTTACGGAGAAGCCTGTAATATGCTTTCTTCATAGGCCCAAGGTATGCAGTAGCTTCTGTAGCTCCTTTTTGTCATTGGGTGTTTGGCACTTTGCAATAGATTCCAGAGTATCCTCCTGCACTGCTACTGCACCTGCTATCCACCAGGAGTCGAGAAAGAAATTGTGTGATTGTGGCTGAATGTTTGTAGCCTTGTGGCTAACAACTGAATGTGCATTGGATACCATGCTATGTGAAGGCAAATTGGGCCTTGTCCTCTTCTTGCAGCAGAACTGTGAAGTAGAATAGCATAGCATAGCATAGCATAGCATAGCATAGCATAGCATAGCATAGAATAGAATAGAATAGAATAGAATAGAATAGAATAGAATAGAATGGAATTAACCAGGTTGGAAAAGATCTTTGGGATCATTGAGTCCAACCTATCACCCAACACAATTTAATCATTTAGATTATTCTTGCCTTTTGGACTACAAATACAAGCTCAGAGTATCACTTCATTCAGCAAAGGTTTTGGCAGTTAACAGCTCGGTGTTTTGTGAGTAACTTATGCTAATTTACCTGGTTATTTCTAAGGTTTATAACCTGTTTAGCTGTTGCTTAATTCTGTTGTGGTTGATCTTGCCACCAGAGGCGGCATTGTCGTTTATTTTCTTGCATATAAGAGTTTTCCAGACTATTATTCTTAGACTGTTATTAGCATCCTATTATGTGTAGTCAACCTATCATTGACCAGGCAAAAGAACATGGATCAAATAGTCTTGGAATTTTTTTTTTATTAATAAATCATAGTAATATTTTATCATATTTCTGTATTATCACTTTGATCAAAAACTATATCATCCTCAACATTAAATTGCCAGATCAGCTCACAGAGAAGCAAATGAAGCTTTATTTACAAGCAAAACTACAATCTAAAATTAAATGCAATTAAATATATACAAAATATACAATATTTACAGGTATTTACAATTTATAAACAGCACAAGAACCCTCCTGAACAAACCAAGGGGACTAATAATAGCTTCCCCATTCCCTACCCCTTCTCTCTGCCTCTCTGTACACAAGGCACAAGAAAAAGAGCAAAGAGTAGTTTGTTAATTCTCAGCCACGATAACAATGCATTCAAGGTCAGCAACAGCCAGCAGAAACACAGATTAATATCTGCTGGAGCAAGGAAGCCAAAAAGAGAGAAAGTTAGTCTATACAAGCCCCATTTGTTAGTAATCTGTCCAATGGGATTGTTTAGAACTTATCATGATTTTCCTTTTTCTATCCAGTTCTGATTTATTTGCATTCTACTACTTTCTGCTCAAGATCTGTGGAGAATTTTTAAGGCCGAGCCTGAAACTACCACAAGTTGCCACTGCTCATCAAGTTTTCTCCCTGGCCAAATTGGTGCGCTCTAAGATGAATGCATCCTGCTAATCATCTGCTTCTGCTCCAGGTCTGTAATCACTTCTGAGACATCTTGTCTGGCTGGCACTGGTAAGAGATACTGGTTAATGCAGGTGATGCTAGATTGGGGTAAAGCAGGAGCAATTTGCAAAATGTTGATACAAACAGTCTTTGCCCCTTTCGCCCCCATGCCATAGAAACCAAAAGACCATAGGGAACCATGAGGAAGATATCCCATTTTACTGGCCAGAACATCAAATCCTAAAATGTTCCATGGGTATAGGCTCAAGGTAATCTCCATCATAGTTCTACAATTGTCATCTGGGAACCATAGCCTTGCCTTAGCCAGATGGCAAACACTGGGTGTACCTGTAACACCACTAATTTTAATTATCCAGTGGAATGGCTGTATTCTCAGTTTGTTTGCCTGATGCACATTTAAAACATTGATTTGTGCACCAGTATCAATGAAGAATTTAATGGCAGCCCAGGATGATCCTGTTGGAATTAAAAGGTTCCAAATTATCAGACCATTCCAAGGCATACAGCAAGCAATGAGAGAGATCTGTTGCAATTATCACAACATTCATTTTTTTGGCATATCTTTGGAGCTTTGGTGATAATGTGTGAATGGATTATTCACAACATCATGTGGATCGGCAGCAGAAGGACTGCTTCTACTATTGCGGTCCTCACAGCTGCTACTGTAACTTTGTTTCCATTCACCACTTTTATTCAAGGCCTTAAGCACGTGTGATTTAATTTCCCATATTGTCATGCACATCAAAATGTGTTCAGGCATCCCTGAGGAAAGAGCTTGCTAGAATCAGTTCCTAGTTGGAGAAGCTTATTTCCAGCTGTAATTACATTCTCAGTTTTTCCTGGTGTGATATCTATTCTGATTTGGGCTACCATGTGGGCTTGTTTGGGGGAATGTATTTGTTTGGTGCACTTCCCATTTGCTGCCATGAGGCGGTGCAATGGGGCTGTCAGCATGGTGTTCCTTAGAGGGTCGCATGATCTGGATATCTAATGAGTCCCCTATAAATTGATAAGTCCACTAGAAGTTCTTTCCCTGTTAGGATGGGTCCAAAGGAATCATCAGAGTTTTTATTCTATTCAATTGCCTGTTTAATTTTCTCCATTTGATCAAGCAAGCATCCCCTAAAGGCATTGGTACTCCTCCAAAGAGGAGTTTAAGCCTCTTTGGTTTTATAGGTTCATCCATGGGAGAAGTATAAAGTCCTCATTCATGCATGGCTTGAACAAAAGATATCTTCTGAACTGCTGCAGACAGTTCAGCTAAGCTCTTCACCCATATTGTAGTGGGTTTACTCCTTTTGGGGGTGCCTATACCCCCAGCTCAATAAGTGATTCTTGCAGTTAGGGAATAATTCCCATCTGGACCTGGGCTCAAAAACACATCACAACCCCAGGCTGCATCAGCTTCCGCAGGGCTCAAGAAGACCCAACCACTGTCTATTGCCAAAATTCTGAACAAGAAATCTGTAATGGACTTGTGAGAAATTGTAATATTTGGCTTTCACAAGGGGAATTGGTGGGGACTGTGAGGTTTGATCTTTGGGTTGATTGGCTGGTCATGGTCTTCATTGTGTGGGATTCAATCCTTGTGTATTGAGAGAGAAAGGTGAGGCGCCGACATGTCTGAAGACTGGCCAGGTCAAAAGTGCAGGTTTTGTCCCAGCCCTGATGGAGAAGGGTGGGAGCGTACTGGGGAAAGGTATGAATATGAACGTTTGATATCTATATAAGTTCAACTCAGGTTGTTATGGCTCGCCTCTAGAAACCTGCTGTGCACCCAGTGTTGTTTTGCCTTTATTTTATGATAAACTGGTTGTATTTAAAATTTAGCAGTGATCTCGTTTCTCACAATTTGGTGCCCTGATGTGATTACCCTGTCTGCTCTGCAACGGCTTTTGGGATCCTTCAGAAGGGGAGGTGCCCCTGCTGATTACGGCAGCCCAGAAGGAGGACCCAGGAAGCCTCTCAGAACATGGGTAAACAATTCAGAAAATATTATAAGATAAAGGCAAGGGAAGGAGCTTCCGGTCACCATGGTTGCCTGTATTCTAGTGCACAAAAGCTCTGGATAAGAAAAGGACCTCTAAGTATTATTCAGTTGGGCAGGAATTGAGGCTGGTGAGTGTGTGTGGGCCTGCGAGTGACTTGTCCGGTGAGCAGTCGGGAAGAATGGACCTTGGGAAAATGGGTCAGGGGTCAGGTAGAGACCATCCCCGGGAAACATGGGAGCAACAAGGGTACCTAGGGATATATCCCCGGACACACCTCTGGGGCTACAATTAACATATTGGAGGCACAATATGCAGGATAAGGATAAGGAAAAAATTATAATGGAGGAAGGGCCTAGAGAGAAAATTAGATTGTGGGAAAGTTGGGCATTTGAAATGAGATTGCCCAAGGAGAAGAGAGATCTTAAGGTTTTGGGGGCTACAATATTTAGCTTATATAAGCAAGGAAAGAGAGTGAAGCCACTTGATAAAAGTGGGACCTCAAGAAGAAATGTTAAAATGTTTAGTAGATCCAGGAGCTGAACATAGAGTCAGCTCTGGGATGCCCTGGCCACCAGTGAGCTGGCAGCAGGGCTGGCCTGGGACAAGGCAGAGCTGAGCCACTGCCTGGCATGGCTGGAGGAGGAGTAAGAGTGTGGCTGCACCTGGCAGTTGTTACAGGAGCTGGGTCAGTTCCAGGCAAGCCTGGAGCAGGGCTGAAGTTGCAGCGCTGCAGAGCTGCAGGGGCTGGAGAGGGCTCACAGGGTGGCCAAGGAGGGCAGGCAGGGGCTGTGCGCAGCCAGCACCAGCATCTTCATGAGCACCTGTGGTTGGTGGTGCAGGATCAGGGTGTGGTGGGTGAGGTGCTGGCACAGATGTGGGTGGAGCAGGAGCTGCTGCTGGGGGGAGGTGCAGTGGTTGAGCCGTGCCTGCCAGGGACTGGCCAACGATCAGGCCCAGGAGGTGGCCAGACTCAGGTCGGAGAAGGAAGGTTATTTGTGTTACCAAGGTTCCTAAAGTGTGTTTGTAGGGTATGTTTTAGGGGCAAAGGGGGAAGGATTTAATGTCCCGGTAGTTAAGGATGTTAAATTGGAGACTGAAGATAGAATTGGGCTAGGGTATATCTTAGTAGTACCAAGTGCAAGACCTAATTTACTAGGGAGAGATAGTTAATTGGATATAAGGGTAGTTCTGGAAGAGGGGCAGATGAAGATCAGAATATTACAGTTAAATATTAAGGATGAGGCAGAGATTAAACCAGAAGTCTGGGCCAATGAAGAAAATAGAGGGGGTTTAGGTGTAGACAACCTGTTGATCTCAGGAGAAGGGAAAATTGAAGTTGGAAGGAAGGGTGATTTTGTCTCTTCAAGCCCCCAAAACAAAGATTATTGGGATATTGTAGATTGTGGATCGAGGGATATAGTCAGTTAAGTTTTTATCTGAAGAATTAGTGGGTGTGATGTATGGAGTAATAATTCGTGTCAATCAGATGATTGGTATAAGCTATGAAATGGGAAGGAACCAAAGAAAAATAAAAAAAGAGAAAGGAGCTAGAAGCAGGGAATTGCAGCATATATGTATATAGTTTGTGGTTAAGCTTAAGCAGTTGTATTGTGAAAGGTTTAAACAATTGCTATATGTGGAAGAACAGTTATTCATAACAGTGGGGGATGGTGGCTCCATCTGTACAGGGGAAGACAAGGGATTACTGTTCCAGTTTTGAGCCTCCCTTCCCTGAGTATACAGAGGGAGGAGTAGTTTGTGGACTGCTGACTCAAGAATGGAGAGGGTCATGTAAGCCAGTAGCATCGGAGGCTGGCCAGTGTGTATTCAAGCAGTGGCAGCTACAGCACTAATGATGAGTGCATACATGTTAAATTCTGGCTTGCAAAGAGCTCCTGCTGTGCTGGATCCAGATGGTGCTGGCTCCAGATGACCCTGCCTCCCCTGCACTGCCTCTGCAGGTGTCCACTCAGGAGCAGGGACTTGCTTCTGAGGCTGTGGCTCTGGGTTTCTGTGAAGAGCCAGAAGCTCAGTGAGCAGGTTAACGCAGAGGCCTGAGAAGTTGATCAGCAGAGCACTCTACTGAAGCCCATGCTGTGCTGCCTTGGAGCAGCAGAGCAAGGTGCAGTCAGATGTAGAATTTATTTCTTTGAGGCTGGCTGAGCTGTTGGGTGTGCTGGGTGCGTGTGCGGATGCTGCGCTGCCACTTGCAGAGCCACGGGTGCCTGCCCAGGGCTTTAGTGGGGTTAAGGCAGAGTGTCCTCTCCACATGTGCAGAGCAGGTCTTGGGAGGGCAAGGCAGGATGCGCGAGGCCCCCCTGCCCATGCTAGGGGCCCGAACGGGGCTCTGGACGCTGCTGCTGCAGTGGGAAACGGCAGCACTGACGGAGCCGGAGCCATGCCTGCAGGGTGCTTGGTGGGTCTGGAGCTGCTTCCCAGAAAAATGGGGTGAAGCCTGGCAGTGTTGGGCAGAGAGCTTTCTTGGCAGTGTCGGCAGTGGGCCGGGAGGAACAGGGCAGCCCTCTGTCAAAGATAATAAAAAGCATTTTTACAAATATATTAACAATAAGAAGAAGGGCAGGAAGAACCTGCACTACTTATTGGACCTGGAGGGGAGCACAGCGACTGAAGATGAGGAAAAGGCTGAGGTCCTGAACACCTTCTTTGCCTCAATCTTTAACAGCAAGGCAGGAGCTCAGGACTAGTGGCCTCCTGAGCTGGGTGATGGGGTCAGGGAGCAGTGTAGTGCCCCGGTAATCCATGAGGAATTAGTTCAGGACCTGCTGAGCCACTTGGACACTCACAAGTCCATGGGACCAGATGGGATCCATCCTCGGGTGCTGAGAGAGCTGGAAGATGAGCTGGCCAAATCGCTCTCCATCATTTTCCTCCAGTCCTGGCTCACTGGTGAGGTCCCAGATGACTGGAAACTGGCTAATGTGGTCCACATCCATAAGAAAGGTCGGATGGAGGAACCTGGAAACTACAGGCCAGTCAGCCTGACCTCAGTGCCAGGGAAAGTGATGGAGCAGACTATCCTGGAGGCAATAACTGCACACCTGCAGGATGGCCAAGGGCTCAGGTCCAGCCAACATGGATTTAGGAAGGGCAGGTCCTGCCTCTCCAACCTGATCTCCTTCTATGATCAGGTGACCTGCCTGGTGGATGTGGGGAGGCTTGAGGATGTGGTCTACCTGGACTTCAGCAAGGCCTTTGACACCGTCCCCCACAGCAAACTGCTGGCTAAGCTGTCAGCTCGTGGCTTGGACCACTACACTTTGTGCTGGGTTAGGAAGTGGCTGGAGGGCCGAGCCCAGAGAGTGGTGGTGAATGGTGCCACATCCAGCTGGCGGCCAGTCACCAGTGGCATCCCCCAGGGATCAGTGCTGGACCCCGTCCTCTTTAGCATCTTCATTGATGATCTGGATGAAGGGGTTGAGTCAGTCATCAGCAAGTTTGCAGATGACACCAAGTTAAGAGAAGATGTTGGTCAGTTAGAGGGTAGAAAGCCTCTGCAGAGGGACCTAGTCTGACTGGACAGATGGGCAGAATCCAGTGGGATGGCATTTAACAAGTCCAAGTTCCAAGTGCTGCACTTTGGCTACGGCAATCCCATGCAGAGCTACAGGCTGGGGTCGGAGTGGCTGGAGAGCTCCCAAACAGAACGGGACCTGGGGGTGCTGATCGACAGCCACCTGAATATGACCCAGCAGTGTGCCCAGGTGGCCAAGGGGGCCAATGGCATCCTGGCCTGCATTAGGAATAGTGTGGCCAGCAGGAGCAGGGAAGTCATTGTGCCCCTGTACTCTGCATTGGTTAGGCCGTACCTTGAGTCCTGTGTCCAATTCTGGGCCCCTCAGTTTAAGAAGGACATTGAAACACTTGAACGTGTCCAGAGAAGGGCAACAAGGCTGGTGAGAGGCCTTGAACACAAGCCCTATGAGGAGAGGCTGAGGGAGCTGGGATTGTTTAGCCTGGAGAAGAGGAGGCTCAGGGGTGACCTCATTGCCCTCTACAACTACCTGAAAGGTGGTTGTGGCTGGGAAGGGGTTGGTCTCTTCTCCCAGGCAACCAGCACCAGAACAAGGGGACACAGTCTCAAGCTGTGCCAGGGGAGGTTTAAACTCAAGGTGAGGAGAAAGTTCTTCACCGAGAGAGTCATTCGTCATTGGAATGGGCTGCCCAGGGAGGTGGTGGAGTCACCGTCCCTGGAGGCATTCAAGAGGGGATTGGACGTGGCGCTTGGTGCCATGGTCTAGTCATGGGGTCTGTTGATAGGTTGGACTCGATGATCCTCGAGGTCATTTCCAACCTTAGTTATACTGTGATACTGTGATACTGTGAGTGATCTTCACTGCTGGCTTCTCTCCAGTAGAGCGGGGCATCTTCTGGGGACCTGGAGGTGCAGGTGTCACTGGGCTTCAAGGAGGAGGAGACAGCAGCCTGGCTGTCCACTGCCCATGCCGCCTGTGTGGCTGTGCTGGAGCGGGACAGTTCCCAGCGAGATGGGAGCCAGGCCTGTGTGTGGTACAGCATCAGTCTAGAGCAGATCCAAGGCGACCTGGTTGGGGGGGGCTGGGCATGCAGGAACAGCTGCCACAGATAGTGATGGCAGTGGTGGAGGCCTGCGGTGGCGGCAGTGGGAGCTGGTGCAGGAGGAGTTGCATGGTTCACTCTGGCCCGAGGGTGCCATGGTCAGCCAGACTTGTTGGGTGGACAGCATGACCACCATGGTGGCCCCTGTGCTGTGAGGCACCGAGGCGAGTGGCAGTTGCAGATGTTGTTGGTGCAGGAGTTGGGTGTGCTGCCACCAGAGTAGCTGGTGGAGCTGATGCAGTGGAGCAAACACCATGAAAGGCTTGCAGTCAGATTCCATTGCGCAACCAAAGGTCAACGGAGCTTGTGTTTAACTCCTTTTTGTAGTTTCTTCTTGTGGTGGTTTGGAGAGAAGGGCCTAGCCTTCTCTCCCCCACAAAGAGGAAGAAAAACTACAGCTAGCCAGCCGGAGAAGCAAAAGGAAAAATGCCATATTTTGCAAGCAATTTGGAGAATGCAGGAGATGTACACAATTAACAGTATTTACAACATATATACACAAATATACAGCAAAGTAAAAAAAACCAATAATACAGGAACAAAATTCCCTCCTCCGTAGGAGGGTTCCCCCCCTGTACCCACTTCTCTCCCCTTTTTCCCCAAAGAGGGTTAGAAAGAGAGAAAAAGGCATGAGACTAATAAAACAGAGTGTTAGTAGGCCTTATCTGTTCAGGGTCACTCTGGCAGGGAGCCCAGAAGCAGACGAGCTGGAAAGGGAGAAGGAAAGGAGCGAACTGAGGAAAGTTCCAACGGAACTCAAAGTTGCATGCTACCAATCTACCAATGAAATTAGTTTAGAATATCTGATTGTTTTTGCAAATATTCCAAAACATTCAGCCAGAGTGTCTCAGCACTGTCTCTTTCTTAAAGGCACAGCCTCAAATGGTCACACCTCTCCAGGTTGCTTTTGTCTTCATCTATGCTCTTTGCGTTAAAGCACCAAAAACTGTGTTCAGCTAGTTAGACCACAGAGACTGCAACACAGAAGGCCGAGAAAGGACACATGCAACCAGAGCTAAAGGACCTGTGGATCCACCCACTGAATGGACTGTGGTGCCCCAAATGGAGGACATAAAGATGGTTATGAGATGAGTTCCAGTATCAGAATAGGAGTGGTAATAGTCCTTGCCTGAAAACATCACAAACTAGAAGCAGGTTGGGGTTTGAAATTGGTAAAACCTTCCTAGAAAAGGGAACGGGACATGGTCCGAGCAGAGTATTGGTGCGAATTGAAGGAGGCAAGACCGGGTAGACCTCTGTAATTGCCGCGAAGAAGACCTAGAACCATGGCTGTGGGCAGCGACCCCATAGGCCATGTGAGTGGAGTTGCAAGTCAAACCAGACTCCTAATTCCCAGGATTAACCACACAGAGGGAGAAAGTTGTCACCCAGACATTGGTATATATACCATACCCACTCACTGTGTATGGTACCTGTTAAAGTAAAAGAGGAAATATTTTCAGGCAAGGAACATCAGTTGATATCCCATTCCTTTTTACCAGGAAGTTGAAATTAGAGTCTTTTTGTTTGTTACAGAATTGTTGCCAGTTTATGTAACTGTTCCGGCCCCACATTTGAAACAGGTGGGGGGGAAAAAAAAAAAAAAAGATCCTCTTGGCTCTTGGGAGGATTTCTTAGGTTATTATGGCTCAAGCCAAATGTAGTAGAAAGAAGGGAAGGGATTGTGAGAAATTGTAATACTTGGCTTTCACAAGGGGAATTGGTGGGGACTGTGAGGTTTGATCTTTGGGTTGATTGGTTGGTCATGGTCTTCATTGTGTGGAGTTCAATCCTCGTGCATTGAGAGAGAAAGGTGAGGTGTCAACATGTCTGAGGACTGGCCAGGTCAAAAGTGCAGGTTTTGCCCCAGCCCTGATGGAGAAGGGTGGGAGCATACTGGGGAAAGGTATGAATATGAACGTTTGATATCTATATAAGTTCAACTCAGGTTGTTATAGTGCACCTCCAGCAAACCTGCTATGCACCCAGTGCTGTTTTGCCTTTATTTTATGATAAACTAGTTGTATTTAAAATTCAGCAGTGAGCTCATTTCTCACAGACTCATGGGCTCATTGGGTCCCATGGCCATGGCAGCTGACTGTAACCTTCTGTCGAATCACAGGACAGACACACCATAGTATGACTCCCTCATAAGAGCTGGAGTTTGTGTTGCTAAACCTAGGAAAAGTCCCTGCTGGTCTGAGGTTTATGGCTTGTCCGCAGCTGCTGACTGTTCTTAATTCAGGTTGGGTTTGATGACTGGTCTCCAGGTGGACTGTCTGGCAAATCACTGAGCAGCACACAGCATAGACAGCTAGTGAGACTGAGTCAGGATACACTGCTGGCAGTAAAATGCATGGGGCCTCACTCAGCAGGGCTGATGCAAAACCTGTTTTATAGTCCTTTAACAGTAAACCCCTGTCTTGTGGCTGAGCTGTAGACAGACTTATTTCATGTCCAGTGGCTAGGTTAAAAGTATGAGTGGCTGACACACTAAAATAAGCAGCCACATTCAAAGCCTCTTCATGCAGCGCTTAAGGGCTCAGCACAGGATAGGCCACATATGGAGCCAGTGGAGCAAATAAATTTGAATCTGTTTCCCATAAGACATAAGGGCTTGGCCTAGAAAAGGCTGCAAGTGGAGATGGTGGAGTGGCTAAATTCAAATCCAATTCCCATGGGATGTAAGGGCTTGTCATGGGATAGTCTCTGTGTGCAGCAGGTGGAGCAGCTAGTCTCAGTGACACAAAATCCAGATAAGTGGCTGGCAGCTGAATACACTGTATATGTTTTAAGAAGTGTGCCAGGTGCTTGACTTAGAAATGAAACCAAGCAATAGGTAAAGCTAAACTTGAAAACCTTTAGAAACAATGAGGAAAATTAGCCGAAATCATTCACAAAACCTCTGGGTTGTTATTCAGCAGAGCTTTTTCTGGAATAATGCACTAGCTGGAGCTGTGATAAGGCAATAAAAAGCAATAAAAATAATAAAAATTAAAAAACCAAAATGGTAAATCACAAAACAGAGGAAATGTAAAAGAAGAAGCTGCTGTGAAGAGCTTTGTATCTGTAATGTGTTGCTGCTGGAACAAGGAGATATATGCCCTGAAGACAGGAACACAGAAATACACATCTTCGCCACGGTCCAGAATCCACTAATGACAGGCACAGACTTTTCAAATCATCCCCTATAAATTCCCCTTTTGAAAACAGAACTGCTGATTGGCAAATTACCTACTCAAATTTAGCCAATCAATTCAAATTGCTGTACAGTGTGCAAACTGCACACACACTCTCAAGCAGAATTCGCATGTGTTCCAGACTATGTGAAACACATGAGGTACAGGGCTTAGCTCTCACCCCCAGCCAGACCTGATGGAGTCTGCCTATTATCTGCTCCTCCACCTAACTATGGACCCCATAATAGGAAGAGAGGGTCATGGCAAAACAGGTTTGACTTGTTAGTGCCTCTTCCAAAGCAGTATTTTATAGAATCACAGAATGCTAGGGGCTGGAAGGACCTTCAGAGATCATCTAGCCCAACTCTCCTTTTAATGCGGGTACACTGTCTCAGTCCAGAGATGGAAAGAGACTCAGTTCTTTTGAATATTCCCATGTTATGAAATTAGAGGCACAAACGAGGCCAAAATATCAACAGCGAGGCTGTTTATTAACAGAATAAAGTGTGTGGAACAGAAGTGGAGAGAGAGAAAATAGAGAGTGAGAGAGAGAAGAGGGAGAGAGAATAGGAAAGGAATTATATTACCACACCCTTCGCCACCCAAGACAGTTTGGGTCTGTGGAGGAAGGGTGCTGCAGCTTTGGCATGGAGGAGATGTTGGGTCTGTGAAGGAAGAGTGCTGCAGCTTTGATGTGGAGGAGATGTTGTCCTCATTGGCTATGCCGTCCTCTGAGCAGCTTCTTCAGCTCCATGAGTTGCAGCAGGCAGAACTTCGGACACAGAGAGAGTTCCTCTTGATCTGCTTCTTCCAGGCTACATGGTGATGTCTCTGTCCTGATATTCTCTCAGTTTTTCTTCAGAGCACCATTGCCCGGGTCTTTTCCTTCTCTCGTGTTTTCCTTCTACTGAGCCAGTAGTCGCTCAGATCTTTTATACAGTTTTTAGGTATGAGTCCAGGTGGCGAATATTCCAGAGAGCATCAGTAGCAATGGCCTCAGCCCATTATTTCTATGGCAGCTGCAGTCTGGTGAGCAATCTTTATCCATGCACCTTCCAGAGAGTTGTTATCCGGTGGCGTCTCTCTTAACATACACCTAGATCAGATGGCACAGGAACATGTCCAGGCAGGTTTTTTATGTCTCCAGAAGAGACTTCACAGCATTTATGTGAAGCCTATTCTAGTGCTCTGTCAGCCTCAAAGTAAAGAAGTTTATCCTTAAGCACACATGAAACCTCCTTTGCTCTTGTTCGTACCCACTGGCATTTGTCCTATCACTGGCCACCACTGAAAAGAGCCCAGCCTCTGTCTCAGGACCTCCACAGATCCCCTCTTAGCCTTTGATGCTGAATTACTATATTAAGTTGTTCTCTGTCCCCCTTTCTGCATGTCTCGTTATCATCCTTCTCACTATATCTCAATTCAGAGACGTCGCCTCTCAGTTTAGAGACGCCGCTTCCCAGTGAGTTACTTTTGTCCCCAGTCCTTGGTGTGCTGATTTCTATTCTACAAACGTCTCCACTTCTGGATGTGTTGTTATCCCCATATGGACTGAACTCGGGCAGGCTACGTGTCTCCCTTCGGCTCTCTACTCCTGACGGACTGCCTTCCTCCCTTTCGACTTCTAGTCTGGGTGGGCTGTAACCCTGCACGGACCTATCCCAAGCCCAGTGCTGACCGCTTCCAGCCGCGGCCCGAGGCTCTACAGATGCTTATCACAGTACACCGCCTTCCCGCTAGGCATTCGCGTACCAAAACGTAACAGCATCCAACAACTTAACCTCCCCTGGCGGAGGGAGGGGCTGCACCACAACCTAGTGAGAAGAAGGGGAGTGGAGCCAGGTGCTCGGTGCCATTTTCAGAACTTGTCCGAAAAAGTTGGGGAAGAGACTAGGGCCGCCCCCGCCGCAGCCTGAGCACACGGCTGTGCTCACCGCCGCCGCAGCCCGAGCACACGGCCGGTCCTGCCGCCACTGCAGCTCAAGTGGACGGCCGGGGACCACTGTCGCTGCTCCGAGCACACGGCCAGGACCGCCATCGCTGCTCCGAGCGCACAGCAGGGCCCCGCCCACCTCTGCCGCCACGGTACAGAATCAAAATCGCCTCCACCCCTCGGGCATTCAAATGTCTCCTCCAGCAAAAGCCATGATCAAGTCCTCAGGGCCCATGAGAACAACTTTCAGCTGGAGTCCCCGTCGGCCCCCCGGGGCTTTGGGAGCTGGCTCGCCCGCTCGCAGCGGCTGGCTCTATCCCCGCAGCGAGAACGGACCTGACTCTGATCTGCTTGCTGCTGCCCCTCCCCCACTTCGGTTCCCGCTGCGGAGGAGGGGCAGGTTCCGTGTTCTCAAGCGGTACCCCGATGCCGATGGTCGAGAACCACCCCTGCCTGAAATAGCAGGACAGGGTCTGCGCCACCCGCAGCGCACCAGTTATCCCCCCACAATCCACAAGAACTCACACGGTCGCCCCGGCAACATCACTTGAGCCCCCAACTGCCAAACCCAAACCGACGCCCAGAACTAAATTTAAACTCTCCATCCTTTGTAATCGATCTGCAGAGTAGCCACAATAACCAACTCCTTCTCCTGGCTGGCTCGCCAAGAACAGGAAATGCGGATCAGGACTCCCTCTCGCTACACACCCACACATTCATCCAAACTGTCCTACCTTTCCGGTCTATCAGAGTACACTGCTTTACCACGAGATGTTGCTGGCCAACCGTATAGTACCGTTACCGGTCAGCTTCGGGCTGTCACACACCCAAGGTACAGTTTGCAGATGATATCACAATGAATTCTTACACACAAAAGAGATTACAGTTAACACAAAATACCGAGTCCTTATCCCAAAATTCAAACTCGCGTCTTACTAAATTACGAGATTCTTGCAGACAACATAACAATGTTAGACAAAAGTATGACGCAAACAAAGCAACAACATTAAGATGAAAGAGAATCATACACCTGATTAACAAACACCCCGATTTCCAGTGGGGACTCGAATCCCGATATATGGGACTTTGCCAGGGCGTCCCCGGGCTTTCCCGTCAGGTGATCACGTCTGGTCCCCGTTTCCCGGTCAAAGCGCTTTATCCCAAAATCAATAAACAATTAAAATACCTCTTGATTGGAGCAGGAGATGCAGGTAACCCTTCGTCCACCAACGAGCGCTGGTCCGGGGTGGGGTCTCTTCTGACAAAAAGTCGTCAGGGGCGCCCAGAGGGTCCCGGCCCCGGCCCCGGCTCGGGAGGACCCCTTAAGGCCTGGATCTCCTGTCTGGTCCCATCTGGGGTCGCCAGAAAATGATGCCGAATTTTGCCCCAAAAGGCGAGAATAACTGCCTAAGAGACTAAGTTTAAGTCAGATAGACAGGAGGTATTTTTATTGGCAACGCGTTGGAGAAATCACTAAATGGATTTCTGCCTTTCCCGTAACAAAAGCATGCCTTTTATACAGTTTTGGATGTAGTATTACATCAGATCATACACATAATCATATCTTTGCATGCGTATTCATATGGGACGTGGTGTAGGCTGAGCGTGGGCGGGGACATCTCTTTTGACGATCTTCTTGGTGGTCATTCCGGTGGCCTTCATCATGGGCAGGGGTTTCCTGATGAGTCTTCCTCCTTAAACTTTTGAACTCCTTTCCTAATTTGGTCAATTCCCGGTGTGCCTGGCTTGGTTCCGCTGACAAGGCTCTGAATGTTAGTTTGGCCTTGTTGGCTCTGAATCATGCTTGCCCCAACAGTTCTTATCAGTCTTTATTCCTTATCTCCTTTCTCTGTCACAGTGACCCATGCCTTAGCCGATTTATTGCTCTATCTGGTTTATGCTTTCTTCAAATGCTTCATATTCTATGCTTTAACCCATTATTTCTGAAAGCTATCTGTTTTGGGGCTTCACCTTCTCCTTTCCAGGCTCATGTCTCATGTCTCTCAGCCTTGATGAAAGATTATAATAGGCATTTTACTGATACTTATATGCATATATTATTCTATTTGTTGTATGGGCTATTTAAACGTATTAATTTTATTTTTACATGTATATATAGATACATCAATAACAGCAATTCTATGATTGACACAAAAATTAAATAGTGATCATGCTCAGAATCTACGCAAACCCTATTTCTGTATTTGTTTAGTTCTCTGTTGTCATGGTACCCTGAAAAGTTACCCTTAGAAACTCAGGATGGCCATAAAAACAGAATTACAGGAAATATACTTAGGATCCTGGAAAGTTCGTTGTTGTTTTTTTCAGGGATACCATTTTTATGAAGCTTCCATAACTCAGATTCTGAAAGGTGAAATAGAGATGCAATGTACCTGTTAACACTGGCCACATGCATTAGGGCCAGATAAAAATTTCCAATGACAAGAAGGTCTGACCAATGCTGCATTAAGTTCTACTCCCTCATTTCCTCATCTGTGGTTATGACATTCTTGGATACCACTTCATGAATTGTTCAATCTCACCCATTTAGACTTTTATTTTTAGGGTACTGAAAACACAAACAAACACAGGTTTCAGCCATGTGATTTTATTCAAGTTAGATTTAAGACTAGAAGTATGAAGTATTATTGCTGAATGTACTGAGAAGTGCTGCAGAGCTGTTAGCAGTGAGATAAGAAACCTGCAGAAGGATGCTGAAAACCTCAGGGGCTACTTAAAATTTCATTATGAATATTGCTTTTACATGTTTTTTTGTGTTCCTACACCACAGTACTAGTCCAAATATGAATATCTGTATTTAATCAAGGGGGTGGGGGGGTGGGGGCGGCAGGGGGAGCACTTAAAATTCAAGTGAATAATGAAAGCACAAGAATTTTTTTTAAAATATCATTTGCATTTAATTGGCTATATGGTTTCCATTGGCTATATGGTACCTTTCATCAAACTTTATCTCACTATTTGTGTCACCAAAAGTACAAGAAAGAAATCATTACCGACTTAGTATAGGTTGTTAATAATATCGACTACAATTTATAATACATAAGAAAGAAAAATACCTTTGTGTCTGAAAGTCTACATCCTGCAGATGTTCTATGTTTAAGCGTTTCATGTGAACACATATCATGGCTGAGGAAGAAACTTTGCTGAAGAAGCATGATTTTCTATGTTCTGATTACAGTTCATATCAGGTAATTTCTTATACAAAGAAAGATGAGATCAGATCAGGATTCAGTGGATCAAAATTCAGTGGAACATTGCCTATTTGTAAGAGGAAAATAGAGAGAAAAAAGAGGAAAAAAAAAAGAAAAAGAGAAGTAATATTGCTAGTTATATAGCAAAAATAAGGGACCATGGCTCTGCTCATATAAATACCCATTGTAAAGAAAAGAGGAGTTACCTCGGCATTAGATTACAAAACTAAAATTATATAGCTCTGAGAAAAATTAGATTACAGCTTGATTTATAAAACCAGTCAAAAATTATTTGATTACCATATTATTTTCAGCAGAGAATGGAGAGAAGCAGGGACAAGACTATTTTAAGGTTTCAGGTTATCTGAGAAACAAAGTTGCTCAGTTTGTGAGAAATGAAAATTTGGGGGTGGAAGATACTCACTTTAGTGGGAAATGTTCTTCTAGGACTACTGAATACTGGATGGTGAGAGTGTTGTCATGCTTCCACACAGTTACAATTATTGAATCTCTGTGTGCTTGATGGAAATTTCATATGAAGAGATAAGAATGCATTTCTAGTGAAACAATAGCTACCATTCTTTTAAAGGAGATGAGGAGCAATAATAATATAGGAGTTGAAGAGTTTGTTTCTTTTTCTGATCCCACAGAAAACTGGTGTTGAGGACAGGCTGACTCAATACCCAGAATATAAAATAACATATCAGATGTATACCACTAGTATGCTAAATTGCTGAATTCTCTGGAGATTGTATCTTTGACAGGTGCTTTACTGGTGCAGACTTTGAAGGTCATATTTCCTTTCCTTCACAGTTGTTCATTTCCTTTCTGTTATACCTTGTAAAGGTATGATAGGCTAGAAAGAAAATATCACGCAAATGCATTGTCAGTTTTAAGCTGAATTCATGTTTAGATTTCAGGCATCCAGACAAACATTCAAAGAGGTGGTCTTTAATACACTGTCAAATTGTAAAGAGGCTCAACATTATCACTAATTTTCAGATTGTTTATTTAGATACAAAATGCTCAAGATATTTGACAGTTTTGGTATATATTCTGATGAGAATTGTACAAAGGTTTGGAAAATCAAATATTACAGTCTTGATACTTTTCAGGTGAGGTAATTTGACCTTCCAAGAGCACTAGTGTATCATTTTATGAAATCAAATTCTATATTGTTCTACATGTTCAACAAATATATTTTGCTATGTTTTTCTTTAAAATAATTCTTCAAGAGTTCCCTGATTATTTTTTTTTAATTTGTCTTAAGATGACACAATTAAAATGTATCATACATGCTGCATCTACAAACAATACATTTGAACAGTACAAATGATTGGGTAGTTCGTGTGAGGTCATTACATCAGCCTACATTGTGCATGACAAATTGCACATAAAAGGTAGGAGGTCTGTATAATTTTAGCTATTGCTGAAACATATTACAGTAGACAAAATTGCAAGGAACAGTGAAGTGATTTACTGACACTGGGAAGTATGACATTTATTTAAATCTAGTATGGCATTCACAATTGCCTTTAACTGGAACTTCAACACATACGCCAAGGTTATAACAATAACACTCTTAAGGTCCATTTACTACAAGGTTGATCAGTCACAGTTCTTTGCATCAAATTCAGTTTTTCTATGAGGAATTACTGTGTTGATATTTCTGACACTGAGTAGACAATTGTGATAATCGTTCACAGGCATTTTCCTAAAGGAGAGACTGCTCAAACACAGGCAATTATAGAATATGAATACAAAGCATGCTGTAAGTCAGTGTGAGTAAGTGTACACAAGCATGGAACAAAATTCTAGAAACTTATTTCTGTGTGCAAAAAGTTGACAGTTAATTATTTAGTTATACTTGAACTTGATGAGACTGACACTGATTTCGTATTCAACTCATACCATATTGAGTTGCCTTGGAAGCTTCAGTTTAAAAGAACAATATCAAGCATTATGCTTATTAATGAATTCAGAATTGCAACAAGTTCAGTATTGACTTATTTTATACTGCTTATCATGAATCTCCAAACATACACCTTTTAGGAAACCTCAAAATAAATTTTACTTAAAAATAATAATTTTTTTATAAATAACTAATTGGAGGCCTTTGCTTATTTTTTTAAAATTGCAATTTTAGATATCATCTTTTTGAGCTTTTATTCACAACCTAGAAGGCTAGGAACTTGTTATATTTTTATGCTGTGGTCCTAATCTAATGGTTGGTTTTTTTCAGCATTTTGTATGAATATGGGGTGAAATTCCAAAACATCACAGGCCATCAGCCTAAGAATTTGCCCATACTCTCCCTCACACTACACCACTCATAATTATCCAGGCTCAGTGCAGATCTCCAAGTGGCATTCTTGGGAGAGATCTGTATTACTCTAGACAAAATTTGGCCCGTTAATTGTGTGAGCTTACATATGTCAAGTGGCTAAAATGGATGGTGGAACAACCATACCATAGTATGCCAGAAACCAGCACAGCAGTAAAAGAAAAGCATTAAATCACTCCCTTAAAGTAAGACACAGCAGTGCTCAGGAACTAAATGCATAAACATAACAATAAACATACCATGGGGAAAAAAATGTATGTAAAACTCTTAACAATTCACAAGCCTTAAATGAATCGTCTTGTTATCTTGTTTCTCATTAATTCAGTTCTTTCATTTCATGTCAAAATTGACTTAGTTAAGACAGCCCACTTTTTGGAGCTGCACGTTGGGATGCCAAATACGGACCAACACCATGCAATCTGGAAAACTGGAAGCGATAACCAGAATAGGAAGCTTCTCATGTTACAATCTGAACTTCAAGCCCCTTGATACTTTACTCGAGACAACACTTTCATTTTGAAGCTGATATGACAGCAGCATGGAATTGAATATCAACAGTAGATTCAACTCAGTCCATGACATTGTTGCTAGACATTTTTGTTGTATGACTGAAACTTTTAAAGAGTACCATGGAATAACCCTTTCAGGCAATCTATATATTTTGCATATTAACACATTTGTTTACAGATATATTTGTGCAAAGAAAAATTCTCACAAACTTGGAGTAAAAAAAACCAAAAAAATATTCAGTGAGCATTCCCAAATACAAAAAATAAAAGAGCCATGGACAAAAAGAACATGCAGCCACAAATTAAATATCTGTTTGCTCAGTATTCCTGAAGAACTACTTATCTGCTAGAAATGCACACACATGACATGCAAAATAAATGTCAATTTTACAGTATTCAACCAGAGAAAAAGAGAGTTTCAGTAAGAATAAGCATGCTCAGGTTTGTGGTGGTTTCTCAGGTGCTCACATCACTTGCCTCTTCTGCCAGGTAAGATAAAATGAGGATGTACAGGAAATCTCATAAGAAAGCCTTTAGATTTTCAGAGCAGAGATTTAGAATAGAATAGAATAAACCAGGTTGGAAGAGACCTTCAAGATCATCACGTCCAACCTATCACCCAACACCACCTAATCAACTAACCCATCTATCCAAGCACCCTGTCAAGTCTCCTCCTGAACACCTCCAGTGACGGCGACTCCACCACCTCCCCAGGCAGCCCGTTCCAATGGGCAATCACTCTCTCTGTGTAAAACTTCCTCCTGACCTCCAGCCTGAACTTCCCCTGGCGCAGCCTGAGACTGTGTCCTCTTGTTCTGGTGCTGGCTGCCTGGGAGAAGAGACCAACCTCTGCCTGTTTACAACCCCCCTTCAGGTAGTTGTAGAGAGTAATGAGGTCACCCCTGAGTCTCCTCCCCTCCAGGCTAAGCAGCCCCAGCTCCCTCAGTCTCTCCTCCTAGGGCTTGTGTTCCAAGCCCCTCACTAACTTCGTTGCCCTTCTCTGGACTCGTTCCAGCAAGTCAACATCCTTCCTAAACTGAGGGGCCCAGAACTGGACACAGTACTCGAGGTGTGGCCTAACCAGTGCAGTGTACAGGGGCAGAATGACCTCCCTGCTCCTGCTGGCCACACTGTTCTTAATGCAGGCCAGGATACCATTGGCCCTCTTGGCTGCCTGGGCACACTGCAGGCTCATGTTCATCCTACCATCAACCAGCACTCCCAGGTCCCTTTCTGCTTGGCTGCTCTCCAGCCACTCTGACCCCAGCCTGTAGCACTGCATGGGGTTGTTGTAGCCAATGTGCAGAACCCGGCACTTGGATGCATTAAATTTCATGCCGTTGGACTCTGCCCATCTGTCCAGCCTGTCGAGGTCTCTCTGCAAAGCCTCTCTACCCTCTAGCAGATCAACTCCTGTCCCCAGCTTGGTGTCGTCAGCAAATTTACTGATGATGGACTCAATGCCCTCATCCAGATCATCAACAAAGATGTTAAAGAGGATGGGGCCCAGCACTGACCCCTGGGGACTCCACTACTGACTGGTCGCCAGCCGGATGTGACACCATTCACCACCACTCTCTGGGTTCGGCCATCCAGCCAGTTCCTAACCCAGTTCAGAGTGCTGCTGTCCAAGCCATGGGCTGACAGCTTGGCCAGGAGTTTGCTATGGGGGACGGTGTCAAAGGCCTTGCTGAGGTCCAGGTAGACTACATCCACAGGCCTCCCCACATCCACCAGGCGGGTCACCTGATCATAGAAGGAGATCAGGTTGGTCAGGCAGGACCTGCCCTTCCTAAATCCATGCTGGCTGAGCCTGATCCCTTGGCCATCCTCTAAGTGCTGTGTTAATGCACTCAAGATGACCTGTTCCATGATAGATTGTAAAAGAAAATTTAACCCCACTAGACATCTGTGTCTAAGTAAAATGCTGAAACTTTAGACGTTCGCATCTGGCTACATATAAATATAGGCATAGGAAATTGTTGGATCCATATGTATACCTAACTTCTAATATTTATATTGATCTATCATCCTGTCAGGAAACTGAGAAGTAGCACATCTTTTCCAGAAATACTAACCTGACTACATAGTATAGCTGTCTGGCACTAGCTGTCTGCTAGTGTGGTGGGTTTAGGCTATGTCTTTAAAATTTAGTTATAGATTTTGAGCAGAAAAGTAGAAAAATATAAATAAATCACTATTGGTTGTAAAAAGGAAAAAAAAAGAAAAAGATTATTCTAAAAAAAATTAATTGGATAAATATCTAGAATAAGACGAGTTATACCAAAACAATTCTCTCTCTTTTTTCCCAATCTCTGCTGTTTTGCTTGACTCGGGAGAGATTAACCTGCTTGTTGGCTGGCCTTGGCTGAAATTATTTAGTTAAGTCTAATCCACTCGTTTCTCTCTGCTCCTTTTCTCTTGGGACAGGGGGTAGGGGGGCAGTGGAACAGCTTCCCTGGTCTCTGACCAGGGGGCTTTTTGTGTTGCTTGCTAATAGTAAATACCTGCATAATACTGTAAATACCTGTATAATATTGTAAATACTGCATATTTTGTACATATCCATTGCATTCCATTGTAGAGTGTAGTTCTTCCTTGTAAATACAGCTTCATTTGCTTCTAAATGAGTTGGTCTGGCAAAGTTAATGCTGGGCAGAAAACTTCAACCCACAACATTACAAAAATAATTGTTGTCTATTCAATGTGGGGCAATTGCTTGATTGATTAATTCCTGCTCAGATTAAGGAAGCAAAATGAAGCTGTTTTGGGTTTTGTGGCATTTGATATATTCTGCTCTGATGGTGATCCTGTACAGATAGTGCATGGCCATGACGTTAGATATGCTAGGAAGATATATGGCATATCTATATATTTTTAGCTTTAAATACAAGCTAAAAATGCTGTATGACTGCTGCTTGGTATTTCTTTGGCTTAAAAGATATGATAATCTGACTGTAACTGCTCCTGCAGAGATACATGGATTCAGCATTCCTGTTGCAGAGAGTTATATGAGCAGCTGGGACCCCAAAATGATTTATTTGCTATGTGTGATCCTCTTATTGGTAGTAATCAATGTGTTCTTATTGATGGCACTACACTGAGAGAGACATGCAGCAAGTAGGTGTTCTGTTTTAAGATGTAGCAGACATAGATGTCATAGGGCTACATCTAACTCAAATGCAGAAATTTCTACTGACAAGGAAGACACAGAGACAGGACAAACGGGAAAAGGGGCAGACAGGAGTTAATGGTAAAGCACCAATCAGTGAGGTCAGCAGCATCTCTGGCGTTCAGCCAGCAGGAGGGCAGACACAGCCCGCAACAGCAGTGCCAGTACCTACGATGGCAGCCGTATCGGTAGCGCCAGCAGCTAAGATTGCAACCATGGCTTCATCGGCAGCTGTTAGAGAGGGAAAGTCTCTTCTGCCTGCATCAGTAGGAGCAGAAATGTGTCTCACAGCAGCAGCAGGATCCCAAAGTCCACCCACTGATGCTTTTTCTTTGCAAACAACTTCTGCTTCTGCAAAGTCAGCTGTAAATTTAAAAGCAGTTCCAGTTAAACAAATTGCAGCTTGCATAAAAGGGACAGACAAGACAGATGCAGAGGCAGATGAACAGCAAGATCTCTTTACTGTTCACAGACCTTCTATTAAAAAGGATGGAGAGAAAGTTTGCCTTATAGATATAGATGAATTACTGAGACCTTCAATGGATAGCAGAGATGCAGGACAGGATATAGGTTCTGGTAAGTCAGGAGTTAATGGAGGTGCTTCTGAACTTAAAGAGGTCCTACGGAGAGTAGCAGTAGGATTATGGGGACAGCATCTTCAAGAGGATGAGGATGATGAAGATGATATACAATGAGCTAATGCTCCCACGCGGGAGATTAGGCATGTAAGAAAGGATTAAATTAGAGGAGAAAATAATCCAAGTCTAACATAGTTAGGTAGGTATTATGATACAGGGGCTCCTGCTTTAGTACTGGGGGACAAGTCAGCATCTCAACTTGGAACCCTCTCAAAATATCGTGGAATAAATAGACACCTAGGTAGGTGTCTTGGTAAGGTTTCTCTGTGGACATGCCTTCTACTGGCAGCTCTTATGAGGTACCCATCCAGGGATGACCTTCCATGGGACCCTGAGCCTTGGAAATCCATGGATGAGGGAATTAAGTGCTTGAGTGAATTTGATGCGAGAGAAGTGATGTATGGAGACCGTGGTACTCTGAATCCTGATGAAATTCCTGTGGGAACAGATCTTGCCAAAAAATCCTCATGCTAAAAAGCTCATCAAACTTGTCCCTCCTAATTATGCTACTTTCCTGGCAAGCAGAATCGTGGCAAGAAATTATTGGGAAATGCCTCCTACTCTTGGCCATTTCACTAACCAAATGAGGCAACTGATAGTGTTTCTTTGGTGTCAGCCATTGAAACTCTGTCTGAAGAGATAAAGAATCGCATGAAAGAGCTGAAGGAGGAACTTAAAAACTCCATAACCAAATTGGTACAGGGAGATAATTCCAGTTCTTCCTCCAAATGGATAGAAGTTTCAGATGTTAGAAATAGACTTCCTCAAAGGAGGCCATTCTAAAACAGGTCAAACCAAAACACACAACAGAGGCATTCATGTAGGAGCATTTGGACAACTCTGAGTGATCAGTTTGGTGAAAACATGAATAGCTGGGATGGCCAACCAACTTCTGATCTTTTCAGGACACTAAGGGAACTGCAGAGTGGCAGAGATCAAAGTAGCAATACCAGAAGGGTAGCTGTTCCTTCCTCAGTTTCCCAGAACAACTCTAATAGCTCCAACAGTGATTCTAACTCTGACACTAGACACTGAGCCAACTGCACATGTGGATGTAATCCCCATAATTAGGGGTGTCCTGCCTCCCACCAGGGGGAGGAGAAGGAGAATGGAGATAACAGAATCTATTGGGATGTGTACATCCAGTGGCCTGGCACTTCAAAATTGCAGAAGTACAGGGCCTTGGTTGACACAGGAGCTCAGTGCACCATAATACCATCAAATTACCAAAGGTCAGAGCCAGTAACTATTCTGGGACACACTGGTGGATCTCAAGAGTTGACTATGATAGAAGTTGACATAAGTTTAACTGGTAGAGAGTGGCAGAAACATACTGTTGTGACAGGACCTGATGCACCTTGTATTTTGGGAATTGATTTTCTGAGAGAAGGGCATCACAAAGACCCTAAGGTCTCAGGGATCAGTCCTGGGACCTGTCTTGTTCAACATCTTTGTGGGTGACATGGACAGTGGCATTGAGTGCACCCTCAGCAAGTTTGCTGATGACACCAAGCTGTGTGGTGCAGCAGACACGCTGGAGGGAAGGGAGGCCATCCAGAGGGACCTGGACAGGCTGGAGAGGTGGGCACAAGCCAACCTCATGAAGTTCAATAAGAGCAAGTGCAGGGTCCTGCATCTGGGTCGAGGCAATCCCAGGCACAAATACAGGCTGGGCAGTGACTGGCTGGAAAGTAGCCCTGAGGAGAGAGACTTGGGGGTACTGGTGGACAAAAAGCTCAACATGAGCTCTCAATGTGCACTTGCAGCCCGCAAGGCCAATCAGATCCTGGGCTGCATCAGGAGAAGTGTGGCTAGCAGGTCGAGGGAGGTGATCCTCCCCCTCTACTCAGCCCTGGAGAGATCCCACCTGGAGTACTGTGTCCAGTTCTGGAGTCCCTATTACAAGAGGGATGTGGAGGTGCTGGAACGTGTCCAGAGAAGGGCCACGAGGATGATCAGAGGGCTGGAGCACCTCTCCTATGAGGACAGACTGAAGGAGTTGGGGTTGTTCAGTCTGCAGAAGAGAAGGCTCCGAGGTGACCTAATTGTGGCCTTCCAGTATCTGAAGGGGGCCTACAGGAAGGCTGGGGAAGGACTTCTCAGGATGTCAGGTAGTGATAGGACTAGGGGGAATGGAATGAAGCTGGAGGTGGGGAGATTCAGGCTAGATGTGAGGAGGAGGTTCTTCACCATGAGAGTGGTGAGACCCTGGAATGGGTTGTCCAGGGAGGTGGTCGAGGCCCCGTCCCTGGGGGTGTTTAAGAGCAGGCTGGATGAGGCTCTGTCCAGCCTGATCTAGTGTGGGGTTTCCCTGCCCATGGCAGGGGGGTTGGAACTAGATGATCCTTGTGGTCCCTTCCAACCCTGTATGAAACTATGAAACTATGAAACTATGAAATGGGCTTCTGGAATACCAGCTGTAGAAATTGATAGACAAAAATTGAAGCTGTCCATTAGATCTGAGCATTCAGAAGAATCTGCAGTTGTGGGACAACATAAAATAGAGGATGCGAAGTTGCTGGTTGCTTCTCAAACTGTGCATCACAGGCAACCAACTGTGACTCTTTATCACCCATTCAGAATCTGATTCACCAGTTGGAAAGTCAGAATGTCATCAGCAAAGCTAATGAGCTTTCAACTTTCATCTTTCAACAGACCAGTGTGGCCTGTGCAACAGCAAAATGGAGACTGGCATCTGGCATTGCTAATGCTTTCTTTTCTGGTACAGGAATGCAGGCCTCCATTTGCCTTCACCTGGAGAGGAGTATAGTACATTTTTAACAGATTGCTTCAAGGCTCGGTTCACAGTTCAAGCATCTGTCATGTAGTGATGCTTTGGAGAAAGGTGGACCTTCAGAACACATCCAGTGTGGGGATGATGAACCTGTGGACCTTCTGAAGATCTCTGGTGAGGAGTTTGGTATTGAAAACCTCACTGTGTTCCCATGAGAAGCCAGAAACTCCCTGGACTGGATGTTGGAGGATGAGAAACCACAAGATAAGATAGGAGGCAACCTGGACTAGCTTAACAAGTATCTATAGCAATGCTATCACTAACCCATATGAATCTTGAGAAGAGTCTGTTAACCAATCACATGCAGCCACACTAAAAACATAGACATAAATATGTGTTGCTTACTGGAATAAAGAGAGTCTTTTGTCTTTCTCTACACTCTGCTTGCGTTTCCTCTTTGTTGCTTTGACTGTTACCCTATCCCCACAAAGACAAATGGTGACCCCCAATTTGTGATCCAAGAAGTGACTTTAGGACGTTTGGGCTGCAGGTGCAGCAACAGTGATGGAGCCCAGTGAAGCTGAGATCAGTGGGGATACTGCCTTTTTAGCCCAGACCTGAACTTTGACACCTGCCCGGGTGATGTAGGTGAGGTACTGGGAACATAATGGGTCAGGCACTAACAAAGGATAAGGACTTAGTCCTTGGAACCTGGAAATTGCTATTGAAACATAGGGGTCTAGAAGTTAAAGATTTTGACTTAAGAAAATTACTCTTAGGGGGCAAGGAGCATGGTTTTGAGGCTTCCTCAGTTACAGCCTGGCACAAGCTAGGTAGTTATTTGTGGAATGCTATCTTGAAAGGAGGTCAGGAATTGGTTGACAGAGCTATTACCTGTTGCCTGCTTTGTGACTCACTAAAAAATCTTAAGCAGAAGCAGGAGAAGAAAGAGGAGGAAATTATGGGGGGAATTGAAAAACAAAGGGATTAAGTTGGCTATGGGGGAGATGAATACATCAGTAGAGGACACGCTAGGCCCCTCTGCGCTTTCTAGCCCCACCTCGTCTGACTGCTCAGAAACAGATTCAACAGCACAACACATAACAAGCACTGCTGAGAAGCAGCATTCTCCTAATGATCAACTTAAGTTCCCTATAAACTGGAAAAGTCCCAAAGATTTTGCAAAAATGCTACTGGCTTATAAACCCCCAAGAGAGCAGCTGAAAGAACATGTAAAAAAGGAGGAATGTAATCAGCATAACAATTTACAGACTTCACACCAGCAATTACCTTTACAACAGCAATTACCCTCTCTGCCGTCTGATAGCAAGGACAAGAGTGAAGGGGAAACCGTAAATCATAGTGTGACTGTGGCCACGTGAAAGACTGCTGAGAACCAAGAGGGGGTGGGCATCAGTCTGCACCTTGGACATTGCCTCCCTGTAGTGTGACTGTTACTCTGTGTTTGGCAGCAAGATTTATGGGAGTTAACTTGAAAAATTTTTCTTGTGCTCATTGTGGTAAACCTGGTCATTATGCCAAACACTGCAGATCCAGATTTCATGCAAGTGGTCACCTTTGCAGGGAAACAAGAAAAAGAATGCAAACGGGTGTGTGATGGCACAAATAACCCCCAATGCCAGAAATTTGTTTCCAACTGGGGCATATCCAGCTCAGTGACAAATCCAACCTTGTGTGGCAAATTACCAGCTGGCACATGGGGATCAGCAGGGATGGGTGTATCCACAGCCGATGTAATAACTATTTCAGACACAAAGTCACACAAGGTGCCTTTAAATGCATGGGGGGCAATAGGTAACTGGCTCAGTGCTTTGATAGGATGATCTAGTGGCACCCTTTAAGGAATAGATGGTACATATAGGGGTAATTGATGCTAATTATGTTGGGCAAATATGTGCTTTAATATCCACTGCAACACCACCTGTACAATTCCTAAAGGGATTAGAATTGCTCAACTTGTACCTTTTGTGAAGCATGTTTCCAGAACAGGGCAGACTATCCATGGTGACGAAGGATTTAGATAGATGCGACCACCTACAGTGTTATGGTCTCAGACAATTACTAAGAAGAGACCACAAATGGCCTGCGTGCTCTCCATGGACCGTGCTACTCCTGCACAGATATGAGTGACAGGACAATGTTGCAGTTTGAGCTGGGTGCCCCCCTGCAACGTTTACTTCCTGTGTCCAGAAGTCCAGCCCAGAGGGGTGGACACAGGAAATTATGTAGTATTTCCTACCACAATTCTTTGCACCACTATAAGATGCAGTGCGGAGTCTAGCACCTCCTCTTTTCTTCCTCCTCCGTCAGCTGGTAACTGGGGGAGATGTCTCCTGGCTTTGGGCCTGGCTAGGCCCAAGGCCATGGGGGGATGGGCAGTCTCAGATCCAGCCAGCTGAGACTAGCCTAGCAGTGGGAGGGGGAAGAAGGAGCCTTGGAAGTCTTGGGGGTACCCTCAGGTGGGGATGGGATCTCTCTGGGTCTGGTTTGGGATCTTTCTTTGTCACTGCGCTTTTGGCTTTCTGTAAATGTTCACTGCTTTCTATTTAAACTTTCCATCACTTTTGCAATCTGTTTGTCTGAGTGTTTATTGTTGCCAGTGGTGGGGAAGGGGGCTACCTCAACCCAGCACAGACAACTTGACACAGGAGCAGATATTACCATCATTGTGCAATATTACTGGCCTATTGACTGGCCACTGGTATCAGGCAACATGAGCATGGTAGGACTTGGTGCAGTTGCTAACAGTTTTCTGAGTGTTAAACCTGTTGTAATCACCAACCCTGAGGGACAAAAACTACTGTTAGACCATATGTGGCCGCAGCACCCCTTAATCTACAGGGAAGAGACTGGGACAGTGGGGAGTGAAAATCACAACAGATTTTTGCTAGGGGTCATTGCAATGCAGGGCGTGACACAACCCACACTGGCATTAACATGGCTAACAGAAAAGCCTGTCTGGGTGGACCAGTGGCCCCTCACACATGAAAAGCTCACTGCCCTGCACCTTTTAATTGAGGAACAGTTAGCTGCAGGACACCTCACACAGCCCTTTGAACACACCTGTGTTTGTGATAAAAAAGTAATCAGGAAAATGGCATTTGTTACATGATCTGAGAAAAATCAAAGAGCTCCAAGTAAGACAAGTGGACGTCCTCTTGTTTCTGGAGTTGAGGTTATAGAGGCTTAGAGGCAAATTATACTCCAAGAGAAAAGAGATTCTAGCTGCCTATGAAGGACTAAAAGCTGCTTCTGAAGTAATTAGAACTGAGTCACAACTCCTTCTAGCTCCTAGATTGCCAGTTTTGAATTGGATGTTGAAAGGTAAAGGTTCTACATGATATCATGCCACAGATGCCACATGGTCCAAGTGGAAGGCTCTGATAAAACAAAGAGTTCAAATGGGAAATCTTGAAGGACCTGGTCTGGTGGAGGTGGTCACAAGTTGGCCTGAAGGCACCAACTGCACTAAGCCTCCAGAGTAGAGTAACTCGTGCTGAGGAAGTTCCTCCTTTCTGATGATGAAAAGAAATATGCTTTGTTCACAGATGGTTCTTTTCTTCTTGTTGCAAACAAGCTAAGGAGGAAGTCTGCAGTGTGGAGTCCAACACGCCAAGTTGCAGAGGCAAAGGATGGAGAAGAAGAATCCAGTCAATTTGCAGAGGTAAAAGCTGTCTAGATAGCTCTTGATGCAACTGAACTGGAGAGATGACCAAAGCTTTATCTCTACACTGACTCATGGATGGTAGCCAATGTTCTCTGGGGTTGGCTAAAGGACTTGGAAAAAGAATGGTTGGCAGAGAAAAGGAAAGATTATTTGGGCAGCTGATCTGTGGCAGGACATTGCTGATCGAGTAGAGAGAATTCCAGTGAAGGTGAGACACATTGATGCTTACATTCCTAAGAGCAAAGGTACTGAGGAACAGCAGCACAAACATCAGGCAGATCTAGCTCCAAGAGTTTCTCAAGTAGACACAGACTCTGAATTTTATCTCAACTGGAAAGACCAACTTGTTCTTAGCTTGGTGGGCTCACAATTCATTAGGACATTAAGGCAGAGATGCAACATACCAGTGGGCTCATGACAGATACATTGACATTTCCGTGGATGCTATCACGCAAGTCATCCATGACTGTGACATTTGTGCTGCTATTAAGCAGGCAAAGCAAATTAAACCCTTGTGGTATGGTGACAAATGGTCCCAGTACAAGTATGGTGAGTCCTGGCAGATTGACTATATCACTCTACCTCGTTCACAATCTGGTAAGCAATATGTGCTTACTATGTAGAGGCAAACACTGGATCCAGTTCCACATGCAACTGCATGTAACACTATTCTTGGTCTGGAGACAAATTCTGTAGAGACACGGAACTCCAGAGAGGATTGAGTCAGAAAACAGAGCTCATTCTAATACAATCTTGTGAACATCTGGGCAAAAGAGCACAACTTCAAGTGGATATCCCACATCCCCTACTATGCACCAGCTGCAGGGAAGATTGAATACTACAACGGTTTGCTGAAGACTACTCTCAAAGCCACTGGGGGTGGATCTTTGAAAAACTGGGAGAAACATCTAGCACAAGCAACCTGGCTGGTAAATAGTAGATGTTCAGTGAATTGAGCTGGATCTGCACACTCGGATTTACTGTGAAAAGTAGAAGGTGATAGAGTTCCTGTTGTTAGATCAAAGAATCTGTTGATGAAAACTGTTTGGGTATTTCCTCCTTCAGGAAGGCCAAAACTGTCCAAGGTGTTGTTTCTGCTGAAGGTCCTGATTATACTTATTAGGTAATGCAAGAGAATTCTGAAATTCAGTGTATTGCATAAAGAAATCTTACTTTAGCTGATATACTTTAAATTCAGAGTGTTGTGCAGATAAAACTTTGCACCCAAAGGAAGAATCCATGAGGAATCTACAGTGCATGAATCCTAAGAACCCTGAGAGCCCTGAGTCAACTGTGCACCCCTGTTCCTTTTCTTTGCCACGTCTGTGGGGGGAGAAACTGTTTTCTGTTTTCTTGTTTCCTGGTTTTTGGACTTCTGAATCACCTGTATCTGAGGGGAGTCAGAATGGACTGTGAACTTTGATCACAAATGGTAGATATTGTTTTAAATTAGATGGATATTATTAGCAGCCAATGAAATTTTTTAGAAGGGGTGGATTGTGGAAATTTTAGGTTGTGTCTTTAAAATTAAGCTGCAGATTTAGAGCAGAAAATTAGAAAAATATAAATAATTCACTACTGGGTGTGAAAAGGAAAACAAAAGATTATTCTAAACAAATTCATTGGAAAAATGAGAAAAAATGGAAAACAGTTCATTTCTTCACCGACGAAGCAAAGAAAAAGGGAAACAGGGAAATCTCAGGGTCTCTTAGTTGACTCAGGGCTCTCAGGGATCTCAGGGTTCGTGCACCGTAGATTCCTCGTTGATTCTTCTTTTGGGCGCGATGTAGCTGTACAGCAGTTCGAAGTTAACCTCTTTCAGCTAAAGTTAAATTTCTTTGTGGAATACACTGAATTTCACCATTCTCTTGCATTACCCAATAAGTGTGACCCGGACCTTCAGCTGAAACCACCCCTCGGACAGGTTTAGCCTCTCCTGAGGGTGAAAATACCCAAACAGTTTTACCTAACAGATTCTTTTCTCTAACAACAGGAACTCTATCACCTTCTACTTTCCGTAGCAAATCTGAATGTGCAGGTCCAGCTCGGTTCACTGAACCTCTACTATTTACCAGCCAGGTTGCTTGTGCTAAATGTTTTTCCCAGTTTTTCAAAGATCCACCCCCCATGGCTTTAAGAGTGGTCTTCAACAAACCGTTGTAGCGTTCAATCTTCCCTGAAGCTGGTGCATAGTAGGGAATGTGGAATATCCACTCAATACCGTGCTCTTTTGCCCAGTTCTTTACAAGGTTGTTCTTGAAATGAGTTCCGTTGTCTGACTCAATCCTCTCTGGAGTTCCGTGTCTCCACAGGATCTGTCTCTCCAGACCGAGAATGGTGTTGCGTGCAGTTGCATGTGGAACTGGATAAGTTTCCAACCATCCAGTGTTTGCCTCTACCATAGTAAGCACGTATTGCTTACCAGAGCGAGAACGTGGTAGAGTGATGTAGTCAATCTGCCAAGCTTCACCATACTTGTACTTGGACCATCTGTCACCATACCACAAGGGCTTAAGTCGTTTTGCCTGCTTAATAGCAGCACAAATGTCACAGTCATGGATGACTTGTGTGATAGCATCCATGGAAATGTCTATGGATCTGTCACGAGCCCATTGGTATGTTGCATCTCTGCCTTGATGTCCTGACGAATCGTGAGCCCACCGAGCTAAGAATATCTCACCTCGGTGTTTCCAGTCGAGATCAAGATTAGAGTCCATGTCTACTTGAGAAACTCTTGCAGCTAGATCTGCCTGATGGTTGTGTTGCTGTTCCTCAGTAGCTTTGCTCTTAGGAATGTGAGCATCGATGTGTCTCACTTTCACTGGAATTCTCTCGATTCGATCAGCAATGTCCTGCCATAGGTTGGCTGCCCAAATGGGTTTTCCTTTTCTCTGCCAACCACTCTTCTTCCAGTTCTTTAGCCAACCCCATAGAGCATTGGCTACCATCCATGAGTCGGTGTAGAGATAAAGCTTTGGCCATCTCTCACGTTCAGCTACGTCGAGAGCTAGCTGGACAGCTTTTACCTCTGCGAACTGACTGGATTCTCCTTCTCCATCTTTCGCCTCTGCAACTCGGCGTGTTGGACTCCACACTGCAGACTTCCACCTTCGCTTGTTTCCAACAAGGCGGCAGGAACCGTCTGTGAACAAAGCATATTTCTTTTCATCATCAGAAAGGTCATTGTAAGGAGGAGCTTCCTCAGCACGAGTTACTTTCTCCTCTGGAGGTTTAGCACAGTTGATACCTTCAGGCCAACTTGAGATCACCTCCACTAGACCAGGTCTTTCAAGATTTCCCATTCGAGCTCTCTGTGTTATCAGAGCCATCCACTTAGACCATGTGGAGTCTGTGGCATGATGTGGTGTGGAACCTTTGCCTTTGAACATCCAATTCAAAACTGGTAATCTGGGAGCTAAGAGAAGTTGTGATTCAGTTCCAATCACTTCAGAAGATGCTTTCACTCCTTCATAGGCAGCTAAAATTTCTTTCTCTGTTGGAGTGTAATTAGCCTCTGAACCTCTGTAACCTCGACTCCAGAAACCAAGAGGTCGTCACGTGTCTCACCTGGAGCTTTTTGCCACAAGCACCAGGTTGGACCATTGTCACTTGCAGCCGTGTACAAAATGTTCTTAATGTCTGGACCATCTCGGACAGGTCCCAGACCCATTGCTTGAATTACCTCTTGCTTTATCTGGTCAAAGGCTGCTTGTTGTTCAGGTCCCCAGTGGAAATGGTTTCTCTTTCGAGTCACATCATACAGAGGTTTCACAATCTGACTGTATCCAGGAATGTGCAGTCTCCAAAATCCCACTATCCCCAAGAAACGTAGGGTCTCTTGCTTGTTTGTGGGACTTGCCATAGTAGAGACTCTATTTACCACATCCACTGGAATGTGTCGGCGTCCATCCTGCCATCGCACTCCCAGAAACTGAATTTCTGTGGTAGGTCCTTTCACCTTGTCTCGTTTGATGGCAAAACCTGCATTCAGAAGAATGTCAATGATTTTTGTTACCTTTCTCGAAGACTTCCTCAGCAGTTTTACCCCAGACAATGATATCATCGATGAACTGGATGTGTTCTGGAGCACCGCCTTTCTCCAGAGCATCGTGGATCACTGCATGACAGATGCTTGAGCTGTGGATCCAGCCCATTGGCAGCCTGTTGAAAGTGTACTGGATTCCTCTCCAGGTGAAAGCAAACTGAGGCCTGCATTCCTCTGCTATGGGAATAGAGAAAAATGCATTAGCAATGTCTATGGTAGCATACCATTTGGCCTCTTTAGTTCCAGCTCATACTGTAGCTCCATCATGTCTGGTACTGCTGCACTCATAGGTGGTGTCACTTCATTTCAGGGCTCGGTAGTCTACTGTCAGACGCCAGTCTCCATTCTGCTTCCGCACAGGCCACACTGGACTGTTGAAAGGTGAATGAGTTTTGCTGACGACTTTCTGACTCTCCAACTGACGAATCAGATTCTGAATGGGCAACAAAGAGTCACGGTTGGTTCTGTATTGTCTGTGATGCACAGTCTGAGAAGCAACCGGCAATTTAATGTCCTGTATCTTATGTTGTCCCACAACTGCAGATTCATCAGAAAGTTCAGGTCTGGCAGATAGCTTCAATTTTTGTCCATCAATTTCTATTGAAGCTACTCCAAAAAGCCCATTTGTAACCTCTAGGGTCTTTGAAACGCCCTTCTCTCAGAAAATCAATTCCCAAAATACAAGGTGCATCAGGTCCGGTCACAACTGTATGCTTCCTCCATTGTTTACCAGTTAAACTTATATTAACCTCTACCTTACTTAACTCTTGAGATCCACCAGTGACTCCCAGAATAGTTATAGACTCTGATCCCTGATAATTTGATGGTATTATGGTGCACTGAGCTCCTGTGTCAACCAAGGCCCTGTACTTCCGAAATTGTGAAGTGCCAGGCCACTGGATGTACACATCCCAATAGATTCTATTATCTCTGTTATCCCTCTCCTCCCCCCTGGCGGGAGGCAGAGGCACCCCTAGTTATGGGGAACATGCGCACATGTGCATTGCACATAGTTTGCAGGGTTATAACTTTGCATGTTATAACTGGAGCCACTGTTGGAACCATAAGAGTCGTTCTGGGGAACTGTGGAAGTAACAGCTACCCTTCTGGTATTGCTACCTCGGGTTCTGCCACTTTGCAATTCCCTCAGTCTCCTGAAAAGATTAGAAGTTGGTTGGCCATCCCAGCGGTTCATGTTCTCACCAAACTGATCACGCAGAGTTATCCAAATAGTTCTACGTGATTGCCTTGGTGGTCTGTTTTGGAATGACCTGTTTTGGAATGACCTGTTTTGGAATGACCTCCTTGGAGGACGTGTATTCCTCACAGATGAAACTTGTATCCACCTGGAGGAAGAATTGAAATTATCCCTTTGTGCCAATTGGGATATGGAATTTCTAAATTCATCTTTTAACTCTCTTATGCAATTCTGAATATCTCCAGACAGAGTTTTAATGGCTGAAACCAAAGAACCACGTGTCATGCTATCCTCCAATTGTCTCATTTGATCACTGAATTGGCCAACCGTGGGAGAAGCTCCACCATAACTTCTTGACACAATTCTGCTTGCCAGAATGTTTGCATAATTGGAAGGAGCAAGTTTGATGATCTTTTTAGCAAGACCAATACCCACAGGAATGTCATCAGGATTCAGAGTTTCATGTTCACCATAGAGTAGCTCTCTAACAGCAAATTCTCTCAAGCGCTTAATTCCCTCATCTATGGTAGTCCAGGGTTTAGGATTCCATGGAAGATCATCTCGGGAAGGGTATCTCAGGGCAACCGCCATTAAAAGGCGTATCCACAGATTAACCTTACCGAGAGCTCTGCCTAGATGTCTATCTATTCCATTGTCCCTTGAGAGAGTTCCTAACTGAGCTGCTGACTTGTCTCCAACTGTTAGAGCTGGAGCACCTGTATCATAACACCTACTAAGCCAAGCTAGAACTGGTTCCTTATCCGCCCTGGTGAAATCTTTACGGACATTACGCAATTCCTCCCGTGGAGAAGAACATTCCAAAATATCATCTTGCTCTTCATCTCCCTGAATTCTTTTGTCCCATATAATCCTGCTGTCATTCTCCTAAGGATCTCTTTAAGCTGAGAACCACCTTTGCCAGCTGCTTTCCTAGCTTCATCTGTATCCTGCTTTGATCTCACTAGGTTAACTAGATCTTTAAAACAAACCACCTCTTCCTCCTGAGCAGGATCTCTTAGAGTAGAGGGCCCCTCACCAGGATCAGTCTCCAGCTCCTCTTCTTCTCCATCTTTGGCCTTTGCACCTCTAGTCTTTAAAGGAGCCACCTTAACTGGAGCTGTGTTTGAATTTACAGCCACCTTAATGGAAGCTGACAGGTCCTGAGATAAATCAGCTGCTGGGGCAGTGACTTCCCGGTCCCACCGAGGAGTAGGCGGAAGTGGCGTTGCTCCGTTAATGGCCGATGGAGAAGAAGAAGAAGGAGTGGGAGAAGGAGTAGGAGCCATGTTGATACCAGCCGATGCCCTTGGCTGCTTGCTAGAATCAGCAAAGTCATTTAGAGCTGCTTTACCAATTAACTTTTTAGCCTTCTTTTTAACTGACACGGGTTCTCCACAGTCCTCATCACTAGATGACTCTGGGACTGATCTCAGAGCTACGGCGTTTTCTTTTTGATCTAGTTTTAATAACAAAACAAGCTCTGGACACCTTTCTCTCTCGCCACAGAGAATACAGCAAATACACAATTAGTTATCACCAGCAGCAGAATTATACACATCAAATAAATCACCTTTGGATCCCAGGCATCACCTAAAGTTACTCTCTCCTCAGGCGGAATCTTAAAACCCTTTATCTCAATTGGGAGAGTGGTGGAGGTAACATTCCTGTATCTCACTGGCCATAATAAATTAATACATTTTCCATACCATAATTTAACTCTATACATAACCCACATATAAATTGTCCGCACCAAATATTTACCCAGGTAATCCAAAAGCAAACCCAAACAATATCTGTAAACCCAGAGCCCCAAAAATTGAAAAGAACAATCGCTCCACAAACCACAAGACCTTCATGTTTGCTAATTCAGCTGGAAAACACTAAATCAATCAAGTAATAAATTAAACTAATTATCTGCCCCACGTTGGGCGCCAATAAAAAAAAATGTGGTGGGTTGGAAGGGGTAAGGCCAAGAAGCCTCCTCCCTTCCCCCTTGTAAGGTAAAGGGAAAAAAAAATTGAAGGGAAAGGAAAAAAAAACTCACCAGCCGAATTAGCAAAGCAGTGGAGCTATATTTACAAAGCAGTGTAGGATTTTGCAGGGGAATATTTACAAATTTACAATATCTACAATATATACAAAGATATACAGCAGTGTAACACAGAAATGAGAGTAGCCCCCCTCGGCCGAGGGGGATCCTCACCTCCGCTCTCCCCTCTCTTCCCCCCCCTTTCCCCAGAATAGGGATCAGAAAGAGGAAGAAAAGAGAAAGAAAAAATGTTAGAAGCAGTTTGTGTTAGTTGGAAAGGAGTTAATACAGGCCCGTTTATCAGTTTTCAAGGCCGGAGCCTTGGCAGAAAGCCCAGCACAGGAGCTGCTGC